>CM055901.1:2518000-2850500 GCA_029582155.1 Panopea generosa
GACATGATGCTTAACTAAAATACATATTACATTACAGTAACCCTTTACTTCATATAGACGCCTTTGGACACCTCTAATATAGACGCCTTTGGACACCTAATAAAGAAGGGTTTTGAATTACTAGGTGAATTATGTTTATATTGACAGAGTGGAAAACAGTGCAGGAAGTGTTCAGATTGCTCGTTACGAGCAATCTGAACTCTTCCTGCACTGTTTTCAAAGGCCTTCTGTGATTGGTGCAGGAAAATGCGTATCTATGGAGTAAAGGGTTAAGGGTCCTCATAAAATCAATCATTTACAACATTATGGCAACAAATTTGATGTACCAACTCACATAGATTGTTGTTTCTCCTGACATTAAAATGCAGACAAACAATATATATTTATAGCAACATTAATCGTGCAGATCACAAGGGAGTTGAGTGATAAGTGATAAATTCATAAACACTAATAGCGGAATAATGATTTTTCTTATCATTTGATGGAATCACTTAATAAACAGAAATAATACACAATCAGGAATTGCCAAATTTACATAACGCCTATGAAATAATTATAGTAGATACTTGAAGTGACAAACATAATATATAATTCAGTGGTGCGTGTAGTCAGTGTTAGAGCATCGAACCCATGGTCAGAGGGTTGTGGGTGTGATCCTCTCCAATAACCATGTGTGGTAGTTAGTGTCCTTGAGCAAGACATTTTTATCCTGCATAATCATGCCTAATACTGGTTCTACTCAGAAACACTTTGAGCGTGTTGCAATAACTTTTTTCACAATCAAGTAAAATAAATAAGTTCAATATAATGTACAATTTATTAAATTCTAGTACTTCATTGTAATTATTATCAACAAGTGATAGTTCCCTGCCATTTTGTAAGGTAGTATTGATTTTTGATACTCTGCCATATTGGAGCCTTTTGATTGAATGTAAACATAAACAGCTGCCATCTGCAATTAGCAAGGAAGTTAATTGTTGTGTAAGAGATGGCATGAGGTACAATGATAATTAGAGTTAATGTTTAGGTTGCAGCAATAATTGCCAGTGGAGCAAATCTTAATATTTCTATTGATGCAGACCAAAATGACAGGCAACAGCAGGACTGTCAATGGAGATGATTAATAAAATAATTGAATTGATTGATTGAATATTTAGCATCATTTTTATGCCATCGAGGGCTAACAGACGATCAGTTAACCTAACCACTGTTTCCTGGGATTAACCAGTACTCGAGCACACCCCATCTCTGCAAGTAACTGATAACTTTCCCACATGAATCAGTGGTGAGAGATGAATGATAATGAGACACAATGTCGTATATCAATCTTCACTGAGACTGTTGCCGGGCGGGGATTCGAACTCACAGCCCCTGAATTGATAGTCAGACGCGTAACCGACTGAGCTAATTGGGTCTGGCGATTAATAAGATAAAAGGAAGAGAGAGTGATGGGTGGGGTTGGGTGTTGCAGCTCATACTAGCTGGCCAGGGATAAGGTGGTGGGCTTAATTTCCATCCGATGATCCTCGGAGACAACACTGGTTGATTTACGACATTGCGTCTCATTATCATTCATCTCTCACTACTGATTCAAGTGGGAAAGTTATCAGTTACTTGCGGAGATGGGTTGTGCTCAAGTACTGGTTAACCGTCCAGGATCCCTGGAAACGGTGGTAAGGTTAACTGTTAGCCCTCGATGACATAAAAATGACACTTAATATTCAATCATTCAATCAGGATTTCAGTTAAAAATTTAGCTTACAGTAAATGTCAGCTCCGAAATCACTTGTTTCTATTATCTGTTTGTCCCTCATCTGTCTGTCTACCCACTAAGTTTAGCGGTACTGTTGTAATGTGCTGAAAATAGTACCCCATTAAAAAAACAAACATGTAAGTCAGGTCATAAAAATGATCTTGTAAACATTGGACTGATATAACTTTTTTTTAAAATGTTTGAATAAATGAATGGTGTTTTATGACACATCTGTCGTATATACACCATAACTCTGGGCCAAAATTTATCAATAATTAATTTTGAGCTTGGGAATCGGATTCAGACTCAAAATTTTACATTTTTGCAAAACGTTAAATGGATACCATTATGGGTAAGAAATATGATAATATGACATTTTCTATTAAATAATCATTTAAACTGCTTATTTTGCAACTAAATACAGCAAATTACTTGTTAAGTAGATGTTATTTGAGTCTGAGTCTTTATCTCAAACTCAAAACTATGTTGATGAATTTAGGTCCAGATATCCTACCTAATCTGAGTTATGGCATATATTGACTGCTTTACACTCCTTGTTTTGACAATACCCACATACGGTAGCATAATTATAGTAATTGCAGTGTTCATCTATCAGTCCGTTCGTCTGTTCGAAATTTTGTATCTGGTCCATCTGGTATTATTTATAGAATTATTTTGATAACAAATGATTATAGTAATATGATGATGTGTCATGCACTAGACCCAGTTCCATAGCGTCAAGGTCACACTTTGAGGTCAAACTTAGGAAAAGCAACTTATGTTTGTACAGCCGAACCTGTCTTAAGCAGCCACTTAAGGGAAAGAGCAAAACTGACGTCTTAACCCTTTACTTATATAGACGCCTTTGGACATCTAATATAGAAGGCTTTTGAATTATTGGGTGAATTATGTTTATATTAATTGACAGAGTGGAAAACAGTGCAGGAAGTGATTGCTGCGGGGGAAAGCGTATCTATGGAGTAAAGGGTTAAGGCAGGTGGTTGCTTAATAGAGGTTAGTTAAAACTAACACTACAACAATGGTGAATAGAAAATGTGGCTGTTTAAGACAAGTGGTTGCTTAGCAGAGGTGATCACTAACACCGGTTTTACTGTATATAGAAAGTGATGTCCATTTCCAATTATTTACTTTATTGAGGGATTTTGAAATAATTTTACCCAGTTGTTTATACCATGACTTGATGACAAAGCAGGGTAGGATAGTCGAGTGTTCCGTCCTTCTTACAGCTCTTGTAGTTCTAATGCAACAGGTGAGCAATTTAGGACTGTCGTGACCTTCTTGTTTTTTATCAGAACTAAGGTCTGCTACGGCCAAATGGTCTCCTGTGCGTTTGAAAGATAAAATACTTCCTCATTTCTAAGGACAGGGTTCTTTGAGCTTAGCTTAGTATAATTTTGTGAGAAAATTGGAATTGGACTACCAAGACACTGAAGGCTATATAACACCTAAAGGTAGGAAGATTCCAGGTTCACTCTTCAATGTTAAAAAACAACAAATTAAAATATATTAGAAATAAAAGACATCATTAGATGAATATGCAGCTCTAATGAAGGACGATGACTTCACTCGTGTACTTATACATGCATCCATTGTCATTAACCAGTAGAACTGGATGCCATCATTATGATTGATATAAACTTGTAATGTGTTGAAAATGGCATAAAACTGATTTATTCAGTTCTTGTGTGCATGCCACTTGGATTAGATTGTATTGTTCCAGCAGTGCTACTTAGTATGTGATCAGGCATCAAGTACTGTTTGTTATAAGCCCTTCTGCAGGTGTCATATATCACTTTGCTGTAATACTGTGCAGTTTCAAGAGGTATTGTCTACACTCAGCTCACTGCAAGTGCTAACAGGGTTAAGCATTTGCAAGATCTCTGAGGTGATTGAAATATTTGCATTTAAGAATGTTGAGTTTAATGAGCTGTTGGTATAAGCATCTTAACATTAAAGGTTTATTTGGTTCATCGTGTTATGTGTTTGTTTTTATACGGTTCTTATTTATTAAAGACATCATCAGTAAGCCCATGACTCAGTTGACCTTACAGGAGAGCGACTAACGCTCTGCTCACTGGCCACAGGGTGCTGTTTGTCCAAGTAAATACAAGGTAATACCATGTAATGTTTACTTAAGAAAACCATTCGTTTGTCTAAGGAACATTTCAGCCCCGGAAACAATATCGATCACTGGGTGGACTTGTTTGATAGTCAACCCATGTCCAGTCAACTAACAAGTTGACTATATATATCACACCTGTAGTATTTGCACTAGCTACTTCTATTATAACAGCTGAGGAGTAGTTCAATCAGTAGATACCTCTGCTACTTTACAGAAATAAGTTGTGGCCCAATGTCAATACCTACTTTCTGACTAGTTGTTTGGTAGTAACTCTACTAGTGGTCCATGTCACTACTTACTTCCTGACTAGTCGTTTGTCAGTAAGTCTACTAGAGGTCCTTGGCACTACTTACTTCCTGACTAGTTGTTTGGCAGTAACTCTACTAGTGGTCCATGCCACTACTTACTTCCTGACTAGTTGTTTGGCAGTAACTCTACTAGTGGTCCATGTCACTACTTACTTCCTGACTAGTCGTTTGGCAGTAACTCTACTAGTGGTCCTTGGCACAACTTACTTCCTGACTAGTTGTTTGGCAGTAACTCTTCTTGTGGTCCATGCCACTACTTACTTCCTGACTAGTCGTTTGTCAGTAACTCTACTTTTTGGTCCATGTCACTACTTACTTCCTGACTAATCGTTTGTCAGTTACTCTACTAGTGGTCCTTGGCACTACTTTCTTCCTGACTAGTTGTTTGGCAGTAACTATACTTTTGGTCCATGGCACTACTTACTTCCTGACTAGTTGTTTGGAAGTAATACTACTTTTGGTCCATGGCACTACTTAATACCTGACTAGTTGTTTGGCAGTAACTCTACTAGTTGTCCATTTCACTACTTACTTCCTGACTAGTTGTTTGGCAGTAATTCTACTTTTGGTCCATGGCACTACTAAATACCTGACTAGTTGTTTGGCAGTAACTCTAGTGGTCCATGCCACTACTTTCTTCTTGACTAGTCGTTTGGCAGTAACTCTACTAGTGGTCCATGTCACAACCTACCGCCTGATTAGTTGTTTGGCAGTAACTCTACAAGTGGTCCATGTCACTACTTACTTCCAGACTAGTTGTTTGGCAGTAACTCTGCTATTAGTCTATGTCACTACTTACTTCCTGACTAGTTGTTTGGCAGTAACTCTGCTTTAAGTCCATATCACTAATTACATTCTGACTAGTTGTTTGGCAGTTAATCTACTATTGGTTTCATCCCTGGGGTGTGAGTTAGCAGGTACCACATTTTTCCTTACATAAGAGTTAAGCTAGTATTATAACTTAATTACCCTAAGCAGTTGTTTGTAATTTCTTTTATCTAAATAGCTAGATAAGAGTACCATTGCTTTATTCTGACACCTGAATAAAAAGGGATGCAATTAATGTTTATAAGTTATCATTAACCTTTCAAAGTTGAAATTTTGCTGTTGCATGAAGCTCTTTGCTTGAAAACTGATTTGTAAAGAATTAACTTAAATTATCAGGTTCATATAGCAGTACTCCAGATAAGCTTTTCCTCAAATGAGTATTTTACCCCTTAAATTAGTATGCAATGCTTTTAGAATGAACATTTTAGAACAAGCTAATCAACACTGAAATTGAGAATAACCAATGCTAATTTTACCCCTTGATTTTAATTACAATGCTTTTTTCAGAAATTACAATGCTTAAATACTGTATGAAGAGTAGTCTTACTCACCATTGTTAAAGGTGACATTGACCATGACCCATTAATAGTTTACCTTGTCTATAAAATGTTAACTTCCTTTTTTATCTTGGTCCACAATTCACCTGCCTCATGAGCAACTTACGCTCTGCCCACTGGCCACTTGTCATTTGTCTAAGTAAGTACAATGTAATACAGTGTAGTGTTTACTTAGCGACAGTTAGCTTGTCTAAGGAAAATGGTGGCCCTGTTAACAATACCGATCGCTGATTGGATTATAGACTTGATTGATTGACAGCCTGTGTCAGGTCAATTGTGTCATGCTTTCCAAGTCAAACTTTGTATTAGTCAATGATAAATACAAGGCAGTTAAATCTGCGGAATTCTTATGTAAGAATCCTGGATTGTATTTAAGAACTGAAAAAGAGAAGATATGTGTTACACAATTCTACTAAAAAATTATTTGAATGTAAAAAGAATTGTTCATGAAACATTACTAAAATATTTAAGAAATTTCCTTCAAATGATCTCTCAAAATGTCAACATGTATAGTGTTCCGCATAACTCAACATTAAATGCCCGTTTTTTTCTCACATCTGACACATTCATGATCTTCTGTGCATAAATAATGTTTTTTTCTCAGCCATGAAGAAGATTATCTAAAGTTTCATTTAGCTTTAATTTCCAAGGAGATGATACCTCTGGCTTTCCGTAGATAGAGAACTGACACACTTGCCAGCTGGGAAGCTACTGATTTTAAGATTCTGAGCGGCAGATATTTCCTCAGTTTTATAATATTGGTTTTTCTTAGGGAGTGTACCATCATTCCAACTTGTGTCTTGCTGTACATGTGCATGGTAATAAGGCAATCAAGTTTGCCGTAAGATTTTATGAATTGAAAATCTCACATAGTATGTCCAAGACATTGATTTGTGGATTATGGAGGATTGTGCTCTTTGGAGAAAATTAGGCAGTTTATATGATACAAGAGTTTTTGGAGTATTGGGAGATCTATGACATTATTTCTGCGATCTGTGTCATATGTCGTTTGTCGTGGGTTGGTGACTTTGTGAGGAAGCAGTTAACAATTGATGACACGACAGGTTTGTTGACAAAGAAGCGTTGGATAGTAATGGTGGCCAAGGTTTGTGACACAGTCTGAAACATACATAATGGATACCAGTCGAGGGTGTCAACAGACTGTGGTCTGATCTGAAGTGTTTAAACATTGGACTTACTGTAGACTGGGCGGATAGTTGGTTATTTACAGACACAACGAAAATGTTGCAGACGCGGCATGTGGGTCATTGATGTCAGATTGTGACTTAATAATAGATTGATTGTTTCTGTTGACTCTAGCTTCATATGCCACATTGTTAAACATTAACTCTGCCACATGTTTGAATATTTTTCATATTGATTCTTTTGCTGTAAGACACGTAGGTAAAATAAAAAGGTGATGACACTGAAGTGGTGTGTGGTTATTAACAGTGTTGTGAGAGATTTTTCTTCTTTACTTCCAACAATTTGTGTTAGCTGAGATTTCTCAGACATATAATACATTGTAATAGTGAAATAAATAACATGGCTGTGTCGGGTATAAGTGAGTGAGGTGAAAATGCTGCACACAGTCTACTGTCAATGGAAGGGCGTGTGAACCAGTCTTACCAGGATGCGATCTGTGGTGCCCTTGTAGCAGCCATGTGTTATATGAAAGTGCGCCATGAGTCACCATCACCCTCGCTTTCTCGTGCTGTCACACGTGCAACACCGGTATATAATTTTGAATTTGAATATTTAGCGTCATTCTTATGCCACTGAAGGCGGACTCTACCAACTCTTTCCTGGAATTCTGGAAGGTTAATCAGTACTCAAGCAAAACCCATCTCCGCCAGTAACTGATTACTTTTTTGCTTGAATTAGCAGTGGCCAGACGGGGATTCGAACTTGAGACTCCTAGTTTGCTAGTCTGACATGGTACTGACTAAGCCCAGTATGAGGTAATTTTCTCCACTCACTGTAACTTACAGGATTCGGGTCTCCCATGAATATAAATATAGCACCTTCTCAAATCACTTATCTCAACTAGGATGCTCTCTCTCTCTTCTCTCTCTTCTCTCTCTCTCTCTCTCTCTCTCTATCTCTCTCTCTCTGATTTTTTCTCCATCTTTTTCTCTCGCAGACATCCCTGTTTAATGTTGGAAAAGAGTCTTATAACAAAAACCACAACCCATTTATTGTAATGTTTTGCTGTTTTGACATAATCACCACACCTCCCAATTTGTCCTGTGTGTTCAATTATGCACTCTATATTGGCCTGTAGAGTAGGCACTCAGTTGTTTGCCAGTATAACATCTGTTGTTCTCCAAAAAACATTTAACTGTATGATAGGACATTATCTAGCGGAATATGGATCTTAATGAAAGATGTTTTACCTTGGAACGAGACATGGACGTGTTGACATTGTTTGGGATTGATTTTCTATATGTTTTGGATATGCTTCTGTTTAAGTGAATGTGCTCTATTAGCAGAGGGATTTCTCCACTATGATGGTAGTATGATTTTACTTTGTATCACTTTGTAATTACTTTTATTGATTTATGTCCTGCATTGATATATACATAACTAGACTACAGGTATCTAGCGACCACATACCATTGTTTCTGTGAGCTAAGTGGCACTGTACTGCATAGAAAAATCTGACTTTATCTCTGGCATTTGCATTATACTTCATTTTACACCAATTGATAGAAATATTTGTACTTTAATTGGTATTGCTGACTGTTCAATTTTCAACAACCTGCATGGTCCCTGTGCGACTGGGGGCCTACCTTTGTTTCCAACTCTGATTTTGTATGTATATTTCATGGGTGTATGTCATATTCTTCATTGTTGAATTAACAACCCCACAAGTGGTACAGTGGTACTATATAAATGATGGGAGAATAAAAATCAGGCATTTTCCTAAATTTATCAGTTCCTTGAACATAGTGGATTTGCTTCTGGTTCTTTAATAATATATTCTTTTATAACTACTTTTACAAAAATTTGATTTGATTTGATTGTAAATGTACATAGAGAGCCGGTTTTCTTTTTTTTGTTGCCATCATGTAACGGTTGTGTTCATCACAGACATGCATGACACATTAAAATGTTTCCATATTCATTCATTTGTGAATAGTCCTGTACATTACAGAACCTCTTGCACATATAGAGCCGGCCTGTTGTGAGAGTGTACTCACTGTCACTTTCAACAATTTTTTAGTCACATCAGGACACATGGTATGATACCCCACCAAGTCAAGTTATACTGACACTGGGCCGACCAGCCCTAGAACTATCTTTTACATGCTGAGTATCATATAAGAAAGCTTCTAGTCTGGCACGACCAGACCAGAAGCAGCCAATCAAGGGAAGGAGCACAAGTGGCCTTTTAAGACAGGTTGTTGTTTCAAACAGGGTAATTTGCTCTAAAAGCATAGTAATGGGAAATAGTGGCTGCTCAATAGAGGTGACCACCTGCACAGGTTTGACTGTACATCAAATTTACAACCTCCCTAATTTGAAGTAGCTTCTCTACCATTAGACCACATCTGCAGTTATCATTTAAACACGTAAGGCATGGCACAAGAATGTAAGTAAAGTGATAAGTTTGACCTAGATATACTGATGAAAAATTGCGTGTTCTAAACATCGAGAAAGAAATTGTTTTGTTTCAAACTTATTTATTTTACATTTATTATGAAACAAATTCTTGCAACTTTGACAGATCCTGCTCAGAGTCTTCCTGGGTTCAACCAGTACTTAGCATAATTATGCGGATAAAGTGTCTTGCTCAAGGACACTACATATAGCTGTCGTGGCGGCGGATCAAACTCTAATCCTCCAATTGTGGGACTGATACCACTGGGCCACTAAGTTTGACCTCAGAATACTGATGAAGGGATGTGTGACCCAGACAATAGTGAAGTGTGACCCACAAACACCAATGAAAAAGTGTGTTACACTTGCCTAAACAGTGGTGATGAAGTGTGTGACTCAAAAATGTGTGATTAACCCTTTACTCAATAGATACGCGTTTTCTCACGCCAATCACAGAAGGCCTTTGAAAACAGTGCAGGAAGAGTTCAGATTGCTCGTAACGAGCAATCTGAACACTTCCTACACTGTTCTCTACTCTGTCAGTTAATATGAACATAATTCATCCAATAATTCAAATGCCTTCTATATTAGGTGTACAAAAGCTTCTATATTAGAGGTGTCCAAAGGTGTCTATATGAAGTAAAGGGTTAAAAAACAACAATGAGGCATTGTGAGACACAAAGCTGTATATTGTGGGTAGGCAGGACGGAGTGTCTTACTTTATTCTGCAGCATTTTCAGTTATGTAACTGATGGTTTCTAAAAGAACAATAACTAAAGTTTTTTAACCCATTTTTCCTGCAACATAAAAACATAAACGTTAAACATGCTTTTATTGAATTAGAATGAACAATTGAATTGAGTTGGGTGTTAAAATAGCGTCAGTAACGCTGCTGGTGGTAGGCTATTGACTTGAGCTCTAAAACATTGACCAATTTCCGCGACACTTTTGACACACATGGAGCACCATAAGGATCATTGGCTGTAAATTGAGTTAAGAGTTAACAAAACTATGCTTACTTGAGATAATGTGCTGTAATTTGGCATTTCTTGGAAAATTTCAGTACCATTAGCTTGGGGAATTTTTAGTGTCTGTAATTTCCTTGAATTATACATCACTTCTTTCAAATTGAATTATCATTCTTTATCAGCAGAAAAGTTTTATATCTCTAAATGACATATTTGAATAATTCTGTTGTACATTAATTCTGTAAGGTTGAAATATATAAATGTATACAAGTGTTTTATATTCTTTTCAGACCTTTTATTTTTGGTTTGATCACTTCTTTTAATGGATTTGAAACGGCACTTTTCAGTATTGTGGTAGCCTTAATATTTCCCATTACCCACCAACATTATATCCTATTACCCTGAAACCCTATCTCTCACCAGCTGCCATGTCTCATCTAGTGCCTTATCTCCCACCAGCTGCCACCATATTTGTTATCAGTTGCCTTGCCACTCATCTTCCACCAGCTGCCATATCTCATCAGCTGCCTTTTCTCCCTTACTCTGCAGTATTTTCCTTACCAGCTGCCATATATCATCAGCTGCCTTATCTCCCAGACTCTGCAGTATTTTTCTTACCAGCTGCCATATCTCATCAGCTGCCTTATCTCCCTTATTCTGTTGTCTTTTCCCTACCAGCTGCCATATATCATCAGCTGCCTTATCTCCCTTACTTTGCAGTATTTTTCTTACCAGCTGGCATATCTCATCAGCTGCCTTATCTCCCTTATTCTGCTGTATTTCCCTACCAGCTGCCATATCTCATCAGTTGCCTTATCTCCCTTATTCTGCAGTATTTTTTCCATCAGCTGCCATATCTCATCAGCTGCCTTATCTCCCTTATTCTGCAGTATTTTTTCCATCAGCTGCCATATCTCATCAGCTGCCTTATCTCCCTTACTCTGCAGTATTTTTCTTACCAGCTGCCATATCTCATCAGCTGCCTTATCTGCCTTACTCTGCAGTATTTTTCCTACCAGCTGCCATATCTCATCAGCTGCCTTATCTGCCTTACTCTGCAGTATTTTTCCTACCAGCTGCCATATCTCATCAGCTGCCTTATCTCCCTTGCTCTGCAGTATTTTTCCTACCAGCTGCCATATCTCATCAGCTGCCTTATCTGCCTTACTCTGCAGTATTTTTCCTACTAGCTGCCATATCTCACATTTCTCCTTGTCCTGCAAACTTATCTCCCACAATCTGCAAGGATTCATGTTAGCTTTGTTATCTCCCATTATACCTGCATTCTTACCTTCCACTAGCTTCAGTATTTCATATCATGCACCTTATCTGCCAGTACCTTTGCAATATTATAACCCGTTATTTGCCTGATCTCGTACCAGCTGCTTTATTTTCCAGTTTTACCTTCTCCTCCATTAGAAACCTTACCTTCCCTCCTGGCCATGCTGCTCTATCCACCATCAGGTAACTTCCCTTCTAATCCCATATTCAAATAATAGCCTCTACATAAAGCTTCCCTCTGCTTTAAAAAATCTTTGTTTCAGTTTGTTTGAAATGAAACTTGGTATCAAATAATAAATTATGTAAGAAAATTGCACCATTTCTGGTAGTTTCTACAGCCACACAGCCTTTTGGTCTTTCTTGCAGGGAGATATTTTTTTTTATATTTTAGTTGTCACAGCAACAACAGTTTCTGCTGTTGGTGAATGATGGGTTTGTCTCAGATTTGATCATCTTTGATTAGCTGTAAAGATATAGCTACTCAAAATTGATGCCATCTGCAAAACATTGATTTCCCTCTCCCTAGTATTTGTTCCGATTCCATAACTACATGATAACCTTAGTTGCTTTAAATCAAAACTCAAACTACAGGGTGCCAAATACACCATTTTTCTTTTCAGGCAAAAAATTAAGCGTTCAACCAAGTTCAATGCTGCCATAACTATAAAATCAGCTGCGATTTCTTTGCCCAAAGTTATTGCTTGATATTTCTGTTCAGATCGAGGCCACTTTCACTATAAATAGTATATATATATCAGTTTCCCTACTATATTGTGATCAACTTTGTGTTAATCTAACTAAAAACTCTTTACTGGACTTCTGTGTCTGAGATGTTTGCTTTGGATAGTTGGAATAAAACAAAGTTTAACTAACCAAAAACTTCTTACTGGACTTCTGTGTCTGAGATGCTTGCTTTGAATTGTTTGAATAAAACAAAGTTTATCTAAATAAAAACATCTTATTGGACTTCTGTGCCTGAGATGTTGGTTTTGGATTGTTTGAATAATTTTAATTTAAACAAAGTTCAATCAAACTAAAAATTTCTTACTGGATTTCGGTGTCTGAGATGTTTGTTTTGGATTGTTTGATTAAAACATAGTCATTTGTCAGCAAAGCAGCATTTCAGATGTACAGACATATTAAATGTCAAAAGACCATGTTTAACTATGCAGTCTTTAGGTAGCAGCTGTTTTGAACAATCAGAATACTTTGTATTAGATGTACTGTATTAATACACTCATCACATAAGTTTCATTGTCATAATGTGCTGACATTACAATCACACATTCTTCAACTGTATTAAATGTTTAACATTGATTATTCTAAGCTTTGCTAACATATCAATTTCCAATTAATGGGAAATGGTAATTATCTAGTTGTAAATGCAGGCAATGGCCAAGGTGAACAGGTAAACTGACTGACTCTGACCAAGAGATTTCATATTTTACTGAACTTTTCTCTTGCTGAATATCAATAAAAAAAACACTTCATTTTTTTTTATGGTTCCATTTTCATTCAGAACAGTAATGTGTCATGGTTACATTACTGACTGAGAGCCAAATAAGGTATGCGCTGATTAGACTATTACATACCCACAGTCTGGTTCAGTTCTACATTGTTTGCCGATTTAACTTGATGTGAGCTGTTAGCTTTAAGAGATTATTAAATGCAGTTTGAAGTTAGTTTGTAGTTATATATTTAAGATTGATTACAAGTGAGCTCAGAGGCTTTATGTATCACTGCTGAGTCCATTTCCAAGGTTGAATCAGAACTGAGGGTTGCTTTTAAGAGATCATTGTACCCACAACCTCTTACGTGAGTGGCTAACACACATCTTCTATACTATTGCCCCACTTTGATTTGGAATTAAACTCCAGTATTTCATTGTAAGTTTTTGTAGTGAAAATTAACTGTTTATTAAGAAGGACAATACTTCAGTATTTCATTGCAAGTTTTTGTAGTGAAATTAACTGTTTACTAAGAAGGACAATACTCCAGTATTTCATTGTAAGTTTTTGTAGTGAAAATTAACTGTTTATTAAGAACGACATTACTCCAGTATTTCATTGCAAGTTTTTGTAGTGAAATTAACTGTTTATTAAGAAGGACATTACTTCAGTATTTCATTGCAAGTTTTTGTAGTGAAATTAACTGTTTATTAAGAAGAACAATACTCCAGTATTTCATTGCAAGTTTTTGTAGTGAAATTAACTGTTAATAAAGAAGGACATTACTCTAGTATTTCATTGTAAGTTTTTTGTAGTGAAATTAACTGTTTATTAAGAAGGACATTACTTCAGTATTTCATTGACATTACTTCAGTTTTTTTCATTGCAAGTTTTTGTAGTGAAATTAACTGTTTATTAAGAAGGACATTACTTCAGTATTTCATTGCAAGTTTTTGTAGTGAAATTAACTGTTTATTAAGAAGAACAATACTCCAGTATTTCATTGCAAGTTTTTGTAGTGAAATTAACTGTTTATTAAGAAGGACATTACTTCAGTATTTCATTGTAAGTTTTTTGTAGTGAAATTAACTGTTTATTAAGAAGAACAATACTCCAGTATTTCATTGCAAGTGTTTATAGTGAAATTAACTGTTTATTAAGAAGGACATTACTTCAGTATTTCATTGTAAGTTTTTGTAGTGAAATTAACTGTTTATTAAGAAGGACATTACTTTAGTATTTCATTGCAAGTTTTTGTAGTGAAATTAACTGTTTATTAAGAAGGACAATACTCCAGTATTTCATTGCAAGTTTTTGTAGTGAAATTAACTGTTTATTAAGAAGGACATTACTTCAGTATTTCATTGTAAGTTTTTGTAGTGAAATTAACTGTTTATTAAGAAGGACATTACTTCAGTATTTCATTGCAAGTTTTTGTAGTGAAATTAACTGTTTATTAAGAAGGACATTATTTCAGTATTTCATTGCAAGTTTTTGTAGTGAAATTAACTGTTTATTAAGAAGGACATTACTTCAGTATTTCATTGCAGGTTTTTGAAGTGAAATTAACTGTTTATTAAGATGGACATTACTTCAGTATTTCATTGCAAGTTTTTGTAGTGAAATTAATTGTTTATTAAGAAGGACATTACTTCAGTATTTCATTGCAAGTTTTTGTAGTGAAATTAACTGTTTATTAAGAAGGACATTACTCCAGTATTTCATTGCAAGTTTTTGTAGTGAAATTAACTGTTTATTAAGAATGACATTACTTCATTATTTCTTTGTAAGTTTTTGTAGTAAAATCAATTGTTCCTTAATTAGAACATTTCTCCAGATTTACATTGCCAGTTTCTGTAGTGAAATCAACTGTTCCATAACCCTTTACTTCATAAATACGCCTTTGTACACCTGATATAGACGACTTTGGAAACCTCTAGTATAAAAGGGTTTTCAATTATTGGGTGAATTATGTTTATATAAACTGAAAGAGTGGAAAACATACAGGAAGTGTTCAGATTGCTCGTTTTCAAAGGCCTTCTGTGATTTGTGGGGGGAAATGTGTATCTATGGAGTAAAGGGTTAAGAAGGACATTACTCCAGTGTTTCCTTGCCAGTTTTTGTAGTCAAATCATCTGTTCCTTAATTAGAACATCACATTAGTATTTAATTGCAAGTTTTTGTAGTCAATCAACTGTTCCTTTATAGGAACATTACTTCAGTATCACATTGCCAGTTTCTGTAGTGAAATCAGCTGTTCCTTAATTAAAACATTATATATGTTTATGTAACTTCAGTATTACATTGCCAGTTTCTGTAGTGAAATCAGCTGTTCCTTAATTAGAACATTACTCCAGTATTACATTGCCAGTTTCTGTAGTGATAGAACATTACTCTTACATTAGTTTGTTCTGTTCTTTGGATCCAAATTATATAAAAAACAAATTGCAGAAAATCTTGAAAGGAAATTGTCTAATCAGAGTTGGTATTTCAACAGAAAAACTAACTGTAGAAATTGATATTATACTGCAGAGACTTGTTGTTTTTGTTTAATAAAATTACATTAGAAATGAGTGTTCAGTTTTTTATTTGGGAGAATATTTTTTTGTGTTATGATAGCTGGGGTATTTTGATGGTGTTTTTGGCTTAATTACACTGATACTGCTGTCAGGACATTGTGAACAGTGTAAATTTGAATATTTATACATGTATATCATTTTGTCGTATAATTTCAGTCATAAACCGAGACTGTGTTTAAGCAGGGATTCAAACTCACAACTCCTGGGTTGATAGTTGGACTCTTTGACTGAACTAATTGGGCCTGGCAGTCATTTGTTAAAGTCTAGACAAACAACTAATTATTAAAAAATAGGTTAATGGTTGACTAAATTTAACACACAGTATTAAAAAACTAGACAAACAGCAATTTGTCCAAAACTAGTCAAACAGGCATACATGTGTCCAGAACAAGAAAAAAAAAGTCAGTTGTCAAAAATTAGAAAACTATTTGGATGTGCAAAACTAGACAAACAGTATGTAGCTAGACAAACAGTCAGTAGCAAGACAAACAGCCACAGTCAGTAGTTCAAAACTAGGCAAAGAGTGAGTAATTCAAAACTAGACAAACAGTCAATAGCTAGACAAACAGTCAGTAGCTAGACAAACAGCTAGACAAACAGCTAGACAAACAGTCAGTAGCAAGACAAACAGTCACAGTCAGTAGTTCAAAACTAGGCAAAGAGTGAGTAATTCAAAACTAGACAAACAGTATGCATCTAGACAAACAGTCATTAGCAAGACAAACAGTCACAGTCAGTAGTTCAAAACTAGGCAAAGAGTTAGTAGTTCAAAACTAGACAAACAGTCAGTAGCTAGACAAACAGTCAGTAGCAAGACAAACAGTCACAGTCAGTAGTTCAAAACTAGGCAAAGAGTGAGTAGTTCAAAACTAGACAAACAGTCAGTAGCTAGACAAACAGTCAGTAGCAAGACAAACAGTCATAGTTATTAGTTCAAAACTAGGCAAAGAGTGAGTAGTTCAAAACTAGACAAACAGTCAGTAGCTAGACAAACAGTCAGTAGCAAGACAAACAGTCACAGTCAGTAGTTTAAAACTAGGCAAAGAGTGAGTAGTTCAAAACTAGACAAACAGTATGTTGTTCAAAACTAGACAAACAGTCTGTAGTTCAAAACTCGACAAACAGTCTGTAGTTCAAAACTAAACAAACAGTCAGTAGCTATGTAAAAGTCATCAGTTGATAGACAAACAATCATTAATTCAAAACTTGACAAACAGTCAGTAATTTAAAACTAGACAAACAGTCAGTAGCTAGACAAACAGTTAGTAGTTCAAAACTTGATGAACAATGTAGTTCAAAACTAGAGAAACAGCCTATAGGTCTGAACTAGATTCAGAGTAAATGCTTGTATGTGGAACCGTTGTGCTATTCTTTATGCTATTATTATAGTATAGAATTGAACTAGAGCTAATGGCATGTTTAATGATCCAGTTCAGGGAATTTTATTGCTGCCATCAACAGGTACATTGGCAGGTATTATTGAATCTCCAAACTCAGTCGTTTTTTATTACCTTGGGGTTAATTGTATAAGCATTTTACTCTTTTTTAATATATCTCTGATAATATACATTAATGGTCTATTAAAGCAGCCTAACTAGTTTTTATGTCCTTTCAAATCGATAAAAACTGGTATTAGTGTAACTAATATTCGGTATCTGGTACCTTGTCTGGTACAAAATACCATTGTTTAAGGTATAAAAGAATGAATTTAAACTCACTATTATCGCCGAAAATTGGAATTAGACCAGACCATTGAAATAACGTAAATGATTTAGTAGTTATATCCTTTAAAACAGCAAGAAATATCCAGACATCATCAATTAAATCAGGGTAAGGGATTTAGTTTCAACCTACATTTATACTGTCCATCTTGATATTAAACTCTTGCATACCGGATAAGGAAATCTGCTTCTTTACATGGGGCTAGATAATTCTATCTTACCCTAGGGTCAAGACTTAATTCTCGTGCTATGACGTTAACACTCATTTATGACATAACGAAAAAAATATATGACGTAAATCATAAAATGATTTAACGTTTTAAAAGTGGCTGTTGTAAAAATTATATGATAAAATAAGTTGCAACAATTGTTTAATATGTTTGGTATGCAAGAAAAAGAATCATTCATGGCCTTTTCGGTTCAGATAGAAAATTCCGTCCCTTGGTATAATTATTTTAACGAGAACTCAGCAGAGCCTCAGTCCCACCAAAACTTTTTTCCCTCAGGATGGAATTTTCTCTCCAAACCTCAAACCCATGTAAGCTGTTATATTCCTTTGTGGAATAGTAGATATGTCTGTGGATTGTCCCTCGGGCGAAAAGTTTATGTTAATTTCCACCAGCTAATCAGCATAGTATAATTACTGAACAGTAAACCTGTATAGAAACAACACCCATCACTGCTTCTGCCCAGCAAACGGGCATTAGGAAGATTCACGTAAGTTTTCAGATTAAATAAAATAAGCATCGAAAATAAGACCGCAACAACCAACCTTTCCATCAACTATTTCTTTGATAATCACATCTAGCGAGTGCAGAGATGACATTGATTCTTGCAATGTTGTTTGATCTCGAGGTAACTGTAAATAAATTTCCTTTCGTCATTTCAGGTGATAAACTGATTTAATGATTTCACTTTGGTTCTTGTCCTTGCGGATACACACTGTTCCAAGCCTATTTATTGTGTAAATGTTCATTAATGACAATGAGAAGAAAGTAAGTCCAATAATTTGTTGGTAACATATTGGTGTTTATGGGGAGTCTGACAGAGATTGGTCAGGTTTTAATGGCTGGTGATGGAATTGTTTGACTGGGGTTTTATTTGAGTTCATGAGGCAATGTCAGGTTTTAATGGTTGTTGATGGCATTGTTTGACTGGTTGTTTTTTTTCGTGTCCGGGAGACAATGTCGGGTTTAAATGGTTGTTAATGGCATTGTTTGACTGGTTGTTATTTTTCCTTTCTAGGAGGCAATGTGGGGTTTAAATGGTTGTTGATGGCATTGTTTGACTGGTTGTTTTTTTCTTGTCCTGGAGGCAGTGTCGGGTTTAAATGGTTGTTGATGGCATTGTTTGACTGGTTTTTTTTTTTCGTGTCTGGGAGGCAATGTCAGGTTTAAATGGTTGTTGATGGCATTGTTTGACTGGTTGTTTTTTTTTGTGTCCAAGAGACAATGTCGGATTTAAATGGTTGTTGATGGCATTGTTTGACTGGTTGTTTTTTTTCGTGTCTGGGAGGCAATGTCAGGTTTAAATGGTTGTTGATTGCATTGTTTGACTGGTTGTTTTTTTCGTGTCCGGGAGGCAATGTCGGGTTTAAATGGTTGTTGATGGCATTGTTTGACTGGTTGTTTTTATCATGTCCGGGAGGCAATGTCGGGTTTAAATGGTTGTTGATGGCATTGTTTGACTGGTTGTTTTTTTTATGTCTTGGAGGCAATGTCGGGTTTAAATGGTTGTTGATGGCATTGTTTGACTGTTGTTTTTTTTTTTTCATGTCTGGGAGGCAATGTCGGGTTTAAATGGTTGTTGATGGCATTGTTTGACTGGTTGTTTTTTTTCGTGTCCAGGAGACAATGTCGGGTTTAAATGGTTGTTGATGGCATTGTTTGACTGGTTTTTTTTTTTTTTTCATGTCTGGGAGGCAATGTCGGGTTTAAATGGTTGTTGATGGGATTGTTTGACTGGTTGTTTTTTTCATGTCTGTGGGGCAATGTCAGGTTTAAATGGTTGTTGATGGCATTGTTTGACTGGTTGTTTTTATCATGTCTGGGAGGCAATGTCGGGTTTAAATGGTTGTTGATGGCATTGTTTGACTGGTTGTTTTTTTCATGTCTGGGAGGCAATGTTGGGTTTAAATGGTTGTTGATGGCATTTTTTTGACTGGTTGTTTTTTTCATGTCTGGGAGACAATGAAGGGTTTAAATGGTTGTTGATGGGATTGTTTGACTGGTTGTTTTTTGTATGTCTTGGAGGCAATGTCGGGTTTAAATGGTTGTTGATGCATTGTTTGACTGGTTGTTTTTTGTATGTCTTGGAGGCAATGTCGGGTTTAAATGGTTGTTGATGCATTGTTTGACTGGTTGTGTTTTTTATGTCTTGGAGGCAATGTCGGGTTTAAATGGTTGCTGATGGCTTTGTTTGACTGGTTGTTTTTTGTTTTGTCTTATAGTGTTGGATCGTTGTTTAATGTTTGATAGCTTTCTGGAAGTTACAATTTCTACATTTTCATTGTGTTTTTTCATTGATTGATTATTTTCAGTCATGTGTTTGTCTTGTATATAAATTATATCCTTTGTAGGTTTAAGTTGATTGATTGAATATTTAGCATCATTTTTATGCCATCAATGGCTAACAGACGATCAGTTAACCTAACCACTGTTTCCTGGGATCCTGGAAGGTTAACCAGTTCTTGAGCACACCCCATCTCTGCAAGTAACTGATAACTTTCCAACTTGAATAAGCGGTGAGAGATATATGATAAAGAGACGCAATGTCGTATATCAACCATCACCGAGACTATGACCTGGCAGGAATTCAAACGCATGACCCCTGGATTCATAGTCAGACGTGCTAACGACTGAGCTTATCGGGCCCGGCTATAGGTTTATGATATTAACATCAAATTTTACAAAATTTGATTCAACAAAAAATACTTTAACTGTGATTTTAGTTACTGTTGAGGACAGAACTATTAGCACTGTCGCGTTATTTCCTCAATTAAATATAGCATAGGCATCGCTGTTATTTGAATATGCTGTTGAGTTCATTGAGAATTTTGAGTGAATGAATGGTTGAATAAGTTTGATGTAATACACTATATTACAAAATATACTAAGAATATTAATATATTACCAATTTTTGGTTAAACACAGGCTTATGAATGAAGAGTTGATTTTTAATGTGCAATTATAAAAACAATATTTGCAATTAACACAGAACTATGAACAATGTTGTTTATATTTTCAGTTGAACACAGAATGGACACAGATTGAAGTTATTGATCTTATAAACGATGGTTCAGGCCTCGGCTTCGGCATCATTGGAGGGCGCAGTACCGGTGTAGTTGTCAAGACAATTCTGCCAGGAGGCGTGGCTGATGTGGTAGGTCTACAATTTTAGTTAAAATAAAATTACTTTGAGATGCAAGTTTTAATTAAAATGCAGTGAATCAACACAACTTCAAGCTGCAAGTTTTGATATATTATAAATATTCAGAACTTTGAGTTGCAAGTTTTAAAATAAAATAAGTATTCACAACTTTGAGTTGCAAGCTTTAAAATAATCAAATTTTCACAATTTATGGTGGCACACTTAAGATAGATTAAATCTATAAAACTGCGAGTTGAAGCTTTGAGATTACTTAAATCTTCTAATACGACTTTAAAATGCAAGCTTAGAAAAAAATGCATCTAGTTGAATGAGTTGCAAGCAAATTTAAAATAAAGGACAATTGAGTATCACAATAGTCATGGGAAACATTTTTTTAAAAGAAAGTAATTTTGTTAATTTCTTTGCTAGTGTCGTTATCGGAGATGGGTTTTCTTCGATCATTCATGAATCAGTTACCATTTTCGATTTATTTTCTTGCTTACAGCCATAATAACTCCTCAGATAATTTTCTCATTCCTGTGTAAATTTAATTACCTCTACCCACATGGCCGGGTTTCCTGTTTAGTATGAGGGAAAACCGTGAGTTTCTGTCATTTTTGTAATAAATGCTATGACAGCATTAACTAAGTAATTTATAAGGACTTGTTACCATCTAATTGAAATATTGAGCCATGTTTAACCAATGAAATAAGACCTCAGCAATGATATACAGTTGGCTTTGCATGTTATTATACAAAATTATTTAAATAACTATTTAATTAATTTCCTGTTTGACTGTGATCTGTATTTGGAAGATTGTGCTATGGAATTCAGTTTGACAGAGCATTGAATATTTGTTTGTTTGGGTATTCAGAGACATTTTTATGCCATCGGGGGTCAACAGTCGATCAGTTAACCTGACAACTCTTTCCTGGAATCCATAAAACGTTAACCAGTACATCCATCTCTGCAAGAAACTGATAACTTTTCCCACTTGAATCAGCGGAGAGAGATGAATGACAATGAGACGCAATGTCTTATATCAGTCATTGTGTAGACTGTGGTGAGGAGGAGATTTAAACATGACCCTTATATTGATAGCCAGACAGTCATGCTACTGACTGAACTATCTGCGTCCGTGTAAATGAAGACTATGGCATGACTGTAATGTACTTTTTATCTATCTTAAGCATAGCTCGTGTAAGTAAAAATAAACACCTGCTGTGTATTTGTATATATATATATACATATAATAATCATGATAATGTTAGATAATGAAAGGCTGCATGCACCTGCATACATGCAATGCACATACCTCCTCCTTGTGGTACTGGCTGCATCTCCCAGCTTGACTGACATCAAGTGTATTATACTCTATGCTGGAGGGAACCTACCAGGAAAAAGTGTAATATATCAGAAAAACAAACATTTGTGTGTATTGGAGAGACTTAATAATGATTTGTTTGCAGCCTGCTGGAATAACATGAGATACAAGATAAAGATCTCCGTTCCTTGGTGGTTAGACACACTTAAACACTCAGTAGATTAAAATATGTTATATATATATATACATGTGTATATAATTAGTAAAATATACCTGGGATTCTCCCTTTGCCATTAGCGCAACCACTGTAACCCGGGCCATTACATTATGTTTTTTATTTCACATGTTCAGCCAGACAAGTTTTTCCAAAACCTGCTTGTCCTGACCAAAAACAACTTGTCCTTACTTTAATCTAGAATTATGGTACTAGTCCTATTGATATTAGATTAAGAATAACTAAATAAACTGTTATATTGAAGTTAAAATACAGGGGATGTGCAAAAATGAGATGCCTCGTTTAATTAATTTCTGAATTCTCACTTGTCCAGTTGGGCTAGCAGCCTTATATTTTACTTGTCCGTACCCACAATTCAGTTGTCCCGAACAGTTGGGCGAGCATTAGTGTAAAGCCCTGTAACCTTGCTTTTAACTTGTTGAATTTCTATAATAGATTCTTTCATCTCTCATAACCATGTCATCAGCATTGAGAATGTATGTTTATAACAATGTATTGACTTTAGAGGCAGCTACAACATAGGATTTATTTGCAGGTAAATCTAGGTCCGCTGTTTTAAGGAACAGTATCATTGTGTGTGTGTTTCCTAAAATACAAACGTGTAATACATTTATAAAGGTTTCTGTCTCACCAACATGTTTAAGTAAATACTTAAAAACTTAACATGTATAAAGGCTTCTATCTCACCAACATGTTAAAGTACATACTTGAATACTTAAAAACTTAACATTATAAAGGTTTATATCTCAGCAACATGTTTAAGTAAATACTTAAAACTTAACATTTATAAAGGCTTCTATCTCACCAACATGTTTAAGTAAATTCTTGAATACTTAAATACTTAACATTTATAAAGGTTTATATCTCTGCAACATGTTTAAGTAAATACTTAAAAACTTAACATTTATAAAGGCTTCTATCTCACCAACATGTTTAAGTAAATACTTGAATAATTAAATACTTAACATTTATAAAGGCTTATATCTCAGCAACATGTTTAAGTAAATACTTAAAAACTTAACATTTATAAAGGCTTCTATCTCACCAACATGTTTCAGTAAATACTTGAATACTTAAATACTTAACATTTATAAAGGCTTATATCTCAGCAACATGTTTAAGTAAATACTTAAAAACTTAACATTTATAAAGGCTTCTATCTCACCAACATGTTTCAGTAAATACTTAAAAACTTAACATTTATATAAGCTTCTATCTCACCAACATGTTTAAGTAAATACTTAAAAACTTAACATTTATATAAGCTTCCATCTCACCAACATGTTTAAGTAAATACTTAAAAACATAACATTTATATAAGCTTCCATCTCACCAACATGTTTAAGTAAATACTTAAAAACTAAACATTTATAAAGGCTTCTATCTCACAAACATATTTAAGTACGTACTTGAATACTTAAAAACTTAACATTCATAAAGTCTTATATCTCACCAATATGTTTAAGTAAATACTTAAAACTTAACTTTTAGAAAAAGCAGCTATATGATCATGATTTGGACTGGTTCCAGTAAAAATGCATATGGTTTCTTTGATATTGTATATAATTAAATAAACAACCTGTCAAAATTGAGTTAAATATTTAAGTAAAATATTGGTGGAAAAGTTTAACGAGGTTAGTTACATAACATCAACATGGCGACATTCATTTTCTTTAGTTCATATAAAAAATTGTCCCTTGAAATAATTTAAAATATCAATGAAAACGTTAAACTACAGTATTTGCCATAAATTTGTTTAAGCACTGAACTTAAAATATAAATGACATTGCTTTACTTGTGAAATATTATGTGCCAGGGTGTTCTACTGCACCAGGTTTTAAATATGATTTTCATTAGTTTTTAAGTTTTAGAACAAAGCCAAAGTCTGATGTAGTTTCAGAATTGTAGAATTGGGAGAGGGTGGGTGTGTGATTTCTATGCAAATTCTCAATAGGTGTGTGGGAGTTTATAACAAGAGTACTAAGTATTTGACTGTTTAAAGTGGTGGGGCAGGTCTTACACCGGTTACCCCTTGTCTTGATCTGCCATTTAACTATACTTGCTTAAAAATTTGCCAGTGTCCTCATTAAATATTGCCTGCATGGTCCATGGCTGTGTGGTTTAATAACCTCTGATCTCTTGCTGCTGAGGTTGTGGGTTTGAGCCCCACTCAGATCAAAATATCCATCCAGGGTTCGTGAGTTCGAATCCCCCGCCCGGCAACAGTCTCCGTGATGATTGATATACGACATTGTGTCTCATTATCATTCGTCTCTCACCACTGATTCAAGTGGGAAAGTTATCAATTACTTGCGGAGACGGGGTGTGCTCGAGTACTGGTTAATCCCAGGAAACAGTGGTTAGGTTAACTGATCGTCTGTTAGCCCTCGATGGCATAAAAATGACGCTAAATATTCAATCAATCAGTCAATCTTATATTCAGCATAATCAAATGCAATATGCTTTTTTAGTCTATCTGTTACATACAATACAATGTGATGGCAAATGTGGAATACAATGCAACAATTTTGTTCTAGAATTATAATTAAGAGAAAGCTTTTAATTAAATCCTCAAAAGATAACTGTTAACTTTTTAATTAATCATAAAATATTTTTTAAACATTTATAGCCATGTGTTGAAAATGGTGTTCAACCTTTTTGAAATATTTGCCCTGGATCTGCTAGCAGAAGCTTATTATATTTAACTGAAAAATCTTGAACATCTTTGGTATGATCCCATATTTACTGCTGCTTTTCCTGAAATTAATTTTAATGGGATGTGCAATAAGAGATGTACGAGACATACAGAGTCGTAGATTTCTGGCTGCTGGGAATGGCAGTGATGAAGTGACTGAGTTCTGTCTAGCGAAATTCTCTGATCAATATTTATGACTGCCAGACAAATAAAACATCTTCTATGCAAAATTTTAATTTACATAGAATTTATTTGCTAATATTGAAATCATTTTTATGTAGAATTTTGCTGAGCAGTAAAGTCTAGTTTAGATAAATATTAGAAATATCTATTGAATCAAGATCGCAAGACATTTCACATGACTGTATTTGCTAATGATGCCCTTATCATGGGTTATTTCTCGGGAATGGATGGACCATTAACTTCCAGTTTTGTCCTAATTATGGATTGTGCACATGCAAGTGGTCATGTTCTGAAGATGTGCTGAATGTACAAATCAGTTCAGTCAACTGTTCCATTTTGTCTCAATTATGGATTGTGCACATGCAAGTCATCATGTTCTGAAGATGTGCTGAAAGTACAAAGCAGTTCAGTCAACTGTTCCATTTTGTCTCAATTATGGATTGTGCACATGCAAGTCATCATGTTCTGAAGGTGTGCTGAATGTACAAAGCAGTTCAGTCAACTGTTCCATTTTGTCTCATTTATGGATTGTGCACATACAAGTCATCATGTTCTGAAGGTGTGCTGAATGTACAAAGCAGTTCAGTCAACTGTTCCATTTTGTCTCGATTATGGATTGTGCACATGCAAGTCATCATGTTCTGAAGGTGTGCTGAATGTACAAATCAGTTCAGTCAGCTGTTCCATTTTGTCTCGATTATGGATTGTGCACATGCAAGTGGTCATGTTCTGAAGGTGTGCTGAATGTACAAAGCAGTTCAGGCAACTGTTCCATTTTGTCTCGATTATGGATTGTGCACATGCAAGTGGTCATGTTCTGAAGATGTGCTGAATGTATAAAGCAGTTCAGTCAACTGTTCCATTTTGTCTCCATTATGGATTGTGCACATGCAAGTCATCATGTTCTGAAGGTGTGCTGAATGTACAAAGCAGTTCAGTCAACTGTTCCATTTTGTAATGTAAGATACTAATTACCACATGCATACTCTGTAAAATGTTCAGCTACACTCATGCTTCATTATAGAGCATTCGGATACAACGCCTAACTCTTTATAATGTGTTTTTTCTGTGGTGCCCAAATTTTAAATTGATATTTTCAACCAGATCCATGAAAGAATAACATTATAACAATTGGTGAATTGAAAAATCGAAACTAAAAATGTTTTTTTCAACTGTGACCTCATCTTATTTGTACTTCAATTTCACCTAATTAATCCAGACTGACATGGTTATACACACACATCGATTTAAATTGGATTTATGCAGACTAACAATGGTCCGTCTTGTTTATCACTTATAAATTGTCATGTTTTTAGCGAAGCCGTTGGCCCAATTGTTTACACTTTACTTGATGCATAGCTGCCAATCAGGAGCTAAATATAGATTTCGCTGTAGGTCACTTATTTGGTTGAATCACGTGTCAATCATTTGTTAAAAATGGCTGACAAAACAAAAGTATTTTTGTCCAAATTATCGGTCTATAGGATAGGAAAATATAATTACAGAATAGAAACAATGTAAGTAGAAGTTTTACTATATATTGAAAGAAATGGAAAGACAGACGTTTGCAAAAGTTCCACATCTGATGTCTCATTCCACTTTCCATAGCCACTTTTTGGACTTTCCGTAGCCACTTTGTGGGACTTTCCATAACCACTTTGTGGGACTTTCCATAGCCACTTTGTGGGACTTTCCATAGCCACAATGTTCATAACGCATTTGATTCTTTCACTCCGGGAACAGTGTTATATCGGGACTCGAGCATAATTGTTCAAGTTCAATTAATTGTTTCGATGCTTATAAGAAGCTTCTCAACCGAGAATATTAAAACTTTTGTCTGTTCATACATCCATGCTTTCTTTCCAGTACTGCTCCTCCCAAACCGTATCTACGGATTTTTGACAAACTTGCATTGGAGTATCACTGTTTCAGTAATGGCCCCATAATTGTCTTTTATGATTAATCTTATCTGGATAGCTCCTTCTAAACTTTTAAATCATTTATGGTAAAAGTTGCTGGGGTTGGGGTTTCAGTATAAAATCTGATTGTGCATAGTTGAATTTTTTAAAATAATTAAATGGTCCAAAACTAAAATAAAGGAATCGTCTAGCTAGAAAATACAGAAATTTTGGGCTAAAGTTATAATATTGATAACAAACAAGCATAAACCACATGATATTGGGGACAATCTGTAAAAAATCACAAACATATGTAACTGAAACTAAACTACTTTATACACCGTTAGCTAACACAAGATGCTGCACATGCAAACTGAGAAAAGGATCAACAATTGATGACAAAGAGGATCAAAACCATGCTTAATTCTAGACAAATATGAATCAATTACAGAGATAGCTCATCTTGGCAAATTACCGCACGCTCAAACATGCAGGTACACGGCCCTCTATCTGCTGTCACGCGATCGCAGATTGTGTATGTAATCACGATTGATCGTTCCCGCAGAAGTATGACCTTCTCTTCATGTCAAATTTCCAGATATGATTCTTACATTATGGACATCTCCAGAGAAATGTACTGATAAAGATGGAAATATTCAAATATATAGGATCTTGCACAAGTCCCTTTTAGAAAAAAACAGATTTGAGTTGTGTACAAAATTACTTAAAAAACATACAAAAACTTCCAAAAGTGTAAAATCAATATTTCACTCTGAAATCTTGAATTTTAATAAACTAGGTGTATATAGTGTTGACAATTAAAAGTAAAATGGAATGAAATGTCTTCCTTTTTTTCGATTATCTTTGTACTAAATTGCCGAGGATTAATATTTTTAATCACAAGAAAGAAAATTTAATTTGAACAAATTTTACATTAGCACCATAATAAGAAAATCAATACTTCTTATAGAAATGTGATTTTGATAAATGAGTTTTGTGTAAATTAGTGAAAATTACAAAAAAAACTTTATTTTTTAGCAATAGCTTCATATCCAATTGCCAAAGAATAATAATTTATATGTCACCAGAAAGCAGTTTTAGTTTGCATGCACACAAAGTGTAAAATTAATATATCTTGATAAAATATTGACTAAAATATTGACTTTAAGAAACTAGAAACTAGGTGTGTTATTAGTATAAATTTTCAAATTCTATTGATAGCATTAATCTTATCAGCCAGGATTTGTTACTGGTTAACAGTGGAGTGCATGGCCCAGTTGTGGAGCATCGGATTCTTGATCTGAGAGTCGTTGGTCCGATCCTCCGCCACAACTATGTGTGTTGTCCTTGAGCAAGACACTTTATTCTTATATGTTTTTCGACTTGTTCTACCCAAGAAAACCTTGAGCTTGATTGGAATTGTTTCAAAGCAAAATGAGTAAGTTTAAAACAAACAGAATTGATTAACAGTTACATTTCACGGTAATACTATATCGGGTAGAATATATGAAGTAAATGGTTAAACCAAATATAAAAATAATACTCTGTCATATTTGCTGTGTTTTCTTGGAGTGCAGTGTTATTATTACCCTGCCAAGTTATATTATTATTTTCAGTCAGCAGATTTAGGTACTAAATTTTATTGACTGAATGTTTAGCTCAATTTTTATGCCATCAAGGGCTAACAGATGATCATTTAACCTAACCATTCTTTCCTGGGATCCTGGAAAGTTAACCATTTCTTCAAGTAACTGATAACTTTCCCTCTTGAATAAGAGGTGAGAAATGAATTACAAGGTTGTGAAATGTTGTATATCAAACATTCTGGGGACTTTGGCTATGCAGGGATTCAAACTCACGACCCCTAAATTGATAGTCGGATGCACTATCAACTGAGCCATTCAGGGTCAGCCTTAAGGAATAAAGTAGAGTATTTTTGGTCTTCTGTTGGTGGATAGCAGACAGCAATTAATTGGTAATTAGCAATGATCCCTTCTTATTATTAATTGGCTATTGATATTGGGTTTGTATCGTAAAGAAGGGATGTGCAATACTAGTGATCTGGTCTATACATGCAATATACAAAATACAACATTATATATTCATTGACAATTGCCTTTTATCTTTTATTTAGATATATAATTTGGCACGTATATAATTGTCTCTGATACACAGTCTTGTTAATTATAAGGTTATATAGTATGTGTGCTGAACTGTTCTGTCTGGGAGATGGCTAGATTGGTGGGTATTTTGGAGAACATGTGTGTGTCTCAGACACAAGGACTTAAAATAAGTTTTCTCATTAAAATTGATTTACTCGCAGCAATTCATCTTGGAATAACATGGCATTTCAGTGGAAATCTGGATAAATAATTTGTACCTGTTGTCTAGTGTGTTGTACTTTATTTAAAAAACAAATAAAATGTAAACCAAAAAGAACCTTAGCATGTGCCTGATGACGATGATACCATTTGAAAGGAATGTAAAATCTGATCAATCTTTAAGTTAATAAGTAGATTCAGATCAGCCTGTGAGTAAATGAGTAGACCAAGATAACCTTCTAAATAACTGAGTAGACACAGATAAGCCTGTGAGTAAATGAGAATAGACCAAGATAAGCTTCCAAATAACTGAGTAGACACAGATAAGCCTGTGAGTAAATGAGTATAGACCCAGATAAGCTTCCAAATAACTGAGTAGACACAGATAAGCCTGTGAGTAAATGAGTATAGACCCAGATAAGCTTCCAAATAACTGAGTAGACACAGATAAGCCTGTGAGTAAATGAGTATAGACCTAGATAAACTTCCAAATAAATGAGTAGACCCTCTACATGTTGTGAGAAGGTTTGGATCAGCCTGTAAACAACTGTGAATACCTGAGTCAGACGAAAACCACCACATTCTGATCACGATCTGCATTGTTTGACAATTTTTCAGTAAACACCAATTAACATACCCTCTTAATACATTTATAAACATGATGTAATTAAGTCACTAGTAAGTCAGGTAGTGATAAAGTATAATTTTAGATTCTTAACATTGTTTCTTTATTTCCATTTACAACATAAAAAATAATTTTCCCAAAAATATCATACAGATAAACAATATTTTATGCCATATGTTGGACAGTGCAAACTTGCAAGGTGACTACTGTTTCACACTTTTGAGTCCTGTCAGAATAAACAACTTCAATAAAATTCCATGAACTTTTGTGTTTAAAAAGCTGATGTTGAAAAATGTCAATCTTGGTAAAGGTTTTCGGAACAGGACTTTTAAATAAACAAAAAAATACAATTGAAATACAAATAATAATAAAAAGTAAAAATTTGAGATGGTTTTAGATGCTTCTTTGCTTTACTAAAGTGCAAATGCATTCACAGTAGTCTATTATCAGATAAGTCAGAAATGCTTAGGCATGATCTAAATAGAAATATTACAAATATGCATTTCCTGTTCATATTTTACAGATGATTTCATCGCAGAAGAGTTTGTTTATCTTACTTTTATATTAAGAATGTAAGGTAATCAGCCGTAGTGATTCATTGATTGATTGATTATTTATTATTGTTTTTATGCCATCGAGGGCTAACAGACAATCAGTTAACCTAACCACTGTTTCCTGAGATCCTGAAAGGTTAACCAGTACTCAAGCACAGCCCGGAATTAACCGATTACATCCCCACTTGAATAAGCGGTGAAAGACGAATGATAATGAGACGCAATTCCGTATATCAACAATCTCAGAGACTGATGGCGGGCGGGGATGCAAACTCATGACCCCTGGATTGATAGTCATACACACTACTGACTGAGCTAATCAGGCCTGGTAGAGCCATTATGATGTTTGAATATATTATGATTACTTAACATGTGTGATTTATAATGGACGCTTCTTTTAATGACAGAGCAGTGAGTATCATCGTATGGATTTAGACTCGGGTCCATCAATAGGTAACTGGCCACAATCTAGTCTTAAGTCATGTTATGGAATGTTTGGATTTCTGACAGTTAATTGTTTTAACACCCATTCTAAATGATGATGATAATGCAGCAGTAGTTCAGTGGTAAAGCATCTGCCTCGCATTCCGAACGTCATGGTTGCGATACCCGGCTGGTTCGTTCTTGAAAAATGTTACTAGAATCTTTCTTGCTTGGCTCACGGAGCATTTAGATGATAGTTCTAGGTCCGGTCAGCCCAGTGTCGTTGTAATGTGACTGAGTAGGGGGACTGGTGTCTTATAATTTGTCTGCGGCCTGATACTCCTTTGTGGCGGCACTTAGAATTCTGTCTGAAGTAGACAGCGCCGTAATATGAATCGTTGAAATCGATACCGAACACCATACAACAATTAAATGACCATGAAATGACAAAAAAACATGGATTGAAATATCTTTATGAGAATTCGTCCTGGTAAAGGTTGAACAATTTCCGTTAATCATAAAAAATCCAAAAGTTGTTGAATGGAGATACCATTTGATATTAGGTTTTTGTATGCAAGAATAAATAAGGTCTGGCTATTTTGTCTGATCATTTTGGCAGTGTAACAAGTTTATTCATCTTAATACCCACCAACACTTGAAATAAAGTCAACAGGCTGATAATGTTGGCAGGTTTGCACTGCAGCAATATTTCATGTTTCACACATTTACACTCAAGTGGCTGGTTGAGCTTTTTTGCCCAATTAGCCGTGAATGTTCAAAATTCGTTATTTTTAAACCCAAGTTTATATCACTCTTGTGTAATGATTAGATGTAAAGGTAACACAAACTGTATTTTTTTTTATCTGCATGAAAGTGATAATCGTATCACATGAAATAAAATAATTTATTTGATTAAAACTTCACAAAAGGTTTTCCGGTCATCAAACCTTCTACAGTAACTAAGTTTGATAACTCTTATATGAATATAATGCAAATTATGGCCCTTGTTTGACTTACAAATTCTGGTTAAAGTTTTGCATGCATTTTAGTACCATCAAGTTCATATCTCACCAACCACTCAATGTATTTGAATGAAATTTCCAGTCATCACGTTGACTACAACAGCCAAGATAGATAAATCTTGCTTGAATACAATACAAATTATGGCGCTTGTTTGACTTAGAATTTCTGGTTAAAGTTTATATCTCCACAGCCACTGCATGTTTTGGATTAAAACTTCATACATGGTTTTGCAGCTATAAGATGGACTCAATTTAGTAAGTGAGACAGCTCTTGTTTATAACATTATAAAGATCGGGAAGAAACCTTGTAACTTGGCAGTTACCAGTTGTCTGTGTTATAACGACAGATGGTTGAGAAGAACAAGATAATGCGTTAGTCTAGTAATCAGATGACATTACAGTCCGAGACACTTGTGTTTCCTGGGTGAAACTGTCTCTGCAGCATCAGAAATTCACATGGGATGGGAGAATGGATTTCCTGTAAACTGAATAAATAATCATATGAGATAGAACTAAAGATGACACACAATCTCATCGTCTTGGGCACTTTTTGGACTATAGAAAACACGGATAAGAACCTATCGGAAGAGAGGTAATGCTAGATGATCTTGGTCTCCCGCGTAAAGACCAGGGGTCTGTTTTACTAATATTTGTAAGTTTATGAACTTCTCAGTGTTAAAATTGAAGTTGCTATAAAGTAAGGAAATCCATTGAGTGGTTCACCAACGTCATTATGAGAATGACTTTAAGGCTTGTTTGTTATATTTCTTTTTGACACGTCTTTTTTAAAAAAAAAAACAAAACAAAACAAGAGCTTATCATGACCTTTAAGGCCAGCCATAATTGGCTTATGAGACACCTTTATGTTGTACACAGTTACTTTTCGAAAGCTGTCCTTGCCAGGTGTCTGACTGATAGACATTTCAATTTAACTAGCTGCCAGTTGAGCAACCAGCAGCATCAGAAATAATCCAAGTGCTACCACCAGGATTCGAACCTTGGACCTCTCGCTTGCGAGGTGAACACCTTTACCACGGAAGGTGGTAAATGATATGTATGACATTAAATTATGTGTCACCAATTTTTGTATGAAAATCTTATTCCACTGTTAAAGAAATGCACCCCTGGTCCTGTATTCACAAAACATCTCAAGAAACATCTCAGCTTGATCCTGCACTCCAGCCCAAATATCACGTTCAGCTAACATTTTTATGTCATAAGTTTCATAATTTCACGTTCAGTTATTACTTTAATATGCATAAGCTTTGTCTTTACAACACTTAAATACATAAACTAATCAAACATTTCTGTTGCAGCAGTTTACAGTTCAGCTTAAGGTCTTATTCAAGTTGAAATATTTTGTGCATAAGAGGCAGGAAAGCTTAAACTCTCTTTATATTCTTGTTGCTTTATAAGTTTATGAGTTTGTCCCGAGTCAGTTGGTAATGCGTCTCACTATCAATCCAGTGGTCATGAGTTTGAAACTCCGCCCCTTCATAGTCTCAGTGATGATTGATATTTCATCACATTGTCATTTGTCTCTTGCCACTGTTTCAAGTAGGAAGTTTATCAGTTACTTGCGGAGATGGATGTGATTGAGTACTGGATAACGTTCCAGAATTACAGGAAATAATGGTTATGTTAACTGATCTATTAGGTCTCGATGGCTTAAAAATTATATTTAAATTATATGTTAATAAATGACAATGATTTAAAATGTATTTCCAGGATGGGCGGTTGCATAGCGGAGACCACATACTTCGGATAGGAGACGTCAACGTTAGGGGAATGGGCTCTGAACAGGTTGCAGCAGTTTTGCGTCAGTCTGGAAGCCATGTTCGACTGATTGTGGCGCGTCCGATCTCCGAACCATCAACTATCCAAACACCCCGTGCACCAGTTGTACAGACGATACAACTGGACCAGCACCTGGAGCAGATAATCTCTGTGTTGGACAAGCAGGACCAGATGATAATCGGGAACCAGGTAGAACTGGAACCACAACTGCTGCAGCAGACAATGTTAGAACATGTCGAGGTGCATCAGGTAAGTTTATTAAATAAACATGAACAAAGTGAACAATTGGTAATGTAGAAGAAAAAGGTAGAATATGTTCCTGTTCATCAGTTAATTAATCGAGTAAACTTAAAAAGATTGATCTTGAACAGCAATCTGTCCCGGAGTTCTTGCTTACACTCCATTCACCTTTGTCATTGTATTATATTGCACTCTGTTCACCTTTTGTCAGCCTGGCCCAATAAGCTCAGTCGGTTACCCGTCTGACTATCAATCAAGGGGTCATGAGTTTGAATCCCCCGCCTGGCAACAGTCTCCGTGATGATTGATATACGACATTGTGTCTCATTATCATTCGTCTCTCACCACTGATTCAAGTGGGAAAGTTATCAGTTACTTGCAGAGATGGGGTGTGCTTGAGTACTGGCTAATACCAGGAAACAGTGGTTAGGTTAACTGATTGTCTGTTAGCCCGCGATGGCATAAAAATGACGCTAAATATTTAATCAATCAATCAATCACCTTTGTCAGTGTCTCAAAGTTTGTAAGATTCATGCAATATTAAATCTCCACAAGTCATGATCATTTAAAAGTCAGACAAAATGAAGTCATGGTGACGTTAACATAATACATTTAAATTCAGTTTGAATTCAGTGATGAATAAAGTAAACTTGAACAGACTGTGACTGTGCCTCAAATGGCATATTATGGAATGTTAGACTTGTGCATTATAACCATAAAAAAAAGGAACTGTAAAACATAATCGTGCAGCATTGTTGAAACATGTTTGTAAACACTAAAAGCTAGTGCATAAAATATAAACTTCAGTTTGTTTAGTTTATTATTCTTAACTATACCATGGTGTGGTCTAGTGGTAGAGCGTCTGCCTCACATGCGGAAGGTCGTGGGTTCGATCCCCGGCCGGGTCATACTAAAGACTTTAAAAATGGTACTAGAAGCTTCCTCGCTTGACGCTCAGTATTTAGAGGAGAGTTCTAGGTCTGGTCGACCCGGTGTCAGTATAATGTGACTGGGTGGGGTATCATACCATGTGTCTGCAGCATGATACTCCAGTGTGACAGTGCTCAGAATACTGTCTCAAGTAGACACCGTCGTGATATGACTGAAAAATTGTTGAAAGCGACGCTTAACACCATACAACAACAACAACATTATTCTTAACTTATTTTAGCTTGATTTCAAAGCTTTTATAAACTGCTCTCAACTCTGCTTCCTGGGTAGAACCAGTACTGAGTGCTGTTTTTTAAAATGCTTCGGGTTGAAATGGGGATCAAACTTACAACCTCTGACATAAGGACCCTCACTCTTCCCTCAACCAAATATCTGCTAGTATGATGTTGTTTATTATAGTGGTACCTTAATTTAGTTGAAAGGTGTTATATAAACAAACTACATGTACCAGTCTAATAATCAACTTCATACCAGCAGATATTTTCATCTTGATTATGTTTACGGCATTAGTTTATTGATGATTAACTTTTATATTGTAATCACAATTCATGTTGTAGGCGCCATTCAGTGAAGACCTACAACCAGAGTTTCCGGAGGTAGAATATTTCGATGTCAATCTTCTGAAGGACGCGCAGCTAGGGCTGGGTATAACTATCGCTGGATATGTTGGTAGAGATAACAATCCAGGTGAGTTTTCTGCTACCATAATTGATGATGATGGTGTTGATGATAATGGTGATGGGTAGATATTCATGATGGTATTGATGATGGTGATGATGGGTAGATATGATAATAATGACAATGATGATGATAATGATTGGTAGATATTGATAATAATGACAATGATGATGATGATGACTTGTAGATATTGATAATAATGACAATGATGATGATGATTGGTAGATATTGATAATAATGATAATAATGATGGTGTTTGGTAGATATTGATAATAATGGTAATAATGATGATGATAATGATTGGTAGATATTGATAATAATGGTAATAATGATGATTATAAGGATTGGTAGATATTGATAATAATGGTAATGATGATGATAATGATTGGTAGATATTGATAATAATGGAAATAATGATGGTGATTGGTACATATTGATAATAATGGTAATGATTATGATGATAATGATTGGTAGATATTGATAATGATGATGATAATGATTGGTAGTTATTGATAATAATGGCAGTGATGATAATGATTGGTAGATATTGATAATAATGACAATGATGGTGATGATTGGTAGATATTGATAATAATTGTTATGATGATGATGATTGGTAGATATTGATAATAATGACAATGATTATGATGATAAGGATTGGTAGATATTGATAATAATGAACCTTGATGATGATGATAGTGATTGGTAGATATTGATTATAATCACAATGATAATAATGATTGATAGATATTGATTATAATAACAATGATGATGATGATAATGATTGATAGATATTAATTATAATGCTAATGATGATGATGATAGTGGGTATTGATGATTGTGTTGATGATGGTGATTGGTAGATATGGATACTAATGACATTGATTATGATGATGGTGATTGGTAGATATTGATAATAATGACAATGATGATGATGATAATGATTGGTCGATGTTGATAATAATAATGATGATGGTGATGCTGATAGTTAATAGATATTGATGATGGAGATGATGATGATGATGATTGGTACTGATATTGATAATGATGATGCTACAATGGTAATAAAGCTGATGATTGGTAGATATTGATGTTGATGCTATAATGGTGATAAAGCTGATGATGGGTAAATATTGATGATGCTGATGGTTCGTGATGATGATGATTGAAGGTCACGAGTAGGGATCAATGTCAGCCTTTTAATTCAACCATTCTATAAATAGCAGAGGTTTTGTGACTGTCTAATGTAAAACCTTCCAAGAATCATCAAATGTAGTCTGATATTTCACACCTTCTAGCGGTCTATATAATTAGACAGACGCTGTTTTGATACACAGAACACAATTATGTCCTCCCCACCTACACTGTCTAATACTGTCTCAAAACAATGTAGCAGACTACTTTATCATCTTCTTTGATTGCGATATCTCTAAATATTTCATCCCATAATGCATTGCCATTCCATTACATGTAATAAATTACCATCTGCTGTAATATCAAACAAAATGAATGTGAAATCTGACATTATAACAAATGGGATCATTTTCAACACAATATAGAGCCAAGCAGTCACTAACATGTAAATCGCTTATCTGTGCAACTTAAAGGGAGTATGTTAGGATTTTTCAAAATTTGCTAAAACTTTTTTTCCAATCTGACTAAAGTACACGATCTTCCTTTAATGTTATATCTATTCAAGTTCTTCTTCTAGAATAACTGTATTTCCTGTTTTGCTATTTTTAGCTATTTTTATTTCAACCAATCAGAGTACTTGTTTCAATAACCTTTTGGTATAACCTTCATTATGGTGGATATTTGAAGTGCTAGAAATTCTGTTCTAAAAAACATAGCGGCTCGTGGAAATGTGATCTGAACGTGACCTACTATGCATCATCATCAGATGCCACAGCAAAGCGTTCTTGTGGATATTATTTTAATGAGATTGAACACAGCCATTATGGAATTTTCATCGTAACAATTACAAATACGTGATAATAGCACATGAAAATTGGAATATAGATTTTTCTTACGTAAAAACTACTTTTTCTTTCAAAACCTTAAAATCAAGGCTCTGATTGGCTAGTGGATAGATTATCTGAATGTGACCAATGCATAGTGGTCAGATCCCATAATGAAGTGTTCTTAAGTTTATTACTTTAATGAGATTGTTTTTTTCCCCACCAATATATCATTCCTATATATACACCATGACCAAGTATTGCCAAAAGAATTTAAAATGCCAAAATAATATATTGGAAATAGTTTCCTAACTTGGATTACACACCTAGATTAGACTAAACTAGATTTCACGCTTAAAATTGCAACATGTGGTGATTTCATTTCAAGTTTACCATGTCCTATTGAAATATTGATTGTGTCATGTTTTGGTGGATTTGATATGCTGAACCATTTAGATTTTGTTATTTTATGATAATGAGATGTTTTTTTCCACAATTCTTTAAAACACTTATAGCATTTTTAGGTCACCTGAGACTTTGTCTCAAAGGACTTCTTGTGATCACCTTTTGTCCGTCAACGTGCATCATCCGTCCATAAACAATTCACATTTTTGACTTCTTCTCAAAAACCGTATGCTCAATTGAAATGAAATGTTGTATGCAGCTTTGGAAACTAATGATGAATTAAAATTTTTAAATTGCATGGTCCCCACCCCCCTAGGACCTTAGAGGCGGGTGCCAAAACAGTCAAATTTAAGGTAAACTTTGAAAACCTTTTTTTTACTATAGGAGCACTGGGAAGCAAAAGGTGAGCATGATTATGGACGCATATAAAAATTGTGAATTGCATGTTCCTGGGTCTCACGGTTTGGCCCCGTGGGTGGGGCCTACTTTCCTAATCTTTATTAGAGAAAATGACAAAAAATGTCATTTCTGATGAATGAATAGACTTATTTGAATGGTTCATGATATACTCCCTTAAAAGAATTATAAAGCCTGTGTATAATATCAGTGAAAACAAACTAAGAAAGTGCTACCTGGATTGTAAATGGAAATGTCAGAGGAATACATGGCTAGTGTTTATTTGACAAGTGATACTGCACTTTCATAGATGCTGCGCGGTTACTTTTAAAGCAATATGAATATTGTATTAAAAGGTTGGAAGAAATTTGATGAGATTAATGGAGTGTTCAAATACAATTTGAGTTTCAAGTTGCAGATATGCAGATTTAACGACATGTTCTAATGACTGCTTCGGAATTGCATTTTATAACTACTTGCTAGTTGAACTGAAGCTATGGAGGGGGGTGGGGGAGGGATCATGCTTTAAAGGACAGTTGGTATGTGACTCCAGGAGTAAGGGTTAATGACTCAAGACCCATTTGATATTTCATAAAACATATTGCAAATTAAATTTAAGTGCTAAATTTATTTTAGGCTCACTTTTCAATACATTATTTTGGCATGTTTTAATAGGAGTCCTTTTGCAATAATGTCTCTGTAAGTATAGCTAAGGATGCATTACTGAAATTAAAAAAAAAAAAAAAAAAATGACATGTCTGTGAAACAAAAAGTGCATCTCGTTAATATAAACTAGACTAATGTTCTTCATTACCAAATGGCTGAGTAGTCTTGGGGGCTTTTGTCTAAATACCACTTTTGTAATGGGTTCGATAAAAATACTATAATTTATGTGAGAAAGTTTTTCAGTTACTTGCTTAAGAAGGGTTGTCCTACACAGTTTCATTCTGAAATCTTCTGCCACCAATAAAATTGGATATGCTTTGGAAATATAACCTGTCATGTGTTGAAAATGGCACTAGAATGGACTTTTCCTTCACCAATAAAACTGGATGATATTGTAAAACCTACATCTTGCTGAAAATTGTGTAAACAAAACGCCTTCGCTATGTTATTATTTTGATGAAAAATAATTTTTCAAGGAGAATATCCTGCTTTTAAAACAGCTGTACAACATGACTGACTAACTGAATGTTGCTTTGTACATAACATAACTATTAGAGAGCCCATCAGTATACCGTCAGCAGTGATACTATAAGCCAACTGGGTTGTACCAGCATCCCCAGCTCAGGTTTAGTTGATGGACTGGTGTTGTTCATCATATTTACTGCTGATTGATGATGAGAAAAACATACTTAAAAGGAAAAACCTATCATTTATCCAATCATTTCATGGATGCAGTCTAACTTGAGAGTTGTTAAGTAATTACAGTATTGACTATGAAATTATGTTTGGGTCATTGGCAGGCAAGTGGTCTAATGTGCCGTCTTAACATCATTTGCCTCCCATCACTAACATCGTAGGTTCAAATCCCACTCTCTATAAACATTTTAAGTAAAAAAGTAGGTTAGTTTATTGCGGAAGGATAGTTGTTTTTCTCAGATACATTCTTAGGTCTTTCTCCACCAATAAAGCTGGATGTGCCAAATATAACCTGAAATGTGTTGAAAATGGCGTTAAACCCAATTAAAAAAAAAACATTTGTTTTTCTCATCTGTAACAGTGGTTAGGCCATAATAAATTAATTGCTAGATTATCATCCCCGCCTGCCCCCTAATATTCATGCCGCCCCGACAATTTTTATTTTCATAAAAAAAAAAAAAACATCAAAAATTTTAAAAATAAAAATTAAAAAATAAAATCCTCCTGCCTTCCCCGTTTTAAAGAAAAATTTGTATGATAATCTAGCAGTTTAATTTCTAATGGTCTTATATAAAACAACATAATGCTACCATCACAATGTACACAATCATTTCTTACCTCCCAATGTCACAATTTTTAAAACAGCAAGCCATTCCTAACTATATCTCCTTTCAGACAGCAGTTATGTATTTGTGTGCTGTTATCTGACTGAAAGGTCCCAATTAAAGGCCCCTTTTCACTAACAAAGTTTCCTTGTTAAAAACTGTCAAAGAAAACTTTGACGAAGTAGCGCAGTCATTATTCAAAGTTTCTTGGATGGTTTCATCATAATTAAAAATATGTAAACAAACAAATTGCCTCAAACAGATAACGATCAATTTGCTGTTTGGCTGATTTCGTCAAAGTTTGACGAAAAATAGGATTGAGTTTTATCTCATCAAAGTCAGTCAAAGCTCTTCAAAGTTTTTTATAAAAATTGTTTGAAGCGGTTGTCACTATCATAGTTTCTTTGACAAAAAAACTTTGACAATGAAACTTTGACAAAGAAACTTTGACAAGGAAACTTTGATAGTGACAACCGACCTTAATGTTTGAAATGGCAAAATAATGTGTTGTGAGTGTGACCCTTCAACTATAACAAAACAATTTTACCTTGTTTAAAGGCCAGCTTTCATATTTTTCCTTTGATCTTGACCAATCTTACCCAGTAAACTCCATTCTCGATATAACGCGGTTTCTGGGAGCCAAAAAGCCGGTCCGGGACATAGATGGATACGTGTTATTAATAATCGCGGCTTTGGAAATGTGGAACAAGACATCTTTCTGTGGAACTTTATGCAGACGTATTTCTGCCTGCTTTCTTCAATAAATAGTGTTACTTGTCGTGAAATTATTACTTTATTGTGTCAGTTCTCGGTTCTGTTATATTTTCTCTCGTATATACGGATAATTTATTCCAGACACCTACTGAGAAGTCCGTTTATTCGTTGTACATTGTAAACAATATCACATTGGCTTCATAAAAAATGATAACCAAGACCAAAATTTTTTGTCGTTGTAATTCAATTAAAAATAATGTTGTATATAAGCATGGGAAGTTATCATCATCTCCTACACACTTATTTAGGTGTACACATGTTCACAGTTGATAAAATTGTCATTCACAAACTTTGCCATTTAGTTTTGATTATTTGATTGATTGATTAACTTGATTATTTTCATGAATATGTTTGAAAATTATAACTTTAAATTTTGGAGCCATAGAAAAAACATGTTATGACGAGTTTCGAGTCGTATTGGACCGCGTAGTCTCTAGACTGCAGTGTATTTAAGTTTCATGAGGTCTTGCAAAATAAATACCCTTTATTTTGCCAAATCTGTAATAAATGTCTGAGATGATTAAGTTAAGACCTCCATTGTTGACTGTATTTGGGCAGTTTATTTGTGAAATGATGAATGGACACGTTTATGAACCATAGTTGGATGCAGTACTGTCTGACAGTCATTAAATGAGATTAGTCAAGCACGAGAAATACATATTTCACTTGAATAGAGTTTATTCAATTATTGCTTTATATTATTGCAGCATACTATAATTCATCTATTATTTTGTGAATGGGCTCTCACAAATGACTCTACCTGTTCCCTGATAGCAATTTAATTTGCTATTTTTTATTTTTTTAAACTGAAATATATTATTGAAATACCACTTTTCAACAATCAAATGTATGCTTAACCTTTGTCCACAAGTCCATATTTGTATATAGTTACAATGATGTCTGTCTATATATAGATAATGATGTTTATGACGTCGGTATGCTCCTGTGCCTATCCAAAATGTAGGTTATACTGGAGTTGTGTCCTCCGTGACCAAATAGTCTAAGGAATCTCAAAGTCACATATTTCTCACTGCTTAGATTTGAGTCACACTTACTCCAAAAACTTCATGTGAGAAAGTTTGCCAGTTATTTGCAGAAGGACGTTGGATCTACTCAGATTCATTCTTAGATCCCCCTCCACCAATAAAACTTGATATGCCATATAATTATTATGTATCCTGAAATTTGTTAAAATGGTGTTAAACCCCTTTAAAAAATGGTGAAATTTAATTCAGAGTTTATATTTATATTTTTTAAAAGCCGGTGAATTCTTTATTCAAGATATTTTGATTATTCATTCTTAAAAATGTATTAAACTTAACCTATGTACACACATTAAACACAGTCACTTATGCCGCACATGAATTATTTAGTGTCTTCATGGTTCTCTTGTTATGATAGCAACATTACAATTACAGATGATCTTTGCGGCATATTTGTGAAGAGTGTGACTGAAGGCAGCTCTGCGGCCCAGGATGGACAGATACAAGTCAACGACCAAATCATTGAGGTTAGAATTGACTTTGCGTACAGCACAAAGTAAAATATACTTTATAACTCTTGCATGATTTTTCATCGTTCCCACATAATGCAGGAACTAGGATGCACTGCCAATGACATCATCAAATGTTACGGCATCTCATAAAGTCTGTCATCGACTAAATTACATCAAAGTTTTACAAACTGGAACAATGTTCAAACAGCATAAAAATTTTGATGGAAACAAACGATAAAGTGCATGAAGGCTGTTTGATGGTGGGAGATTTTATCTCAACTTTTATATGCCTCAGTGCTGTCTCACATAAACCTCATTTGTTTCATATAAGATCATAAAGGGATGAAAAATAAAAGGTTTTCAACTGATATTGCAATAAACAGTGCATATTTGTGATTTTATAGTATAGTGTTTGGCAAGACTTTAAATAATCCTTCAGTCATATTACCCTGGTGTCTGTATGAGGTAATATTATAAGCCAGTCCACGCTGAAATATTGATGTCGTAGACACATCGTATGATACCCCGTATTGTGACATTATCCTGATACTTGTCAATCCAAAGTCTGTAATTATCCTCTTATTGCTTGGCACCAGTGAGGTTACTGAGTCACTGGGTCTATTTTTGAATTTGTTGGTTTGACCCAGTTGGGATTGAAATCAGTTCAAAGCTTCTGTTCAACCACTTGATCGGTTGATTTCTGCGATTCTTCAATCTGCAAAGTGGTCCTCCATGTTCAAGTAATTTATTGCCCAATCTCAACTCCCCCTTAACTCACACCACTGATGTTTGGGGTTCGAGCACCGAGCTCATTCAAAACATAGTTGTGCCAATTCCTTAAAGATGGATAGAGGTTCTACTCAAAGTCATTCTGAGGTCTTCCTTCACCGATAAAACTGGATGTTATAATAGTTACAGAACAATGTTTTTTTTTTTAAGTTTTCAAGATTTTATTCAAAATCAAAGCCCATTGCGGTATAAGATTACAAAGAAACCCAATAACATTAGCAAACACTAGTTAAAACATTTTTCAGTTTTAAAAAATGATATATATTAACCACATTTGTTCCGTAGTGTATTAAAAATAAGTTTAAATCCAGTCAGTATTCTTACAAGATGGACTGGAACGCGGAGAGTTGCCCCCATAACCTCCTCAATCAATACAAGATATCGAAATACAAGTTTATGAAGATCGCCAGTTATCCTTTGTGGCCTCGATGTGTAAGGCGCTGTTGTCGGACTACCACTTAACTCTCACCAATGAGGTATTGGGTTTGAGCCCAGCTTAATCCAACACATTTATTTAAGAAAGTTTGCCAGTTTTGTGCGAAAGGACAGGGGTTCTCTTCATATATATTCTGACGTCTTCCTCCACCAATAAAACTGGATATGCCGTAATTATGTAAAGTGTTGACTGTTGAAAATGGCGTTAAATGCTGTTCAAACAAAGACAATGAAGGTCACCATGACAGCGCCAATATTCTGAGAGACACATCGTTAAAGTATTTCATATTACAACAAATCGCAACGCAACTGGTATTAACTATCTTTTTGTTAACGCAAAAAAAAATGCACAGATGGTTTTTTCTTTATTCATCTGAGGACAGTACAAACTGCCGAGATGATAGAATTATCTCCGGAAATCTCTACGCAGTAGGATGATCATTGATGTAAAATTGGACGCACCACGTTATCTCCATGTAACAGAAAATCACGGAAATTTAATTATGTTCGACAGTGTCATTTTTTATCCATTCTGTGATTTGAAAATGTGATTTTTGCTTCAAAAATGAGGCAGTTCCTTTTCATAGTTTATTAATGTCAGAGATTGATGTTGTTTTTGTTGTTTTATGGTGTTTAGCGTCGCTTTCAACAATTTTTCAGTCATATCGCAACAGTGTCTACTTGAGACAGTTTTCTAAGCACTGTCACGCTGGAGTATCATGCCGCAGACACATGGTATGATACCCCACCCAGTCAAATTATACTGACACCGGGCCGACCAGACCTAGAACTCTCCTCTTAATGCTGAGCGTCAAGCGAAGAAGCTTCTAGTACCATTTTTAAAGTCTTTGGTATGACTATTGAGGTGGTGGTCGGTAAAATGACCTTGAAGCAGAGGTGGTCATGTTGTAGATAGAGTGTTGGGCACTGGTGCTGGATGTTGCGGGTTTGATCCCCAGCTTGACCTTATGCCCCTCTGTATTGGTTCTACCCAGGAAGCGGACTCAGGAATGGTTCATACAAGCTTCAAGCTTTCTTTGCAATCAAGCTGAAACAAATTTGTACAAACTAAAATGATTTTATAGATATTAATGGATATATCAGTTTTTAACCACTTATTATCAAATATGGACAGACACTTGTCATAAAATATTGTACGTTGTGGCAAAAATAACAACTTTAATGATTGTAGCGCCCACCTTATCGTATGATGGCAGAGAAAAGTATTAGTATCATGTTGTCAGAGATAAGTTGATAAAATAATAAATATGTAAAATACATAAAATACATAAAAGGTAATAAACTTCCAACTTACTTAATATTTAAGATTACCATACTCTATTGATTATAATACTCACCCGAGTATGACACACAGGCCGATTTCGAAACCGAAACCGATAGAAAAATGATCTCCATTTGAATATAGCATGCAGGCACTATTTCATAGTAATTGTAGCTCACAGAATGTAGACATCAGTCAGGTACATAATCTTCGCCCATCAGCCAATCAGATCACAGATAATTTGAGAAATATCAAACTGTAAGATGGCTCTTTTTTTATGCAGTTTATGCCAATTATACCAAGTTTGGTTTAGATTGATGTTTACTATGTGAATAACTAGTGTCTCTGTAGGTCCTTCATGGCAGAGTGATCTATGGCGCTGTCGTCCACCTCTCACTTCTTAGGTCATGCTGTTAGAGTCAAGCTCAGTCTGAAAACTTCAAGTTTGCCAGTTATTTGAAGGACTAGGAATCTACTGATTCTTAGTTCTTTCTATAGCAATAGATATGTCAAATATAACTTGGGTTGAAAATGGCATTAAACCCCATTTAAAAAAAAAAAAAGAAAAAAATAATCTTTTGAGTAGATGTTCATAATGTCTGTAATTTGATCACTGTTAAAGGTAGAAAGAAGACTTCTTGAGTTATCTAATGGAATTACTGTTAATCAGTAACACAATATCATTAACATCTTCCTAATTACTTGATATAAGAGATTTTGAAGTTTGGGTGAAAACTTATTTCTTTACACTGTGTTAAGACGTGATGAAGGAGCCAGCATATTTCAATTCAGCTATTTTAATTACATTTAATTTGTATGGTCGTGAATGTTTGTTTGATTTACCTTTCACTTACTCTGTGTCTCTCAGGTGGATGGTCAGTCATTACATGGGTTCAGTAACCATGATGCAGTGGAGGTATTGCGCAATACTGGACAGGTTGTCAACCTGAAGTTGGCACGTTACCAGCATGGAGCCAAATTTGAAAAGTTGCAACAATACCTGGGTATGTATCTCTTTCACACATTCGCTTTCTGCAGAAACATCTAGACTTGAAGCTATTTGTTTTCCCATTCCAAATATTTTTTTTTGATTGCTTGAAATCAAATCAATATTAAAGTTAATTTCTTAAATCTTACACAACCTTGACAAATCTTACTCATCATGGTGTGAAGATGAGTCGAGTTTTCCAACCCAATTACATCATTATCTACTATAATATTGTTACCTCATCTAAACCTTGCATGATTAACTATGACTGAGCTGAGGTCAAAATGTACAAAATTAAATTCATCTTCACTCATATTCACAGAATTGACACGAACAAACGAGACACCTAATCTGAATCTGTCACCTAAACTCCCGCTTACTACAGCAATAAGTTCTTATTTGCCACAGTTAGATCACAATGAGCACTTGGTTCCAAATATGTAATAAAATATTTATGACAAATCATTGGACGATCTTGTAATTATGTCATCCAGTATCGATTGTGCAGCAGAATTTTATGAGAGAGAAAACAGAGACTGTCCAAATGGAAGTGTATTTAACATATGCATGGTATTGTGCAGGAGACTTTTATGAGGGAGAAAACAGAGACTGTCCAAATGGAAGGGTATTTAACATGAATGGTATTGTGCAGCAGACTTTATTGAGGGAGAAAACAGAGACTGTCCGAATGGGAGGGTATTTAACATATGCATGGTATTGTGCAGCAGACTTTTATGAGGGAGAAAACAGAGATTAACCAAATGATAGGGAATTTAGTATAGGAACAGAGCCCCAGATAAGTTGCGTATTTGCATATATAATGCATTAAGAATTGGTGGATAATAAATATACATCAAAGTTGTTTTGCATGCGTATCAGTTACGTTCAAGCAATGAGTTTTACACTATTATCAATTTTTATATGCGTAAATAAGTTGACATTATCTGAAAATCTATCTTCATTGCACTAATATATTGACTTAACTGCATAAATAAAATAGCTGAATAGTTTAAATTCAACTCACCTCGGTGATAAATATTATTGGTTATAATGGTAATCCAGTCTTTGTAGTTAATAAACGATGTCGCTATGAGATATGATTTATCATTGATACTAAAATGCTTCACAATGGACAATTTTACATTCCGTCTTTGCCTTTAGCTCTGTATCTCAGAAAACTGTTTGATCGAGCATCACCAAATTTATTTTACAGTTGTGTAATGAGTAATTCTACTCAAAACCATATCTTCTTGTTTTTGGTGACCTTTACCTTTATGGATAAATAACTTGCCCACACAACATCAGCTTTATTGCATTCAGCTTTTGTTTTGAGATTTCGCAGTTAAGGCCAATTATAATGAATTGCTAGATTATCATCCAAACTTTTCTCGTAAACAGGGAGTGTGGGAGGATTTTATTTAAAAAAAAATTTTGATGAAAATAAAAAGGGTCGTGGCGGCATGAAAATTAGGGGGCGGGCTGGGTTGATAATCTAGCAATTAATTTTATTATGGCCTAAGAAACAGAATTTTACAATATCTTCCACCTTTTCAAAACAATTGTGCAGTAAAAACGTACTTGCCCTGTTGGGCTAGCATTTACAAATTCTCGCACAATGGCCACTGATATGAGTCGAGTGAGCATGTGATATTTTACACTCTTGTATAAACGTAATACACCCATAGGACATACTTTATTACTTTGGGTCTTTCTGTGACAGACAGACCGCGGCGTGGTCTAGTGGTAGAGCATCCGCCTCGCATGTGGAAGGTCGTGGGTTCGATCTCCGGCCGGGTCATACAAAAGACTTTAATAATGGTACTAGAAGCTCCTTGGATTGACGCTCAGCATTTAGAGGAGAGTTCTAGGTCTGGTCGGCCCATTGTCAGTATAATATGACTGGGTGGGGTATCATACCATGTGTCTGCGGCATGATACTCCAGTGTGACAGCGCTCAGAATACTGTCTCAAGTAGACACCGTTGCGATATGACTGAAAAATTGTTGAAAGCGACGCTAAACACCATACAACTACAATAACAACAACTGTGACAGACAAACCTTTATTCACTCTGGAAATAAGGAGATAATCAGTAGTTGTTTGACATACATGTATATATATCAACAAATTAACAACTATGTATGCAATATCTTGGTGACAGCTTGTCATAATGGTACGTAATAACTTCACAACTACTCACGTGATGTCACGGAACTTTCTCATTAACAATTCTAAGAAAATGAAGAAAAAATACCATTCGGTCAGAGACTGTCAGATGGAAAAATAGATGCAAGAGTAAACCGGGAGAAATTGATTTTCCATCATTCATGATTGAAGATGACTGTTTGAATAACTGTCCGTGGTGGCCATACGCTGAGCTCAAGTGACACATAATTACAGCAAACAATCAGGACATGACAAAAATATACATCCACACGTTCCTCGCAGTTAAGCCTGTAGTATACACGGGCTTATATACATCAACAATATGTAAATTCGTGATGGACATTCTGTCCAGAATGGAGTATTTTTACAATTACCAAAATGCGATTTGTTGGAATTTTTCTGTCATTTTTTTTATTTAGATCATGCAGAACCTTTATAATGAATTTTTATTGTCTGCACCACTTGAATTTTAATTGGAAATCAGAAGAAATTACCAAAAAGCGTTTATTCATATTAATCCATATTATTTTATGTGCATGTATATCTATGTTTAAATCTCGTAATATCAGAAAACTTCTTCAACCTTTTATGATATGGTAAATGACTTAAATAGTTCAAACTTATGTGCCGTGTAGGTCATATATAACCATATAAATGTTAATATTGGACAAATCTCAATTCTACATGTGCCTTGGTGGTCATATATAACCATATAAATGTTACAATTGGACAAATCTCAATTCTACATGTGCCTTGGAGATCTTTTATAACAATATGAATGTTAATATTGGACAAATCTCAATTCTATATGTGCCTTGGAAATCATATATAACCATATAAATGTTAATATTGGACAAATCTCAATTCTACATGTGCCTTGGTGGTCATATATAACCATATAAATGTTACAATTGGACAAATCTCAATTCCATATGTGCCTTGGAGGTCATATATAACCATATAAATGTTAATATTGGACAAATCTCAATTCCGCAAATCTCAATTCCATATGTGCCTTGGATGTCATATATAACCATATAAATTGACATCATTGCACTGCTCTAGGTCGTCTTTAGGGTCTCATATAAACTGTTATATGTGAAGTAAATCTCTAATACATGAGACGTTAGGGTCTCATATAATTTGATAAATGTTAAGTAAGTCAGTTATCAATGCATGTAATATTTTTATCAACACAGCTAATTCAGTCTTACATGACACAGAAGTCACATATAAATGGTAAATGTCATCAACTGATTGAGTTATGTAAGTTGCTTGGGAATCTCATAATAATGGTAAATATTTTTTTGGAAATGCTTGAATGTATGCCACTGAGGTTTCATATAATGTGATAGATGTGAGTAATTTCAAGTCTATGTTCGTTCAAGATGTCCCATCGTGTTAGTTTCAAGTATGTTCCCTAGTGGTCTTATAAACTGCCAAATGTTTGCTTAAAGTTTCAAGTCTTTGTCTCCTGCAGTCTCTGGTATAAAATATGATAAAATTTATATTAACAGAAAACTGTTTTTTTTTTATCTGAGATGTCTGTGCCACTGGTATCTCGTATATTCTTATTAATGTTAACAATTTATAAGTGGCATGTCTCATCACTTACCCCATGATTTAGATTCAATTGCACATGCATTATTGATGGTTGTAAAGTCTTCTTTTGACTGAATGCCTCGCTGACCAATTGTCCTGTTCACCTCATAAATAAGACCACTTAACATTTCCCACTAGTGAAGAAAATGATGTATTTATCAAAACTTTGATTAAAAAGTAACTCGACTAGATTGCTTTTTCAGTGGTTTAGTCTTGGTCAGTCTGACTGGTTGATCCAGTGTATCACAAGTGGTTTAGTCTTGGTCAGTCTGACTGGTTGAACCAGTGTATCACTAGTGGTTTAGTCTTGGTCAGTCTGACTGGTTGATCCAGTGTATCACTAGTGGTTTAGTCTTGGTCAGTCTGACTGGTTGAACCAGTGTATCACTAGTGGTTTAGTCTTGGTCAGTCTGACTTGTTGATCCAGTGTATCACTAGTGGTTTAGTCTTGGTCAGTCTGACTGCTTGAACCAGTGTATCACTAGTGGTTTAGTCTTGGTCAGTCTGACTTGTTGATCCAGTGTATCACTAGTGGTTTAGTCTTGGTCAGTCTGACTGCTTGAACCAGTGTATCACTAGTGGTTTAGTCTTGGTCAGTCTGGTGATGTGTATCGCTAGTGGTTTAGTCTTGGTCAGTCTGACTGGTTGATCCAGTGTATTAGTAGTGGTTTAGTCTTGGTCAATCTGGTGATGTGTATCGCTAGTGGTTTAGTCTTGGTCACTTGGGCAGTCTGACTGGTTGATCCAGTGTATCACTAGTGGTTTAGTCTGGTTGATCTAGTGAATCACTAGTGGTTTAGTCTTGGTCAATCTGACTGGTTGATCATAGTGGTTTAGTCTTGGTCAATCTGACTGGTTAATCCAGTGTATCAGTAGTGTTTTAGTCTTAATGACCTTTGACATCAGAGATAAGATGGGTCCATGGTGTTGATGACCTTTGACTTTGGAGATTAGAAGGGTCCATGGTGTTGATGACCTTTGATTTCACAGATTAGAAAGGTCCATGGTGTTGATGACCTTTGACTTCAGAGATTAGAAGGGTCCATGGTGTTGATGACCTTTTACTTCGGAGATAAGAAGGGTTCATGGTGTTACTGACCTTTGACCTCGGAGATTATAAGGGTTCATGATGTTGCTGACCTTTGACTTTGGAGATTAGAAGGGTTCATGGTGTTGATAACCTTTGACTTCGGAGATTAGAAGGGTTCATGATGTTGCTGACCTTTGACTTTGGAGATTAGAAGGGTTCATGGTGTTACTGACCTTTGACTTAAGAGATAAGAGAGGTTGATGGTGTTGATAACCTTTGACTTTGGAGAAAAGAAGGGTTCATGATGTGGCTGACCTTTTGCTTTGGAGATTAGATAGTTTAATGGTATTACTGAACTTTGACATTTGAAAATTGGGGATTCATGGCGTTTACTGACCATTGACATTAGAAATTTAGTTCATGGTGTTGCTGACCTATGACATAGTTGTTACAGCAATTTAATGCTTTTCATCATTCTTTACCTTAATTGTAAAGTCACGTAAATGTAATGTCATTGTTATATATGTACCAAATGTATCGTGTTACAAAAGCAAATCAATGGATGCCACAGATCTCTCCCTGGAAACTGTATTTTCTCTTTCTTGGCACAATGGTAGTCCCTGGAAACACATTTTATGGAGTTTTATGTCAGAGAAATGACCTGATAAAATAGTTTTGACATTATCTTCTGTAAATTTGATCTTTATTCAAGCATTTTTTAATTTATGTTCATTGTCTTGTATGTGTATTTTTCCAATCTCACTTAAATTCCATATAATGTATTTGAAGTATTCCTGTTGGGTATTGCCAGTTTTTTTAAGGTTTTTATTTACATTTTTAGTTAAGTGTTCCTACGCGCTTACTATGCAGTGCATAATTATTTTTTATTTTTTTATTAATATATTTCACTTAAGGGGCTATCTGAAACTAATAAAAAAAAATCTTTGTCGTCAGGATTTCAATTATTCAGATTTTTTTTTTTTCTTCTGTTTTTTAAGTAAAGAATAATGTCAAATCACGCACAAATCTCACATCTTAAGACTTTATTCAATTGTGCATGATTTGACATGCGTGGTGGATTTCAGGTTTGTTTGTTAAAGTATTTGGTGCTGCATATTTTCCCAATGCCCAGTCTTAAACTTGAAATAGGATTTGTATGTGTGTTTGATCTTTGGGTCAAACTTTCTAAACTTAATTGTTTTGTTTTTCATCAAATATTCAAGCATTGTGAATACAGTAATGTTGTTCTTAATCGTAGGGTCTTAAGTTTGAATCCCTGCCTAGCAACAGTCTGTGGTAATTGGTCATATACAGACTCACAGTTCTGGTTAACCACCTGGTGGATCCATGTCCATAGGTCTTCCACCTCTGAATATGTGGTGAAGTAGTCTGACTTGCAGAGATAAGGTGTGTCTAGTTCTGGTTAACACCTAGTGGATCCCAGTCTATGGGTCTTCCACCTCTGAATATGTGGTGAAGTAGTCAGTGACTTGCAGAGATAAGGTGTGTCAAGTTCTGGTTAACACCTGGTGGATCCCAGTCCATGGGTCTTCCACCTCTGAATATGTGGTGAAGTAGTCAGTGACTTGCAGAGATAAGGTGTGTCAAGTTCTGGTTAACACCTGGTGGATCCCAGTCTATGGGTCTTCCACCTCTGAATATGTGGTGAAGTAGTCAGTGACTTGCAGAGATAAGGTGTGTCGAGTTCTGGTTAACACCTGGTGGATCCCAGTCTATGGGTCTTCCACCTCTGAATATGTGGTGAAGTAGTCAGTGACTTGCAGAGATAAGGTGTGTCAAGTTCTGGTAAACACCTAGTGGATCCCAGTTCATGGGTCTTCCACCTCTGAATATGTGGTGAAGTCATCAGTGACTTGCAGAGATAAGGTGTGTCAAGTTCTGGTTAACACCTAGTGGATCCCAGTCCATGGGTCTTCCACCTCTGAATATGTGGTAAAGTCATCAGTGACTTGCAGAGATAAGGTGTGTCAAGTTCTGGTTAACACCTAGTGGATCCCAGTCCATGGGTCTTCCACCTCTGAAAATGTGGTGAAGTAGTCAGTGACTTGCAGAGATAAGGTGTGTCAAGTTCTGGTTAACACCTAGTGGATCCCAGTCCATGGGTCTTCCACCTCTGAATATGTGGTGAAGTAATCAGTGACTTGCAGAGATAAGGTGTGTCAAGTTCTGGTTAACACCTGGTGGATCCCCAGTCCATGGGTCTTCCACCTCTGAATATGTGGTGAAGTAATCAGTGACTTGCAGAGATAAGGTGTGTCAAGTTCTGGTTAACACCTAGTGGATCCCAGTCCATGGGTCTTCCACCTCTGAATATGTGGTGAAGTCATCAGTGACTTGCAGAGATAAGGTGTGTCAAGTTCTGGTTAACACCTAGTGGATCCCAGTCCATGGGTCTTCCACCTCTGAATATGTGGTGAAGTAGTCAGTGACTTGCAGAGATAAGGTGTGTCAAGTTCTGGTTAACACCTAGTGGATCCCAGTTCATGGGTCTTCCACCTCTGAATATGTGGTGAAGTAGTCAGTGATTTGCAGAGATAAGGTGTGTCAAATTCCGGTTAACACCTAGTGGATCCCAGTCCATGGGTCTTCCACCTCTGAATATGTGGTGAAGTAAGCAGTGACTTGCAGATATAAGGTGTGTCAAGTTCTGGTTAACACCTAGTGGATCCCAGTCCATGGGTCTTCCACCTCTGAATATGTGGTGAAGTAATCAGTGACTTGCAGAGATAAGGTGTGTCAAGTTCTGGTTAACACCTAGTGGATCCCAGTCCATGGGTCTTCCACCTCTGAATATGTGGTAAAGTCATCAGTGACTTGCAGAGATAAGGTGTGTCAAGTTCTGGTTAACACCTAGTGGATCCCAGTTCATGGGTCTTCCACCTCTGAAAATGTGGTGAAGTAGTCAGTGACTTGCAGAGATAAGGTGTGTCAAATTCTGGTTAACACCTAGTGGATCCCAGTCCATGGGTCTTCCACCTCTGAATATGTGGTGAAGTAGTCAGTGACTTGCAGAGATAAGGTGTGTCTAGTTCTGGTTAACACCTAGTGGATCCCAGTTCATGGGTCTTCCACCTCTGAATATGTGGTGAAGTCATCAGTGACTTGCAGAGATAAGGTGTGTCAAGTTCTGGTTAACACCTAGTGGATCCCAGTCCATGGGTCTTCCACCTCTGAATATGTGGTGAAGTAGTCAGTGACTTGCAGAGATAAGGTGTGTCAAGTTCTGGTTAACACCTAGTGGATCCCAGTTCATGGGTCTTCCACCTCTGAATATGTGGTGAAGTAGTCAGTGATTTGCAGAGATAAGGTGTGTCAAATTCCGGTTAACACCTAGTGGATCCCAGTCCACGGGTCTTCCACCTCTGAATATGTGGTGAAGTAAGCAGTGACTTGCAGATATAAGGTGTGTCAAGTTCTGGTTAACACCTAGTGGATCCCAGTCCATGGGTCTTCCACCTCTGAATATGTGGTAAAGTCATCAGTGACTTGCAGAGATAAGGTGTGTCAAGTTCTGGTTAACACCTAGTGGATCCCAGTCCATGGGTCTTCCACCTCTGAATATGTGGTAAAGTCATCAGTGACTTGCAGAGATAAGGTGTGTCAAGTTCTGGTTAACACCTAGTGGATCCCAGTTCATGGGTCTTCCACCTCTGAAAATGTGGTGAAGTAGTCAGTGACTTGCAGAGATAAGGTGTGTCAAATTCTGGTTAACACCTAGTGGATCCCAGTCCATGGGTCTTCCACCTCTGAATATGTGGTGAAGTAATCAGTGACTTGCAGAGATAAGGTGTGTCAAGTTCTGGTTAACACCTAGTGGATCCCAGTTCATGGGTCTTCCAACTCTGAATATGTGGTGAAGTAGTCAGTGACTTGCAGAGATAAGGTGTGTCAAGTTCTGGTTAACACCTAGTGGATCCCAGTCCATGGGTCTTCCACCTCTGAATATGTGGTGAAGTAATCAGTGACTTGCAGAGATAAGGTGTGTCAAGTTCTGGTTAACAGCTAGTGGATCCCAGTTCATGGGTATTCCACCTCTGAAAATGTGGTGAAGTAGTCAGTGACTTGCAGAGATAAGGTGTGTCAAATTCTGGTTAACACCTAGTGGATCCCAGTCCATGGGTCTTCCACCTCTGAATATGTGGTGAAGTAATCAGTGACTTGCAGAGATAAGGTGTGTCAAGTTCTGGTTAACACCTAGTGGATCCCAGTTCATGGGTCTTCCAACTCTGAATATGTGGTGAAGTAGTCAGTGACTTGCAGAGATAAGGTGTGTCAAGTTCTGGTTAACACATAGTGGATCCCAGTCCATGGGTCTTCCACCTCTGAATATGTGGTGAAGTAGTCAGTGACTTGCAGAGATAAGGTGTGTCAAGTTCTGGTTAACACTTAGTGGATCCCAGTTCATGGGTCTTCCAACTCTAAATATGTGGTGAAGTAGTCAGTGACTTGCAGAGATAAGGTGTGTCAAGTTCTGGTTAACCACCTGGTGGATCCCAGTTCATGGGTCTTCCACCTCTGAATATGTGGTGAAGTAGTCAGTGACTTGCAGAGATAAGGTGTGTCTAGTTCTGGTTAACACCTAGTGGATCCCAGTTCATGGGTCTTCCACCTCTGAAAATGTGGTGAAGTAGTCAGTGACTTGCAGAGATAAGGTGTGTCAAGTTCTGGTTAACACCTAGTGGATCCCAGTTCATGGGTCTTCAAACTCTGAATATGTGGTGAAGTAGTCAGTGACTTGCAGAGATAAGGTGTGTCAAGTTCTGGTTAACACCTAGTGGATCCCAGTCCATGGGTCTTCCACCTCTGAATATGTGGTGAAGTAGTCAGTGACTTGCAGAGATAAGGTGTGTCAAGTTCTGGTTAACACCTAGTGGATCCCAGTTCATGGGTCTTCCAACTCTGAATATGTGGTGAAGTAGTCAGTGACTTGCAGAGATAAGGTGTGTCAAGTTCTGGTTAACCACCTGGTGGATCCCAGTTCATGGGTCTTCCACCTCTGAATATGTGGTGAAGTAATCAGTGACTTGCAGAGATAAGGTGTGTCTAGTTCTGGTTAACACCTAGTGGATCCCAGTCCACGGGTCTTCCACCTCTGAATATGTGGTGAAGTAGTCAGTGACTTGCAGAGATAAGGTTTGTCAAGTTCATGTTAACATGTAGTGGATCCCAGTCCATCGGTCTTCCACCTCTAAATATGTGTTGAAGTAATCAGTGACTTGCAGAGATAAGGTGTGTCAAGTTTTGGTTAACACCTAGTGGATCCCAGTCCATGGGTCTTCCACCTCTGAATATGTGGTGAAGTCATCAGTGACTTGCAGAGATAAGGTGTGTCAAGTTCTGGTTAACACCTAGTGGATCCCAGTCCATGGGTCTTCCACCTCTGAATATGTGGTGAAGTCATCAGTGACTTGCAGAGATAAGGTGTGTCAAGTTCTGGTTAACACCTAGTGGATCCCAGTCCATGGGTCTTCCACCTCTAAATATGTGGTGAAGTAATCAGTGACTTGCAGAGATAAGGTGTGTCAAGTTCTGGTTAACACCTAGTGGATCCCAGTCCATGGGTCTTCCACCTCTAAATATGTGGTGAAGTAATCAGTGACTTGCAGAGATAAGGTGTGTCAAGTTCTGGTAAACACCTAGTGGATCCCAGTCCATGGGTCTTCCACCTCTAAATATGTGGTGAAGTAATCAGTGACTTGCAGAGATAAGGTGTGTCAAGTTCTGGTTAACACCTAGTGGATCCCCAGTCCATGGGTCTTCCACCTCTGAATATGTGGTGAAGTAATCAGTGACTTGCAGAGATAAGGTGTGTCAAGTTCTGGTTAACACCTAGTGGATCCCAGTCCATGGGACTTTCACCTCTGAATATGTGGTGAAGTCATCAGTGACTTGCAGAGATAAGGTGTGTCAAGTTCTGGTTAACACCTAGTGGATCCCAGTCCATGGGTCTTCCACCTCTGAATATGTGGTGAAGTAGTCAGTGACTTGCAGAGATAAGGTGTGTCAAGTTCTGGTAACACCTAGTGGATCCCAGTTCATGGGTCTTCCAACTCTGAATATGTGGTGAAGTAGTCAGTGACTTGCAGAGATAAGGTGTGTCAAGTTCTGGTTAACACCTAGTGGATCCCAGTCCATGGGTCTTCCACCTCTGAATATGTGGTGAAGTAGTCAGTGACTTGCAGAGATAAGGTGTGTCAAGTTCATGTTAACACCTAGTGGATCCCAGTCCATGGGTCTTCCACCTCTGAATATGTGGTGAAGTAATCAGTGACTTGCAGAGATAAGGTGTGTCAAGTTCTGGTTAACACTTGGTGGATCCCAGTCTATGGGTCTTCCACATCTGAATATGTGGTGAAGTAGTCAGTGACTTGCAGAGATAAGGTGTGTCAAGTTCTGGTTAATCCCTGGTGGATCTTAGGAACAATTATGTTGGCTTCTGTTAAATAACTGAAATATACCGTTGAAAAGAAATTAGAACAAACAAAACACAGAATACTTCGGTAGAAGACTTCGCATGTTTACCTACCTTAAATCTGTACAACATAAGTATTAATACAGTAAAAATGCCATCAGATTTCGTGCTTCATGAAATTGCCGTCTGCTGGTCAAATGGATGTTTGGCAGTCACGGCAGTTTGTAATCGGGGTCATTATTTGTGTAATCTATCTCATAATTCTCCATAGTCAGTGTTCATAATGTGAAAACGCAACTACTTAATGCCAGTGCAGATTCAGCCGTGAGATACTGCAAGAGAATCCTGTGATAAGAATCAAATGAAGAAATGGGGAAAATTCATTTCCGCTTTATATATATGTGTGAGCCAGTCTAGCTGTCTGCCACGGCAGTATATATAAGGTTTGCTACCTTGTCTACAATAACAATAACATGGGGCAGTGGTGAATTATGGATAGGGTGTTGGCTGATCAAGCCAGAGGTCAGGGGCTCATTTTCAGACGTGACCTGATGGCCTGTTCAAAAATAGGAACCAGTTTTATTCTACTGAGGAAGTGGACTTGGGCGATATACAAAATCTGAGCTTACTTGGCATTTGTACAAAAATAAATTAATACTTATCAAAATAAAATTAGAAAATAAATTACAGTCTACCAAGCAATTCTTAACTTATCAAACAGCAAGTAAAACAATACTAACCCCCCAAAAATCATATCTAGAATAAGTATGTCCCTGGTAATTATGAAAAAATTCAATTTTTCAATGGTGACTTTAAAATCAAAAACCCTAAAATTATTTATTATGTTCATATTAAATGTTTTTTATTTTAAAGTATTCAAAACCATGCGACAAATTAACAAATTTTGTTTGAAGAAAAACTCTAATTTTCGAGTTTATGATATTCCAGTCATCGCAAGGTGATACGTATATAAATTAAACATAAGACTTTTTCGCGCATTACGGTTTCCTCAGGGTAGCTGATGTGCTTGAGCCGTACATGCTAGAGTTATCCAAGTTTCACTGTATACAGTATTGATGTTTGATATTTGCAGCTCAGCCCCAGTTAAATGCCCAGCCTGCTCCACCCCCTCCAACTACAAGTCCAGATGTTGTGGCCATCAACCCCGTGTACGACATTGCTATGCAGCAACAACTGCCTGTGGACACTGAAGATATTGCTTTATATCCACAAAATGATATGGGTAAGTGTGTTAGTCCTGGGGCCAGTTTTACTGAACATCTCAAACTTAGATTTTCCTAAACTAAAAAATCTCAATTTCTTCAAATAATTACTAGAACTTGTTACAGTGTTAAATGACCACCTAGAATTGAAGTCATAACAAATGTTAACTCATTTTAAATCGTAAACATGGAAAATGACCAATGCAAATGAAGCTATAGCATTTTAAAAATTTGAGTTGAAGAAAATCTCAATTTGAGATGTTTAATGAAACTGGGGTCTGGTATATATCTGACAGGTGTATCAGTCGGATTGTTCTCTTTAGAAATAGTAATCATATGAAAAGTCAAAACTGGTGGTGTGTCTGTCTGTTTGCAGTTAAACATATCCTTGATTAAAACCAACAAAAAGTTGTCCATCTGCCTGTGTCCTTTTAATATGCAGAAATCTACATCTGTCTGTCACATCATATTTAAAACACAGGCTGACAGGGGTTAGTTTGTCTGTTGCAGGGTCAGGTTAGCTATAATGTTGGTAGTGTGCCTGACTATCTATTTAGGGGTCACGAGGTCTAATCCCACAGTCTCCATAATAATTGATATGAGACAGTTATGTCTCATTGTTATTCATCTCTCACCTCTGATTCAAGTTGTAAAGTTATCACTAATATGAGGAGATGGGTGTGCTTGAGTACTGGTTTACCGTCCAGGATTCCAGGAGAGAGTGGTTAGGTTAATTGATTGCATGTTAGAAATAATTCTAAGCACTCATTCAATCAATAGTCTGCCTGTCTGTCTGTCTGTCTGTTCATCCATCCATCCATCCATCCATCCATCCATCCATCCATCCATCCATCCATCCATCCATCCATCCATCCTTCCTTCCATCCTTCCATCCATCCATCCATCCATCCATCCATCCATCCATCCATCCATCCATCCATCCATCCATCCATCCATCCATCCATCCATCTGTTAGTCTATTAGTCAATCAGTTAACGGCTAGTGTTTATGTCATTTTTCTGTCTTTGTTTACATATAAAAATCCTATCATTAACTTAGACTTGTGGTGTACCCAGTAATCATAATGATCACTTTTAAACATTTTTCCTTAGCGAGTGTCATTTACCACATTGGCTTATCAGGTCATTAACTACTGCTTGTGAAGAACTTAATAGTTGGATGTTACAGGAGATCAGTTTTAATGGGTAGTTTTACAATTGGAAATGACAAGTCTGCAGACTAGAGGAATAAGAATTGATAATGATACATCTGTAAAAATGTAAATTTGGGGGACTGGTAGACAGACATAGATCATGAAATGACTGTGATTGATAGGTAGTGGACCAGTCTGTGATTTTACACATCCAAGATGTCGTCCACAATAACATGTGATTCATCAATCAGTTCCTAGGAAAAACTAGCTGTGTGATTATTTTTAATGGCGCCTGAGCCAGGGGCTTGCCTTATATGGTGCATGCTCATCTTGGATTAATAAGAATGAGGCCTTTATAAAAAAACATGTTCTGCTTTTATCAGAATTGTCAAATATAGAATTTGCCATTTCTAGGCAGTTTTTAATGAATCTGTTTAGTTCCAATTTAGATTCTCAGGGTAAAGATTGAATAAACAAAAGACCCTTTATAGGTATAAGTCGAATCAATGGAGGGTGAAGTTCCAATAAAAACTAAAGTATTCTTTATAGTCACACATCCAGTGTCAGCATTCTACACCCTATCCACTGTTCTACCACCCTGCTTAGCTTCTCAACTAATTTAGACAAAACTTGTTAGGTAATATAAGTATTAAGTCAAGTTGCTATAATCAAGATAACATGCTACTCAATCAACTAATAGCAGAATTCCTACCCTTTGATTAAGTTCAATTGTAATTTGTGTCAGCACTATTCTTCCTGAATTTCTCAACTGGTTATTGTCAAACTTGGTAATACACTGCTCAATTGTGCATATTGTCATCTCTCTATTTGTGTTTCTGTCAGCAGTCAAACTTATTAGACAAATGGCATAATGCTACATTAAGGCTACAGCCACAGTGTGGGCATTTGTGTTGACATGCACATTTCTGTGTCAAAATTTGCAAATTCATTAAAACATTGGGGAAAAAAATTGTTTTTAAAACCAATTTATACCTCGTTGAAAAATCTAAACAGCCTTATTGAAACAATTCACATGTTAATTAATAATCACGAACAAGCAAGTCCCAAATCAGTCTTGAATTTTGAGTGAACGCTCATTGCTTAATAGGCATTAAATGATGTGTTTGATACACGTCCGTGCATGTTACTCCGCCATTCATCTGCAAACGCATGGCATGACATGGTCCATTTTAAGATCATGTAATATTTTCAGGCAGAAAACGAACAATGGTAACTACAGCAAAATAATTAGTGTGATAGTGGAAAGCCATTTTATTTTCATAAAAAAAAAGGATGGAGGTGTTTATTTCAGAGGGAGCAAATATTCAGGGGCATACTGTACTTGTCAACACATTATGGCATCCAGACTTAAAACCTCAGATACACACACAATTAAACATCCTCGGATACCCACACGTAATCTATCTGATACTCTCCATTTATCACCCGTGGGATATTACACTAGATTTGCATTGTTTCTAACAAGCCACAATGCAACCATATGATTGGTTCCTTCAAAATTTCACAAAGCGATTGTTATCTAATCGCTATGCTAGTTTTATGCAATGCTGTTTTGATAAGACGCTGGTTAAGGTTAGCTGTATTTTGTTCTGTTCAAAGAAAACGACGCGAAGCTAGTGTAATTTCCCACGGGTGATGGACGGTGAGTATCGGAATTGACACCAGTGGGTAACCGGCTATGATTAAAGAACTTGTAGTCATAATAAATATTTATACACTTTCCTAGTTTGATTGATATTATTGCAGCGTTTGGTGTATTTTATGCAATATATTTTTAAAAAAATGACATAATACAATGTCTACAAAATATTTCTATCCCCACTCCCCCTAAAATATTTTGGGGTGGCATATAGTTATCGCAGTGTCCATCCAACCGTCCCTCTCTCCTTCCGTCCAGTATTTCATGTCCAGCCCATAACTTTGTCATACATAGATGGATTTCGGTAATACTTTCCACAAATGATCATCATGTCACGAGTAAGACCCACACCTCAAAGGTCAAGGTCACACTTTGAGTTTGATTGACAACACTGAGTCTTTGTGAAATTTCGTGTCCGGCCTGTTACTTTGTCATGCATACATGATTTTATAAATACTTACTACAAATGATCAACATAACATGATGACGTTTCCTGCATAACACACAGACTCCCACTTCAAAGGTCAAGGTCACAATTTAACTTTGTTTTACAACACTTTCAGTCTGTTTGAGATTTCGTGTCCGTTCTGTAACTTTGTCACCTATGTATAAATTTCAAAGTCACTTGACTCAGTTGATCAACACGACATGTTGAAATGTCGTATGTAAGACCCATAACCTTTCCTCAAAGGTCAAGGTCACACTTTCAATAAGTTTGGTATGTCATGTCTGGTCTGAAACTTTGTCTTTAACTTGGCTCAATTGATCAAAATGACATGACCATGTGTCGTACATAAGACCCAATTATCAATTGATCAACATGACACGACAAAGTGGCACATTAAGACCCAGAACCTTACCTCAAAGGTCAAGGTCACACTTTTAGTTTGTTTGATATTTCATATTTAGTCTGTAACTTTGTTTAAATGGATGGAACATGTCATGATTATGTTTCACCTGTACTTACCAGTAGAAATACCAAGCCCTTTACATCAGTTGTCATGGTGAAGGTCAAGGTTAAACAAAGGTCAAGATCACATTTTAAATGTAAAAAAAACAACATCGTGAAATTGCATGTCTAGTCTGAAACGTCAGTCCATGACTCTAGATATGCATGGTTTCATTAAAATAAATTGTTATTTTTACAGACCATTTTGGGGGCAGGTGTCAAATACCAGTGACCTTTCTTGTTATGGTTTGATTTGTTTCTGCTTGCTTATATTAAATACATAAAAGAATAAAAAGTAGTCCCTGTCACGTATGATCATTTTGGCGATGGCTAGCACCGTAAAGCTTGATCACAGCAATTTAAGTAGGGCTATGCCTTTAACATGTAGCTCGGATAAAAATCAGTATTGATTTACATTATCATCAAAGACTTTTCAATCCATGTTTCCAACCTTCATCATTCAGTTAGAATCACTGAAAGCAGACCTTAATCAGACTGTGTTGTTGTTGTATGGTGTTTAACATAGTTTTCAAAATTTTTTAGTCATATGGCGATTGTGTTTTTTAAGACAGTATTCTGGGTACTGCCATACCACAGAATTGTTATAATACCCCATCCAGTCACATAATCCTGACACTGGGCCGTCCCAGATCTAGATTTTTTTTATAATTACTGAGTGCTAGGCGAGGAACAGTCTAGAACAATTTTTCAAGTATTTGGTATGACCCGGGTGAGGATCAGACCAATGAGGCAGACTCTTTACCACAAGATCATCGCTGTGGCGGTGTTTGTTCATAATTTATATCATTGCCAAGCTTATAGTTAGTATTGAAGTAAACATGAAGTATTTTATGTCTATACAAATCTCAAGAAAATTGCAATTAAATATAAATCATTGGACCTTTTACAAAACAGATGAAATATGGTGATTTGTCTGGAAGAAAACATTTTTTTGTCGTATAATAATATTGTCAAAGGGTGTCGACAATGAAGAGATCATTTAACATCACATGGGAAGTCTACTGTAAAGTCTACTGAAGGCAAGATTGTCTGGTGTTGAGTGTTTATTGCAAACAATTCACAACATATTACTGCCAATCAATGAAACACACACCATATGATTGTGTAATTAGTATACATGTATATACACTCAGGGTCGCGTTATAACACGGTTGCATGGATTTGCAAAATGAAACTGCAATATACGCGTTCCAGAACTGCTTTATAAATATCCCAAGGTGCACTGCGCTACACTATTTGGCAAAACCAGTCGAAGTACTCTAAACAAACACTTGATAATGTGTGGCAAATATGATAGACCATTGTTTGTCAGTGTAAATCAATTGAAAGCAATGTTGTTTTTATTACAATAAGAAGTTGTTATCTTGTCAGTCTGAATTATCAAGTTGTAATTGATGCACAAATACATGGTCACAGTTTGGAAAACAAAACGAGCTCGCAAACATTTAGCGATTTAGACGAGATTTTGTATCAGAGTATTAATTATTATACCACAAAGCTCAAGGTGAGCTATTCTGATTGCCTGTTGTTCATTGGCCGTCTGTTAACTTTTTTTTTGTGTTCACTTTAGCACCCGAATTTTTATTGGATCTTCACTAAACTTATATAGTAGTTGTGTAACCATAATATGACAAGTTCTTGAACTGGCCAAATTGGATTATTAATGTCAATTTATGGCCCTTCAAACATTAAAAAATGCACTATTTGTACTTGTGTGCACTGTAGCACCAACATTTTTCATTTTGATTCTCACCAAACTTACACAGAAGTTATATAACCATAATATCTCGTACAAGTTTTTGAACTGGCCCTATCAGATTAATAATGTCGGAGTAATGGCCCTTGAAACATTAAGAAATGTACTATTTGAATGTGTGTGCACTTTAGTACCTGCATTTTTCATTTGATTCTCGTCAAACTTACGCAGTAGTTATATATAACTATAATATCTCAGACAAGTTCTTAAACTGGCCAAATCGGATTTAAACATTGAAAAATACAATATTTGACTTTGTGTGCACTCTAGCACCAGCATTTTTCATTTGATTCTCAACAAACTTACACAGTTGTTATACAACCATAATATCTTGGACAAGTTTTTGAACTGGTCAAATCTGGTAATTAATACCAGAGTTACAGCCCCTGAATTGTTAAAAATTGCATTATTTGACTTTATGTGCATATAGCACTTGCAGTTTTCATTTAATCTTTGACAGACTTACACAGTTGTTATGCTACCATAATATATTGAACATGTTCTTGAACTGACCAATCGGATAAATATTGTCAGAGTTATGGCCCTTGAATTGTCAAAAATTATGTGTATTTGATGTTGTGTGCACTCACAGTTTATGTTTGATCTTAATTCAACTTACACAGTTATTATGTGACCATACAATCTTGGTTCATGAACTGGCCAAATTGGATAATTAATGTTGGGTAATGTGGTCCTTGAATCGACAAAATTTGCATTATATGAATTTGCATACACTCTAGCATCTATAGAAATTGCCTTTTTTGGCATTGTCTCCTCTGCCATAGGTGAGCGAGTTAGAAACACTGTGGCCCTCTTGTTAATAAATTCGGTTGACAATATCAATTTTAAACTTGAGAGCCGACCGTGTTATAACAGCAGGACCCGACTGTAACTGGAAATCTATCAGATTTCAGATTTATCTATTTCCATTTCACTTGTTATTCCATATTTTAGATACAGTATATCTGATTTCCATTTCAGTAATTATGTTTGATTTAATTTGTTCCCAGCTTAGATATGTCTGTTTCCAATTTATTATATCTATTTTATGTTCAATTATTTCTTTTTCCAGTTCAGTTGTTATGTTTCTTTGTTTCCAATTAAGATATGTCCTTTTCCGGTCCTGCATTATCTACTTTATGTTCAGCTGTTTCTGTTTTCAATGCCAGATTGTCTATGTTTCCAGTTAAGGTCTGGAATGTATCTACTCATAAAAATATACAAAATTTTATTTATTCCCAGTTTATATAAATATATATGTATCAAATTCAGTTATTATGTCAGATTGTTTTTATTTCTGATCTAGATATATGAGTTTTCAGTTCAGCATATTTTGTCTCATTATTATTCATCTCTTGACCTCTGTGGTTAGGTTAACAATTGCTGATCATCTGTTAGCCCTTGATGGCATAAAACAGATGCTAAACATTCAAACAAACAATCGGTTCAGTATATCTTCTTAATATTCAGTTATTTCTTTTTCTAAGTGAGAGTCCTTTGTTGCTGAGTGTTCTAAGGTTCCATCTCAATATCACATCTCACTGCTTAGGTTGTAGGTTCGAGTCTCACTTTGTCCAAAAATTTATGTGACCGATTTTGTTAGTTATTTGCAAAAAAATACGGATTCTACTCAGATTCATCCACCAATAAAATGGGATCAAGTCTTTCTAGCCTTCCAGAAAGGGTAATTATGTTCATTTGTGCAGGTGAGATCATTTTCATACTGGATTGTCCAATATGGGTAAAAAGAGGTCATAACAGCAGATGCTGGAATTAATAACATTTTTTTTTCTTCTGTATTTTATACCTGTAACACATTAATTTTGTATCATGTAGGTCATTTGTCAGATAAAGGAAGGTTTTTATGTCTTTCCTTTATCCCACTCTTTTTATTTTTGTTATAATTATCCACCACTTTCATTTTATTTTGAGACCAAACATGCTATATTTCACATTTATAATGACAGTTTCCACAGTACCTGTGAATTGTTGAAGATTAGAGACAGGCAGTTTTAGTTGTAAATAACTTCGGAAACCAGTATGCAAACATTTGAAGTAGTCAAAATGACATTTGAAGTGGGCAAAATGCAACATTTATGGACACTTTAGGGGGATGTAAACTATGTTTAGTTATATTGTCTTGTTGTGGTGATATCAACATTATTTAATCAGGGAACTATTGGTAACGGTCACTTGTCTCAGTATTGTGTGGAAAGTGTGCAAGTCTTGGAGTTAGTACTTACACAAATGCATAAAACATGATACATGGGATGTGTCAAAAGCAAGGAATACAGGCTTATATCCACAGGTATTTTTGTGTTATTTTGTAATTTTCCAGAGTATACCTGTTTGAGTGTATCAGTTGTACATGTTTCCAAAACACAATTTTTGATAGTAACAAAAAATGAATGAAATTAAATGTAGTAAAGCTAAAACCATTCCCATTGACTTCTTAATGATTCATTTTTAAAAAACATGCAAAATAAATAACTTCAATTGAAATTTTGTTTTTCTGAAAAAATGGACCATACTTCTAATCTAATTGTTTACTTATATCATTTTCAACATTCCTGACAGTGTGCTATATTCAGGTGACATACCAGTTTATTTCTAGTATAAGCAAAATGTATGCACTGTGAGGTTTTGGACCATTGGATAAGGTGTCCAAAAAAAAAAGTAGTAAAGTTAAGGCTTGAGACAAAATTATGCATCCTTATTGACGTCTGCGAAAAAAATGTTTCTTACTTAACCCTTTGCTCCATAAGCGTTTTCTTGCATTAATTCACCACATATCAGCAATGGGTGAATTATCTTTATATTAACTGACAGAGTGGAAAACAGTGCAGGAAGTGTTCAGATTGCTCGTAACGAGCAATCTGAACTCTTCCTGCACTGTTTTCAAAGGCCTTTTGTTATTGGTGCAGGAAAACGCGTATCTATGGAGCAAAGGATTAACATAACTAAATAACAATAAATGTGGCTCCAGAGCCAGATTCCAGACTCGTAATATTGAAGGCAATTTGCCTTCAGAAATCGTCTGACATGCAAAGTATTTTTCTACTTTAATGATACCTAATAGAAACATAAAGCAAACTGAAAAGTGCACACATTTACAAAAGGTAATGTAAACCCAGTAATAATTTTCCAAAAATAAATAAATAGACAATAAAACACGAGATATTGAGGGAGCTTCACACATAGAATCAATACGGGAACTTTGTTGTTTTCCTAAAAGTTAATTTTAACTTCTAATAAAAGTATAAATACGACCGTTACAGAAACAGTTGTCGGCGGTATGAGGTAATATATTGCATTGCGATTATTTTGTCCATAACAAAAATTCACATCTTTTTTTTTTTAGAGGCAGAATTTAATTTCCGAAAGTCTGGGCACATTGGGTTTGTTTCGTACAGATTTCCATACATCTATATGCATAAGCAGGAAGCTGCGGAAAGCATTTCAATTCCATTATGTAACAGATAAATGCAGAATCTGTATCCTGAATATTTATTTTATTGATTCTGTTTGCAAAGTTGCATTTGAATTAAGCAATTAAAAAGTCTTGTGTTTTAGTTTATACAGAGCTCAAACTATTCAATTCTGACAAAAACATTCAAAATCTGAAAGGAATTTTGTATAATGTTTGATTACAGAATATACAGTATCTGACAGCCAAACCATAATCAAACTTGGTATACACTTTTTAAGCCTCGCAAAAAAGGTGCCAGAAGCAAATAGTAATCACATGTTATGTCCATCCATTCATTGGTCTCAAAAATACACAAAAACGTAGTTCTATGTTTAGCATTTAGGGTTAGGTTTTTTTTTGGAAGTTAGAAAAGCAGTTGAAAAAATATTATTGCCACCATATAATACTTATTTGGGTGTTATTTTTTAATTTATGTAGTTAAAAAGAACAGTTGATTGACCACAATACAAACCATCTGTCTGGAACATTCATGTCTCAGCCATGGCTTTAAATATACTTGAGAAAGATTTCACAAAAATCCTTACAAATGTTTAGCATAATGCGAAGGTGTGTTACATGCAAGAATCAGGTCACTTCCTCAAAGGTCAAAGTCATATTTACTTTAAACAATCAGTTGTTATTTATTTAGGCCATAATAAATTGCTAGATTATCATCTCCACCTGCCTCCTCAATTTCGTGCCACCCCCTACTCTTTTCATTTTCATCAAAACCTCCCCCCCCCCCCCCCCCCCCCAAAAAAAAACACAAAAAAACAACAACAACATCCTCTCCCACCTCTTCCTTTTTAACCCTTTACTTCATATAGACGCCTTTTGACACCTCTGATATAGACACCTTTGGACACCTCTAATATAGACACCTTTGGACAGGTAATATAGAAAGCTTTTGAATTATTTGGTGAATTATGTTTATATTAACTGACAAAGTTGAAAACAGTGCAGGAAGTGTTCAGATGGCTCGTTTCGAAAGACCATCTGTGATTGGTGCAGGAAAACGGGTATCTATGGAGTAAAGGGTTAAAATAAATTTGGATGATAATCCAACAGTTTATTTATAATAGCCTAATGATATGACTGTTGCAAACTTCAAGATAAGAACTAAAGCCCGTGACCTTCTGTTATGACAAGAGAACTAATGGCATAAATAATTTCAGTAGACATTGCTTTACATACAGCCATTAAATCAGATTGTTTCTCCAAAACATGGAAAGTATTTTGTTGATTCTGCAGACGGCACCTCTTTATGGTAATACGAGAACTTCCTGTTCTCAGACAATAGCGAATATGTGGAACATACCAGCAAATCATCAAATTATCCTACAGACTGATGTAAGATTCCTGCAATATGTCATCTATGAAAAACCAAGTCAAGTTGGAAAAGTATGAATAATGCATAAATTTTAGTGAATTCAATTGCAAATTAAAACACAGATAAAAGTGTTGTGTTTTTTTTTTAATGCTTTTTTGTTTGCATGATAAAATATAATATATATACGTGCATATTCTTTTAAGTTTTGCCGGGCCCGATTAGCTCAGTCGGTTACACGTCTGACTATCAATCCAGGGGTTGTGAGTTCAAATCCCCCACCCAGCAACAGTCTCCGTGATGATTGATATACGACATTGTGTCTCATTATCATTCGTCTCTCACCACTGATTCAAGTGGGAAAGTTATCAGTTACTTGCGGAGACGGGGTGTGCTCAAGTACTGGTTAATCCCAGGAAACAGTGGTTAGGTTAACTGATGGTCTGTTAGCCCTCAATGGCATAAAAATGAACGCTAAATATTCAATCAATCAATTAATCTTTTAAGTTTGATAAGAAGAGCCAGGACCTGTTTTTATAGGTAAGCTAGACATCAGCAACATATACATTGACGTCATTATTCTGACATAATGTCTATATCATTTTTAAGGTTCCCTACAACAAAATCAAATTTTAAAATATTTTCTTAGGTGTGAAAATCAAAACTTATGATTACAATTTGTAAATAAGGAAATTGGTTTAGTCCTAGATTTTTGTCAGGTCATGTCACGTGACATGGAGCACAAATGGGAGAAAATCTTTTCTCACTTACCAGTTAAAAGTATCTGTCATTTAACCTATAGTTTGGAGATATTTCTATCTCACCAAGGGTTGAGATCAAATTCACATGCTAGTAGGACGTCTGAATTTCTGATCCACTGCTGTTCTCTACTAAGGCTAAGGAATCATCCATATATGTGTAATATTGTGGTCATCTTGCTTATACAGAGTGTGGTCCCAGGGTGTTACATGAGTGATGGCAGGAGTACAATTATTGTGACTCTTGTACATCATTACAGGTATCAGGGATTATTGTGGCTCTTGTATCTCATTAGAGGTGTCAGTGATTATTGTGGCTCTTGTACATCATTAGAGGTATCATTGGTTATTGTGGCTCTTGTATCTCATTAGAGGTATCAGGGATTATTGTGACTCTTGTACATCATTAGAGGTATCAGTGATTATTGTGGCTCTTGTACCTCATTAGAGGTGTCAGTGATTATTGTGGCTCTTGTACCTCATTAGAGGTGTCAGTGATTATTGTGGCTCTTGTATCTCAATAGATGTGTCAGTGATTATTGTGGCTCTTGTACGTCATTAGAGACGTCAGTGATTATTGTGGCACTTGTATCTCATTAGAAGTGTCAGTGATTATTGTGGCTCTTGTACGTCATTAAAGGTATCAGTGATTATTGTGGCACTTGTACCTCATTAAAGGTATCATTGGTTATTGTGGCTCTTGTACCTCATTAGAAACATCAGTGATTATTGTGACTCTTGTACCTTATTAGAGGTGTCAGTGATTATTGTGGCTCTTGTACCTCATTAGAGGTGTCAGTGATTATTGTGGCTGTTGTATGTCATTAAAGATGTCATTGGCTAGGGTGGCTCTTGTACTGCATTAGAGGTGTCAGTGGTTATTGTGACTCTTGTACCTTATTAGAGGTGTCAGTGATTATTGTGGCTCTTGTACCTCATTAGAGGTGTCAGTGATTATTGTGACTTCTGTACTTCATTAGAGGTGTCAGTGGTTATTGTGACTCTTGTACCTTATTAGAGGTGTCAGTGATTATTGTGGCTCTTGTACCTCATTAGAGGTGTCAGTGATTATTGTGACTTCTGTACTTCATTAGAGGTGTCAGTGGTTATTGTGGCTCTTGTACCTCATTAGAGGTGTCAGTGGTTATTGTGGCTCTTGTACCTCATTAGAGGTGTCAGTGGTTATTGTGGCTCTTGTACCTCATTACAGGTATCAGTGATTATTGTGACTCTTGTACCTCATTAGAGGTGTCAGTGGTTATTGTGGCTCTTCAACATCTTTAGAGGTATCAGTGATTATAGTGACTCTTGTAACTCATTAGAGGTATCAGTGATTATTGTGACTCTTGTACCTCATTAGAGGTGTTGGTGATTAATGTGGCTCTTGTACATCATTAGAGGTGTCAGTGGTTATTGTGACTCTTGTACCTAATTAGAGGTATCAGTGATTGGTGTTACTCTTGTACCTCATTAGAGGTGTTGGTGATTAATGTGGCTCTTGTACCTCATTAGAGGTGTCAGTGGTTATTGTGACTCCTGTACCTCATTAGAGGTGTCAGTGGTTATTGTGACTCTTGTACCTCATTAGAGGTATCAGTGATCAGTGTTACTCTTGTACCTCATTAGAGGTGTTGGTGATTTTTGTGGCTCTTGTATGTCATAAGAGGTGTCAATGATTAGTGTGGCTTTTGTATGTTATTAGAGCTTAAATGGATCGCTTTTGAGTTTGTTTCTTTGGTTGAACCAGTAATGAGCGTTGTTTTTTGAGGAGCCATTGTGTTGAACTGGGCAGCCTCTAGCTCTCCCCACTGCACTACCACCCCTATTTCTTTTGTTATTCTGTCATTTTATTGTCTTTTCAATATAAATGGGGAGTTAGTCATGAATGCTTTCCACTCTCCAATAATGGTTTTGCGGGCATTCTTTAATTGTTCTTGATTTTTATTTATTTGTTGCATTGCCTTTATAATGTTGTTGCTTTTGTACATGAAATATGAAAAGTATTGTCAGTTGTCGTAACATTCAATATGTTTTGACATTCCATGTTTTGTCAAATATTGACAGACAGATAGCTGTTGTTGATCATGTAAGTACTTCCTAAATCAGATCAGAGAACTTGAGTATATTAATTAAAAAGTGTGCTGATTAAGAAACTATAACCACTGCTGCTGTGAACAGAGTGAATAAAGATATTACTAGATTAGTAAATGGAAACCAGTAATTTGATAGGTTCTGGGAATGAATAATTGAAGACATAATTAGCTTTAGAGTTTAATCCATTGGGAGAGGAATGGTCAAGCAATTATCCAACAGATATAAGCGGTTGATAATTGGAGGATGTTGTTTTTTGTCTTTTACGGTAGAGATTTTCAGTGCAAATGATTGTCTTTGTTCTTCTTTCTTTTTGTTATGATCGGAAGGACTATGAAAAAAAGAGGATTAAAGATTATTGGAATGGAATGCTGTTTTATATAGAATATCTGTAGAGTGAGAGGATACTATGCATTTTTTCTAATTTATTGAGTTGAATTGGTATAATAATGCGAAAGAAAAGATAAGTATGTATATCTTGTTTGACTACATTTAACACAATTTGTGATTGTGATACCTGGTGCTATGCTGTTTGCATACTGTGATAGAAAAGTAAGGATTGCCAGTGATGAATATTGGTGTAAGTATTATGCTTTTGTAAAGATATACTTGTGTTATATATACATATATGTGAAAAGTGTGTAAATAAAACTTATTCGTGTGGAGGTATATATATCCTATTTGTGTAACATACAATTCATGCAAGATCATTAAGTATTATGTGTGTATGGTATATTTCTCCTATAGAGTTCTGTGAGTAGGTATTTCCTATTTGTGCAGAGTAACATACATTTTGTGTGTGTAAAGAAAAAAGTTTGTGTGTAAAGTCTAATATGCATATAGAGTAGGACAACTTGATGTGTGTAAAGAAAACATCATGGGTGTAGAGTGTGATATTCATATAGAGTAGAAAACTTGATGTGTGTAAAGAAAACATCATGGGTGTAGAGTGTGATATTCATATAGTGTGTAAAGAAAATACACATTGATATGATGAAGAATATTTTTTTGTGTGAATATAAGTAAATGTGTTGATTATAACATCTGCAATGATCATATGCTTCATGGAGATGTGCCACTGTCAGATGACAAAGGTGTGCTCTCAACATCACACTTACTTGTCACTACTGAGGTGCTGGGTTCAAGCCCAGCTTTGTCCAAACATTTATATGTTGATTGATTGATTGATTGATTGATTGATTGAATATTAAGTATCTTTTTATGCTATCAGGGGCTAACAGATGATCAGTTAACCTAACCACTGTTCCCTGGGATCCTGAAAGGTTAACCATTATTTGAGCACCCCCCATCTCTGCAAGTAACTGATAACTTTCCCACTTGAATCAGCTGTGAGAGACCAATGATAATGAGACAGAATGTCATATATCAATCATCACGGAGATTGCTCCCGGGAGGGGATTTTATTTTGGGACCCCTAAATTGATAGTCAGACGCATAACTGATTCAGCTAATAAGCCTGGCTTTGCCAGTTACTTTTGTAAATACGTTTTTTCTAATCGATTAACAGTTGAGGGTTTATTAAATCATTATGTAAATATTCTACCTAATAAAGCGTGGTAAGATTAAGGTTTATCAGGCAGCAACACACAAATTGATGATGTCATTGTTTTTGTGATATGTTAAACCCGCGTTTTAGCATGTTTTACTGTTGATAAACTTATGTCACAAACAATATAAAATGATGATTATAACAGAGTTGGACAGCTTCCATAAAAACTATATTTGTTTTGTTCTGAAATTTGGAACTGTTTTCAGGAGCATTTACTGCAGATATACACACATAAAAAAAAATGAGCACTCTGCGGGGCTTGTGCATGTTTCTTATCTTTACCTGAAATAATTAAAATAGACTGTTAGGCACTAATATTGTATTCTCTGTATATCGTACACATATCTTCATGTTAACTCAATATAAAGTAATGACTGCATATCATGGAAATCTTGCTTTATAATTGTCTATCTAGGAAGTACCATTACACTGCAGTCTTGGTATAGAGCGGTTCGATACCACGCGAAAATTGTACCATTACACTTTAGTCTTGATATAGAGCGGTTCGATACCACGCGAAAATTGTTTTAACGCATTTCTTCTATGGCTCCAAAATTCAAAATCGATATTTTCAACCAATGGTAAATGGTGCCAGAATAGTATGAGGCGAAGTGTTTACACTGGATATAGGACCCCAGCGTGGTTTAGTGGTAGAGCGTCCGCCTCGCATGTGGAAGGTCATGGGTTTGATCCCTGGCCAGGTCATACCAAAGACTTTAAAAATAGTATAAGAAGCTTCCTCGCTTGGCGCTCAGCATTTAGAGGACAACTATGTCTGGTTGACCCGATGTCGGCATAATGTGTCTGCAGCATGATACTCCAGTGTGACAGCGCTCAGAATACTGTCTCAAATATGATTAAAAATTGTTGAAAGCGATGCTAAGCACCATACAACAATACACTGGATATAGTAATGCCAGTGGGGGGACTAAATATAGACTTCTCACTTGGCGGCAAATAAGGAATCCTGTGATCAAGTTAAGTGCATAAAGATGGCCTACACAAAAGGTTTTTGTTTCAAAACAAGAATATTTTTGTCCAAATTATCGATGTATACCATAGGAAAAAATATTATAACAGATTAGAAACATTGTAAGTAATCATTTCACAATAAGTTCCACTTTAATTTTAATATTGAAAAAAACAACAGCATGCAGAATGACGTTTGCACAGATGATGTCTCATTCCACATGTGGAACTTTCGGTAGCCGTGATATTATAACGCAATCTTGTCTATATTGTGGTCCAATTCTTTTGCTCCTGGAAACAGCATAATATCTGGACCACAATACCTTTAAAGTAGGCAATGGCTTGGAATATAACACTCAGCCCCTTAAAACTGTGTTAGACATTCTACCACTGTGACTGCACAATGTGTTCCACACAGATTATAACAGATTATAATGGAAAACCAAACTTGTTTGATTTGTTGCTTTATGGTTATTTTCCCTAAAATGTTGGTGTGTTAGTTAATAAAAATATAAATATGAAAATTCAGTAAAATAAGAGAGATCTAAAGTATATTGAATCAAACAGCAAAGCTATATTGGATAATTTTTCAATTTTGAGAAGTCATTTTCATAAGGGCGATATTTATTGTGTAAATTTTAACTTTTTATCTACCGTATATTCCCTAATTAACGTCCCGACTCTAATAAATGCAACCCCCCCCCCCCCCCCCCCCACTTTTTCTGGATAATTAAAAAAATAAAACATACCTTTTTAAATGAAAATTCCTTTAATCCAGATACTTAAAACACACAAACTCACATAAAAATCGTATACCAGGTATTAGTAATACAAACTGAATACTAAACATAAACTTTAGTTCTGTACACTGTTGTCAAAGTATAAGAATCAATGTCCAGGACTGTCATAATCCTTCTCGTCATCGTCACTTTTCACTTCATCAGCATTTCTCTACTCTATCCATGGTTAAAACGTCCTAACTGTGAAAGGTCACGTAGACATGATCAGCAGGAAATATTTATGACGTAATAGTGGTCGGAAAACATCAAAGGTGTCAAAACATCCAGCTGCGAAATGTCGAGAGCAAGAAATATCAACACTATACTGTAATTGATGTAAAGCGGGCTCTAGCATATAATTGTTTTTAACATGTTTCTAAAAAAGAGTGAGAATTGGAAGTTAACCATTTATAAAAATGAGAAAAAAAACAATGGGTTTAAATTTGCTTTTTTTTATCTTTAATAAACGCCCCAATCTTGTAAAATGTAACGCCGTTTATTAGGGAATACAAGGTATTTAATATCAGTCCAAGATTGAAAACAAATTAAAAGAAAGTGAATTAATATATTATTTTTTTGATAAATGAAAAAAAAAAGTGGAATCTTTAAACCAATATGGATAAAAAATAAAGGGTCAAAGGAAAATGATATTTTTTTGTGTTATATCAATTTTTCCTATACATTGTGTGAGCACTGACTGTTGTAGGCCAGTGCCATTTATATATAGTGCTTTTTAATCAAGAAAGCAGAGTTGATGTTTTGTGTAAGTTGGTCTGTTAATGGTTTCATTTGTGATTTGTTGTCAGTAGTAATAAGATATTTATTATATGATGATTAGATTAATCTACTCCAAGTAATGGACCAATATGGTTCAAATTAGGGAAATAATGGGATGTGTGATGTCAAATAATGCTGATAGGGAAGGGGATAAATTAGTTTTGTTGAGTACAAAGTATTATTGATATCATTATTGGAAGTATATCTGTGTTGTTTGTCCTTATGTTGTATTGTTTGAACTGTTAGATTTGTACAGTCAAGTATAGGCTATACTGTCAGTACATGTTTTATTCAATCTGTTGGTTGTTTTGTAGTATTGACACGTGGAGAGTGAACTATATGAATATTCCTTCCTCTTGTCATCATATAACATTGATTCATTGAAATATTTCTTCATCTTGTCGTCATAAAACATTGATTCATTTGAATATTCCTTCCTTTTGTCATCGTATAATATTGATTAGTTGGAATATTGCTTCCTCTTGTTGTCAAATTACATTTGATTCATTGGAATATTCCTTCCTCTTGCAATCAAATAAAGTTGATTCTTTGGAAAATTCATTCCTTTTGTCATCATATAGCACTGATACATTGAAATGTTCTTAACTCTTGTAATAAAAAGAACATTGATTCATTGGACTATTCCTCGCTCTTGTCATCATAAAACATTCATTCATTGGAATATTCCTTCCTGTTGTCATAAAAAATTGATTCACTGGAATATTCCTTCATCTTGCAATCAAATAGCAATGATTCATTGGAACATCCTTCCTTTTGTCATCAGATAGCATTGATTGATCGAAATACTCCTTCCTCTTGTCGTCACATAACATTGATTCATTGGAATATTCCTTCCTCTTGTCATCAGATAGCATTGATTGATCGAAATACTCCTTCCTCTTGTCGTCACATAACATTGATTCATTGGAATATTCCTTCCTCTTTTTGTCAAATAGCATTAATTCATTGGAATATTCCATCCTCTTGCAATCAAATAACATTGATTAATTTGAATATTTCTTCCTGTTGTCATATAACATTGATTCATTGGAATAGTTCTTCCTATTGTCGTCATAAAACATGGATTTGTTGGAACAGTCCTTCCTCTTGTCATCATATAGCATTGATTAACTGGAATATTCCTTCCTCTTCTTGTCATAAAACATTGCTTCATTGGAATATTCCTTCCTCTTGTTGTCATGTAGCATTGCTTCATTAGAATATTCCTTCCTCTTGTTGTCATATAGCATCGATTCACTGGAATATTCCTTCCTCTTGTCATCATAAAACATTGATTCACTGGAATATTCCTTCCTCTTGTCGTCATATAGCATTGATTGATTGGAATATTCCTTCCTCTTGTCATCATAAAACATTGATTCACTGGAATATTCCTTTCTCTCGTCATCATATAGCATTAATTCATTGGAATATTCCTTCCTCTTGTCATCATATAGCATTGATGAACTGGAATATTCCTTCCTCTTCTTGTCATAAAACATTGCTTCATTGGAATATTCCTTCCTCTTGTTGTCATATAGCATTGATTGATTGGAATATTCCTTCCTCTTGTCGTCATAAAACATTGATTCATTGGAATATTCCTTCCTCTTGTCATCATGTAGCATTGATTCATTGGAATATTCGTTCTTCTTGTCGTCATAAAACATTGATTCATTGGAATATTCCTTTCTCTCATCATCATATAGCAATGATTCATTGGAATGTTCCTTTCTCTTGTCGTCATAAAACATTGATTCATTGGAATATTCCTTCCTCTCATCATCATATAGCATTGATTCATTGGAATATTCCTTCCTCTTGTTGTGATATAACATTGATTCATTGGAATAGTCCTTCCTCTTGTTGTCATAAAACATTGCTTCATTGGAATATTCCTTCCTCTTGTCGTCATATAGCACTGATTGATTGGAATATTCCTTCCTCTTGTCATCATAAAACATTGATTCATTGAAATATCCCTTCCTCTCATCATCATATAGCATTTTTCATTGGAATATTCCTTCCTCTTGTCGTCATATAGCATTGATTCATTAGAATATTCCTTGAAATGATAATGAATCGCTTACATAAATTTCAGACAAGTCATGCTGTTGATTGGTTGTAAAATGTGACGTAATTCTTAATTATATAGAAAGAGATGACTTTTACACCTGCTGTTTTGTGTGTGCAACAAACACTTATAATATCTATCTGGGGTCATATTCACCAACCATTCTTGAGAATATTCTTAGATTTGAGCTTGAAAATCCAAATTTCATTCTTAGATATTTAATTATCTATAAAAGATAGAATAATTGTGAAAGTTTATTTGACTATTTATTAGGTGACCATACATGCTTGCAAACTTTGATCTATAAAAATGGTCTCTTTAAAGTGTTTTTCAATATTCATTCTTGTGTCCATGCCGAAGAATATTCTTAAGAATGTTTAGTGACTTAATTGACCATTGAAGACTTATTGTTTATGTTCGCCTAGGTACCATTTGATAACAGTACAGTTACAGGTTCATTTCCAAAATCATAGGAAAATTATAATTGTACATCACACTAAGTTGAGGTCAAAGTTGCTGAGGTCAAATTTGATTGAATAGGCTATTTTGTTGTTTTTCATTTGTTCAGTTTCTATTTGTATATATATAGTTATAAAAGAATTGAATTTAAATCAAATGTGTTTAAACCAAGATATGGTAAACCAATTTCAAACTTATTGAAATAGGATGGGGTAACTCAGATGTTGCAGAGCTTATAATGTAATCCTTTACCAATATTATTAATAAATGTTTGTCAAAGTAACTGTCACTAATTAATAAAACTTTCGTAAGCCGTAATCACAGCCATGGAATATAAAAATAATCTTTGTATAGATCTTTTTACATGAATTCCTAGTAAACAAGTTCTTCATTGAATGTTTTTTATATTTCCAGATGGCGAGATCTCACAGGATGTGGAAATTGCCATCAGAGCATGCTGGGAACCGATTATTGGGGAGGAGTTCGAAGTTGTGGTATGTTTTACCTCTTAAAATGTTTTGTAGCGAAAATTTGAAATTGCCAATGAAATGCGTTTTTTGCCATTGTTTCCTCTGCACCAGGTGAGCTTTTGGACTAACATTGCACTCTTGTTTGAACTTGGAAACTGGTCTGTATACTAAACTCATTTTATGGAGAAGTTGAAAGCTATATCCAGACCTTTAAATGCATATGTATCAATTCGTTCCACTGCAAGTAACTGGCAAACTTTCTAAATGTTTGGACCCTCATTAGCTGGGTTTACTCTACAACATGAGTGGTTAGAAAGTGTCCTTGACATCTCATCCATAGAGGACCCAAGTTTTTGATGGAGAAAAAGGTCTACCAAGCCAATGGCTGTAGTGTAGTAAATTACAATGATTAATACAAGTTCAATAGGCTAATTTCCAGTACAAAAAACAGAATGAAATGTGGGTAAAGTTGAATTGGCTAACCGCCTGTACAAAAACATCGATAAATATGGGTAAAGTTGAATTAGTTAACCGCCTGTACAAAAACATCAATAAATATGGGTAAAGTTGAATTAGTTATCCGCATGTACAAAAACATCAATAAATATGGGTAAAGCTGAATGAGCTAACCACCTGTACAAAAACATCAATAAATATGGGTAAAGTTGAATTAGTTACCCGCATGTACAAAAACATCAATAAATATGGGTAAAGCTGAATGAGCTGACTGCCTGTACAAAAACATCAATAAATATGGGTAAAGTTGAATGAGCTAACCGCATGTACAAAAACATCAATAAATATGGGTAAAGTTGAATGAGCTAACCACCTGTACAAAAACATCAATAAATATGGGTAAAGTTGAATTAGTTATCCGCATGTACAAAAACATCAATAAATATGGGTAAAGCTGAATGAGCTAACCACCTGTACAAAAACATCAATAAATATGGGTAAAGTTGAATTAGTTACCCGCATGTACAAAAACATCAATAAATATGGGTAAAGCTGAATGAGCTGACTGCCTGTACAAAAACATCAATAAATATGGGTAAAGTTGAATGAGCTAACCGCATGTACAAAAACATCAATAAATATGGGTAAAGTTGAATGAGCTAACCACCTGTACAAAAACATCAATAAATATGGGTGAAGTTGAATGAGCTAACCGCCTGTACAAAAACATCAATAAATATGGGTAAAGTTGAATGAGCTAACGGCCTGTACAAAAACATCAATAAATATGGGTAAAGTTGAATGAGCTAACCGCCTGTACAAAAACATCAATAAATATGGGTGAAGTTGAATGAGCTAACCGCCTGTACAAAAACATCAATAAATATGGGTAAAGTTGAATGAGCTAACCACCTGTACAAAAACATCAATAAATATGGGTGAAGTTGAATGAGCTAACCGCCTGTACAAAAACATCAATAAATATGGGTAAAGTTGAATGAGCTAACCGCCTGTACAAAAACATCAATAAATATGGGTGAAGTTGAATGAGCTAACCGCCTGTACAAAAACATCAATAAATATGGGTAAAGTTGAATGATCTAACGGCCTGTACCAAAACATCAATAAATATGGGTAAAATTATATGAGAAGAATGTATAAGATAGATAATATTCTGATCAATAAATGAACACAAATTCAGGAATTTACAAGTCACTTTCAACAGGAAGCTATCAATTTGTTCTGCTTAAGGGGCAAAAACCAGAAGTCTGCAAGTATTCTGTTGCTGATTAAAAAAATGTTTCTCTGGAATGATGCGGTAATCATAGAAACAAACTTGCCAAAACTACTATGTATGAATTTCAGTATATGAATTGTTTATATAATATTGCACAGTGGCAAATTAAATACTTTGATAAACTTTGAAATTTTTATATGGCTATGCACTTTGTTGGTCATTCGACTTACCGTCATGATTTACAATAACTTGTAATTAAATACTGCTTGGCCCTGCAGTTTTCATATGGCACAGGGTGGTTCATCTTTGTAAGTAGATGATTTTCGAGTAAAAAGTCAATGTCACAATGGCTATTTGTAGAAAATCAGTTTCTGTCTGATAACAAGTAACAATTTGGCTGAGGGACCTCAAATTCTGTAGAGCGGTTCATCTTGGTAAGAAGATGACCATTAAACATTTAGGGGTCAAATGTCAAGGTCACAATAGCTTATTGTTATAGAAAATCAGCTTCTGTCTGATAACAAAGAACAATTTGGCCAAGGGACCTCAGATTCTGTAGGGTGATTCAACTTGGTTAGTAGATGACCACTAAACATTAAGGTGTCAAATGTCAAGGTCACAGTAGCTATATATTATAGAAAATCAGTTTCTGTCTTATAACAAGGAACAATTTGGCCTAGGTACCTCAAATTCTGTAGAGTGGTTCATCTTTTTAAGTAGATGACCACTAAACATACTGAGGTCAAATGTCAAGGTCATTATGGCTATTTATAGAAAATCAGTTTTTGTCTGATAACAAGGAACAATTTGGCCTAGGGGCCTCAAATTCTGTAGGGTGGTTCATCATAAAATTGGTTTCTGTGTTTCGAGAAAACTATGTCCTAAAGAGACTAGCCTAACATGAAAAAGACCCTGGTGAGTTCCTGACACCCTGTAATGTAGGAGTGGTGGAGCGCTCTTGTTTATTCTGACTGTGCTGAATTATATTGTGAATAAAAAATGCATCTCCACAAGAGCCCTGATTTAATCTCAGCTCAAACACCGGTATTTTCCTTCATATTTCTAACTCTAGGCAACCAGTCTATAAACAATATTAGATTAGCCACAAGTGTAGAAATGAGTCCAACTGAATGAAATATAAATTAATCAGAAATGTAATTACAGGGTAATAAATTCCTTTTACTAATATTTCTTGCAGAGATATTGCTTTTGAAGTTGCAGTCTTTTGAGATAGATACAAACGCACGGCAATCCAATTCATTTAATATGATAACTATTTTGTCCTGGGGTTTGTTGAATAATCTACATGATAATTCTAGCAAATCAGATTCTATGTATAATGCGAATGTGCAAATTATTAATAATTTGAAACCAGAAAGCAAAGTTGTCAGGAAATTTGATTGCAGCAATATATTACCTCAAGGTCATCTTGTTGCCACAAGCCATTATTGACAATACTGATGGGGACAAGACATCGTAGAAAATTGATCAAATGATGTCAAATTTCATTGAAATTTATTGAATAGATGAAAACTTATTTAAAGAATTAAATGAAAAATTTTCCATTCAATAGAAGAAAACTTATTTAATGTATTAAAATGATGTTAAATTTATCACCCACTCAAATATAATAGTAACTTGCGAGTTTATAATTTTACTATTTATATTCTCTGTTACAGGTTTCCCAGCTCTCGAAGTTCCGAGAAGGAGGTGGGCTAGGAATTAGCCTTGAAGGTACTGTCGATGTTGAAAATGGCGTGGAGGTTAGACCACACCATTACATAAGGGCCATCCTGCCTGATGGACCTGTAGGTGTAAATGGCAGATTGTGTAGCGGGGATGAATTATTAGAGGTATGGTGAAAATGAGCAATTTTGATTTTAGGTCATAGGTCACGCCTTATGTAGTTAAATTACCCCTTAGCTTGTAAACAAATACATATTTCATTTGATGTTCATCATATTGATGCACAATAGTTATATGACCATAATCTTGGACAAGTTTCTGAATTAACTAAATTATACAATTAATACTAATTTAAGGCCATTGAATAATAAAAAATTTCATTATTTGACCGCACGTTAGTAGTTTTTAGTGGATCCTAACCAAACTTATACCCCAGGTACATAACCATAATATCTTGGAGAAGTTGTTGAACTGACTAAATTGAAATAATTAATGTCTGAGTTACAACCTCAATTATTTAAAATTGCATTTCTTGGCCTCAATGTAATAAATAGGCTTGAATTATTTTTTGTATGTATTTTCCCACATGTCTGACAGAGACCTAAAATATCATTTCAGAATCAACTTTGTTATACATTTTCATTCTCATTTATTCCTGCTATAAGCATGCATTTAATGCAGAAGGATCTATTTGGCTGTCCAAAGCCTGAAGTCAAAGGTCACAATTTCACAGATAGCACACTATACTGTTAATGCAGGCGTGAACAGTATAAACTTAAATAACTTTTATTTATTTATTTATTTTTTTTTTAAATAAAAAGGGTTGGGGCTGCATGAAAATAAGGGGGGGGGGGGATGATAATCTAGCAATCAGTTTATTATACAATGGCCTGACTGAATGGCTTAAGTTTATTTCTACAGTAGTTGTGTTGCCTTAAGGCAAGGTTCCACAGAGAAGCCAGAATTAAATTAAGATTTCTGAGTACTACAGGGAAACAATGATGAACACTCATTCAGTTTAACTTAATTCAATTAACTGAGTAACAATGTCATTTTGAAAGTGAATTCTTTACACTTCCTTTTTGAGATGGCTTTAATGTGCTTATAACCGTATGTGTTACTCAGGGCAGTGGGATTACCAGTTAATCAGAAAATGGAATATAAATTTATTTCTGGAAAACTGCTTCTAGTTTTTGTTATTAAAAGTAATTAACAATAATTTACCTTTAGGGAGATTAAGATTTGTGTTTTAAGGCTAACTTTAGCGATCACAGTTGGGGGTTCCATCAATCCAAGTTGGGGTTCATAGATCTATTGCCTGTTCTTCTGTTTACTTTCCATCTCTAAACATTATGCTTTCTTGTCAATTGAAGGCTTAACGAACATTTTTTTGTTCTGAAATGTCAAGTATTGGTGATGTATGTAAAACATAAAAACTATTGAAAGAAATAGACATGTTTCTTTTTATAACATGATATACAGTGCAGGAGTGCTATAGTCAATCTATGACACATACTGAAAGGAGAAACGAAAAACAGTTGAATTTCAAAGCCACATTATCAAACTATTGTAAGCGATAGTTAAAGTTTTAGAACATGTATTTAAAGGTATTTTATTTATGATTTTGTCAATAAAAATGCTCATCTTGATAAATCATTTACAAAAACATTTACATAGTGTTGCTTGCAAGAGTTTTGAGTATGTGGCTCTGAAATTCACCAAACGTTTCTTTGTCCTTTCAGAATATTTTGAGATTAACTTCTGGTTTATTAAGATTAGCTTCTGGTTTATCAAGATTAACTTCTGGTTTATCAAGATTAACTTCAGGTTTATCAAGATCAACTTCTGGTTTATCAAAATTAACTTCCTGTTTATCAAGATTAATTTCCTGTTTATCAAGATTAATTTCTGGTTTATCAAGATTAACTTCTGGTTTATCAGATTAACTCTGTTTATCAAGATTAATGTCCTGTTTATCAAGATTAGCTTCTGGTTTATCAAGATTAACGTCCGGTTTATCAAGATTAACTTCCTGTTTATCAAGATTAACTTCTGGTTTATCAAGATTAACTTCCGGTTTATCAAGATTAACTTCAGGTTTATCAAGATTAACTTTCAGTTTATCAAGATTAACTTTTGATAAACTTCTGGTTTATCAAGATTAACTCCTGGTTTATCAAGATTAACTTCCTGTTTATCAAGATTAACTTCTTGTTAATCAAGATTAACTTTCGGTTTATCAAGATTTACTCCTGGTTTATCAAGATTAACTTCCTGTTTATCAAGATTAACTTCTTGTTAATCAAGATTAACTTTCGGTTTATCAAGATTAACTTCTGGTTTATCAAGATTAACTTTCGGTGTATCAAGATTAACTTCTGATAAAAATCCTGTTTATCAAGATTAACTTCCTGTTTATCAAGATTAACCTCTGGTTTATCAAGATTAACTTTCTATTCATCAAGATTAACTTCCAATTTATCAAGATTAACTTCTTGTTAATCAAGATTAACTCTTGGTTTATCAAGATTAACTTCTTGTTTATCAAGATTTACTTCTGGTTTATCAAGATTAACTTCTTGTTTATCAAGATTAACTTCTGGTTTATTTTAGTATTATATAGGCTCTGGACCATAAAACAACTTTCCTGACTTCCCTGGATATATAAATCAAGTCAATTTGTCATAGTTAAATAACATTATTTTGAGACGCTATGTCGAAGAGTGAAAAAAAGAAACTAATATGCCTCTTTTTTTCTGCTCCTTATGGAGGTGAACAACTGACATCTTCTTCAAATTTTAACATTTGTCAGATACCTTGAAAAAATGACAATTTTAAAATGATTTCCTCTGCTAAACCATTTGTTTATCCTAAACTTTCTTGTGGTACTGACCATTTCTACAGTCTGTTTATTTTATAAAGTTATATTTTCTATAAAATTGATGTTCTGTTTTTATCTTATTTGTTTTAAGACTAACTGGCCACAGCCCACTTTGACTATTTGTCACATTATTTAAATAAGGGTTTTCAAATGCAATCTGTATGTAACATTGAATGGGAATCTTCCATGAGTCCTGACCTTTTCTGTTTTATTTACTTTTTCAAATTAGGCTCCTCCGTGCCTGAGTGGTCCTAGAGGTGCTGTCTAAAGGTCACTTGCCTCCCACGGCTAAGGTCGTAGTCTTGCTTGCTCAAAAAAAACTTCATGCGAGAAAGTTTGCCAGTTACTCTCGGAAGGACGGTAGTTCTACTCGGACTCGTTCTGAGGTTTTCCTCCATCATTAAAACTGGATACGCCATACACAGTCAAACCTGTATAAGTGGTTGCCTCTATTTAGCAGCCACCTGTCTTAACCCTTTACTTCATATAGACGCCTTTGGACACCTCTAATATAGAAAGCATTAATTCACCACATATCAGCAATGTGTGAATTATGTTTATATGAACTGACAGAGTGGAAAACAGTGCAGGAAGTGTTACGAGCAATCTGAACTCTTCCTGCACTGTTTTCAAAGGCCTTTTGTGATTGGTGCAGGAAAACGCGTATCTATGAAGTAAAGGGTTAAGCAGTTCCCATTTTTATGTTTCAGAGCAAATTTACTTGTATTAAGCAACAGTCTGTCATAAAAGCCCACTTTTGCTCCTTCTCTTGACTGGCTGCTTAAGACAGGTTTGACTGTATAAACTGAAAAATGTGTTAACCACCAATTTTTTTTCACTTGTTTATTTTCCAGGTGAATGGCAGACGTCTGCTTGGCCTGAACCATAAGGAAGTGGTTGGGATTCTTAAAGAGCTTCCGCAAAATGTGCGACTTGTTTGTGCGCGTAAGAAAGACAGACCCAATGAAATCTATGCAGAAGATGGGGGTGAATTCTCAACACCCCCTCTCAATACTGGGGTCAGTGAGTACGTCCCTGAGAGACTTGTTAAGTCGAAATCGGATATGGCATTATCGTCAGACCCGAATGCTCAACAAACTAATTTATCAAGTAAAAAGTCACGTTCTCTTGAACCATTGACTGGACTCGCAATGTGGAGTAGTGATTCAGTGATGATAGAATTAAGGAAGGGAGATAAAGGACTTGGATTTAGTATTCTAGATTATCAGGTAAGGACTGTTCTTTTACATCTCATTTTGAGTGCTAGTTATTGTTTCAATTTTCACGTAAACCTCAGATTAAAGCTAGAATGAATATGACTGAAAATTAAAGACAATTCCATTGGTATATAAAGGAAACACCTTTGCTTAAAGCAGACTGGTTTTACTAGTATGCGGTGGATAAGTTGTTTCAGGGGTCCTGTGCAACCAAGCAGTCCAAGATGTCTCAAGACCATAAAATGCTCAACACTGAGGTCCAAAAGCTGTATGTGAGAAAGTTACTTATGGAAGGATGGTGGAGCTACACAGATTCAGGCTTAGGTCTTCCTACACCTATAAAACTTGTTACCATATGTAACCTGTAATGTGTTGCAAATGGCCTTTTCACCTTAATGAAAAAAAAAGTTTCTGAAATTGAAGTGCAACTGGGGTACTCGGAGAGTGTTATAATACAGTTAGATATGCTGTTCCCCTCCCACCCCATCCCACAATCCCCCCAATAAACACTCCTGGGTTTGATGCATTTTTTCAAAAGAGGGCTGGGTTTGGTTATTGGTTAAAAAACAAATACTCATTACAATTACATGTACCTTAAAGTTTGACAGTTTCCAGGTTTCATTAAAAAAAGAAAAAAAGACAATTTTCAGATCCAAATTAGTTGGGAGTGGTGGAGATGGGGTGGGTGTGTGTGTGGGGGGGGGAGGAGCATTTATTTGGGGGAATACAATACATTTACTAGTTAAGGAGATGTGTTGCTCTTAAAATAATGTTACTGAAATACTTGATAATGGTATTAAAATAATGATAAAGACCATGGTCAGACTGGGAGTTAGCTAATCTTGGGTTGATGTAGGCCATGGTCAGACTGGGAGTTAGCTAATCTGGGGCTGATGTAGACCATGGTCAGACTGGGAGTTAGCTAACCTGGGGCTTATGTAAACCATGGTCGGACTGGGAGTTAGCTAACTTGAGGCTGATGTAGGTCATGGTCAGACAGGGAGTTAGCTAATCTGGGGTTGATGTAGGCCATGGTCAGACTGGGAGTTAGTTAATCTGGGGCTGATGTACACCATGGTCAGACTTGGAGTTAGCTAATCTGGGACTGATGTAGACCATGGTCAGACTGGGAGTTAGCTAACCTGGGACTGATGTAGAACATGGTCAGACTGGGAGTTAGATAACCTGGGGCTGATGTAGTCCATGGTCAGACTGGGAGTTAGCTAATCTGGGGCTGATGTAGACCATGGTCAGACTGGGAGTTAGATAACCTGGGGCTGATGTAGTCCATGGTCAGACCGGGAGTTAGCTAATCTGGGGCTGATGTAGTCCATGGTCAGACTGGGAGTTAGTTAATCTGGGACTGATGTAGACCATGGTCAGACTGGGAGTTAGTTAATCTGGGGCTGATGTAGTCCATGGTCAGACTGGGAGTTAGTTAATCTGGGGCTGATGTAGTCCATGGTCAGACTGGGAGTTAGCTAATCTGGGGCTGATGTAGGCCATGGTCAGACTGGGAGTTAGCTAATCTGGGGCTGATGTAGACCATGGTCAGACTGGGAGTTAGCTAACCTGGGGCTGATGTAGACCATGGTCAGACTGGGAGTTAGCTAATCTGGGGCTGATGTAGACCATGGTCAGACTGGGAGTTAGCTAACCTGGGGCTGATGTAGACCATGGTCAGACTGGGAGTTAGCTAATCTGGGGCTGATGTAGTCCATGGTCAGACTGGGAGTTAGCTAATCTGGGGCTGATGTAGTCCATGGTCAGACTGGGAGTTAGCTAATCTGGGGCTGATATAGACCATGGATATACTTGGTGTAAGATAACCTGGGGCTGATGTAGACCATGGTTAGACTGGGAGTTAGTTAATTTGGGGCTGATGTAGACCATGGTCAGACTGGGAGTTAGTTAATCTGGGGCTGATGTAGACCATGGTCAGACTGGGAGTTAGCTAATCTTGGGCTGATGTAGTCCATGGTCAGGCTGGAAGTTAGCTAACTTGAGGCTGATGTAGGTCATGGTCAGACTGGGAGTTAGCTAATCTGGGACTGATGTAGACCACGGTCATACTGGGAGTTAGTTAATCTGGGGCTGATGTTGTCCACAGTCAGACAGAGAGTTATCTAATCTGGGGCTAATATGGACCCTGGTCAGACTGGGAGTTAGCTTATCTCGGACTAATGTAGACCATGGTCAGACTGGGAGTTAGCTAATCTGGGGCTGATGTTGACCATGGTCAGACAGAGAGTTATCTAATCTGGGACTGATGTAGACCATGGTCAGACTGGGAGTTAGCTAATCTGGGACTGATATGGACCCTGGTCAGACTGGGAGTTAGCTAATCTGGGACTGATGTAGACCATGGTCAGACAGAGAGTTATCTAATCTGGGACTGATGTAGACCATGGTCAGACTGGGAGTTAGCTAATCTGGGACTGATGTAGACCATGGTCAGACTGGGAGTTAGCTAATCTGGGACTGATTTAGACCATGGTCATACTGGGAGTTAGCTAATCTTGGGCTGATGTTGACCACAGTCAGACAGAGAGTTATCTAATCTGGGGCTGATATGGACCCTGGTCAGACTGGGAGTTGGCTAATCTGGGACTAATTTAGACCATGGTCAGACTGGGAGTTAGCTAATTTGGGGCTGATGTACCTAAATGTTAACTCCTTCATATATAATATGTAAATGTCTTATTGTGTAGTAATTGAAACCACATCAGATGCCTTTGCAAGTCAGTTACTGTAAAAGGGAATTTTTATCTGTAAGAGATGTTTCCTGCTGTTGTAAGTGATTGTATGTCACAATGAATCTCCAGGATCCTGTAAACCCTGAAGAGACTGTGATAGTGATAAGAAGTCTGGTTCCTGGAGGTGTTGCTCAGACTGACGGAAGACTCGTGCCGGGCGACAGGCTCATATTTGTTAATGATGTCAACCTGGAGAGTGCCACTCTTGACGAGGCAGTACAAGCATTGAAAGGGGCCCAGAAAGGGTTGGTGCAGATTGGTGTAGCCAAACCTTTACCCTTTACAGGGGTCTTCCAGCAAGAGTTAGCTCAGGATACCCAGGTGAGAAACGTGATATAATTTAGTATAAGTCTCTTCATAGTAAAATGTTGTCTGTTTATTTGGTGAGCAAGAAAATAGTATGATGCAATAAATACAAACTATAAACTTAATACTTGGGTGTTAATTTTATACTTAAAACAAGTGCAATGATGAATTTTATACTAAAAACATGCACAATGATCAATTTTATACTTAAAACATGCATAGTTATGGATGTTATACTTATAACATGCACAATGATGGATTTTATACTTAAAATATAGGCATTGATGGATTTTATACTAAAACATGTGCAATGATCAATTTTATACTTAAAACATGTTCAATGATGGATTTTATACTTAAAACATAGGCATTGATGGATTTTATACTAAAAACATGCGCAATGATCAATTTTATACTTAAAACATGTTCAATGATGGATTTTATACTTAAAACATGAACAGTGATGGATTTTATACTTAAAACATGTTCAATGATGGATTTTATACTTAAAACATGAACAGTGATGGATTTTATACTTAAAACATGCCCAATGATCAATTTTATACTTAAAACATGTTCAATGATGGATTTTATACTTAAAACATGCTCAATGATCGATTTTATACTTAAAACTTGGCATTGATCGATTTTATATTTAAAACAAGTTTAATCATAAGTTATGAAAAAAGTAAAAAAAAATAATTTTTGTGTATTTCTTTACTTGTCAAAATGTTTTTAATCAAATGTGTTCCTCAATACTTTAAGATAAATTAATATCATTTGGGTACAACCATCCTGTGTTCCAGTTGTTTTTACGCTTATGAACTAAACTCTCCTTTGCATGTTACAAATATGCTTATACAAAGACATCTGACAGTACAATGTTAGTATTCATGGTCATAACACTGTCTTCCTTCTTGGTCATCAAAGTTCTAGCTGGTGGTAAAAATCCAGTTTTACCTGTGATATGTAGAGATGTGAAGATTATTTTACCTTTTCATAATTTAAGAAAGAGAATTCCTTATTTTTAACCAGGCTTTGTGCCAAAGGCATAGCCTTGTTTATAATACTGCCATGATCAAGTTTCACAGACTTGATCACCGCCACAGTGACCATACGAGACAGGAACTGTATATTTATTAAAGACTGTCCGTACGTTCAAGTGTTCTCATATTTATAGGAACTACTTTTTTTTATTTATAGGCTGTTGAACTTTTTTACATTGAAACCACATAATGTGAATTATTTATGAAATTCAAGAAAACAAACTGATTATTGTTACAGAAATTTACTGCCACTTTTGTTTGTTGTTCATTCTAGTTTGAAGTCACATGTTCAATTTTGATTGAGTTTCATAAACTTCCTACAGTAGATCCTTGGTGGCAGAGTGGCAGAATGGTATAAGGCTCCGTCTAAAGATCACTTATCTCTCACTACTGAGTCAATAAAACTGGATATGCCATATTTAACCTGAAATATGTGCAGTGTGCAAGAACCATAACTCTTTCTTCTATCTTTACATAATTATTCACTTTGTTATTGTATTTTATTATGCTAGTTCGGAACTTAACTCAAAAAGTGTTCAAGGGATTTAGTTGATATTTCACACATTGATAGAGGACATTGAGAGGAAGTGCAGTGTGTAGGAAGCATAACTGTTTTGTCTGTCTTTGCAGAATTATTCCCCTTTGTTATTTTCCCTTGTTTGGAGCATACATTGAAAAGTTTTGAAGTGAATGCTTTGAAACTGCATACAACGATAGAGAGCATTGACAGGAAGTGGACAGAACAAGAACTTGCTTCGGCGGGGGAATTGGCCATGTCCAACATGGCTCTGGTTATCATACAAATAAAAAGTGATTTAAAGACATTTAAAGTTTTATCATAAGTCATGGGAAAGCAAACATATGGGAAATAGGATTCCTTTAAGTCGTTTACAATCTTATATCTGTTCCTAAAATAGAAGTTATGGGTCTGCAAAACATTTATATAATTTTGTAAAGATTAACACAATTTCTGTGTGTCTTTATCAATTACAATTTTTGACGGAAATACTCTACAATTAATCCTAATATTTGTTTTGTTGATTTTCGCTACACAACCATTATTTTCACCTGACCTGCTACTAGTATACATGTCTGCATGGGTTTTCCACCTCACCTATTTTATGTTGCATTTTTGCATTTTGTTTGTTTTTACACAGATTGAAGTAGCCCCAGTACCCCCACAATTTGCTGCCCTACCCTCGCATGAGCATGCCCCAGATGGTCAAATTCATGATTATATGAATGTAGATGAATTTGCCAAGCCTAACAATCTTCCAATAAATCTTAACCGGAAAGAGTCTACATCCTCTGCCAGTACGATCAGTGAACCAGAAAGACACAGAAAGGAGGCGAGTCATGCAACTACAGACAGTTTTTATGAATCAGATGAAGAACTGTCATTCGTCAGCCCATCAAAATTCAAGTTACCTGCCAAGTCTAAGCCAGAAATAAAAGAGAAACCTTCTGTGCTGAAAACCCGACCTGTTCCTGTTCCAAGGAAACAGGACTCTATGGCCTCTGTAACAAGCTACGAGAACGAGGAAGCCATTAATACATTTAAGTCGCAGGAAATGGCAGATCGTGCTATCAGGGAAAAGGCGATTGAGGCAGCTGCCGAAGCATCTGTTGCTAAGCAACAAGAGTTGGATGTGCTGAGACAGCTAGAGGAGACTGTAGGAAACAGCAGTTTCGATTACGAGAACGCAACCATGAGTGTAACAGATGTAAAACAAATGGAGGCCACAGATTCCCAAGGCAGGGAAACGCCAGAAATGTTTGATTATGAGAATTCGTCCTTGGGTCCCCTACCGTCATACGAAGAAGCTGTGTCTGGAGATGCTGAGTTTTTCAATCTTGATGATCTCGAAGCTCCCCCTGTGCCCACAAGGGAAGATTCGCATCAAGTGATGTCCAGCAGTCCATCAATAGATGGAGGAAGTCAGCTTTCTGACCTTTCATCTGAAGAGGTAATATGCAAATGAAGTTTACCATCTTTAGCCAATCACATTTATTGTCATATGTTCGAATCTCTGATGAAAGGACATATCAGATATATTCATGATGTTATTATTATGTGCATTTGTTGTTGTTTGTGATGGATTTTAAGTTTATTTGTTTTTGCCATTGCTTTATTTATTTTATTTACGTTGTATTTAACAAAATTTTTTATTTAACTAGCCTTTGAGTAAAAAAGCATGAGTGTTGGATTGGAACTTTATATTCACAAAATTGCAAAAAATACTTTTTGTTCATTCATGAATATACGGTACAGATTTACAGCTTGCTTGCATGGTTTTGATTTACATACATGTATAAGCCAATGGAACATCAATAATATTCTAAATTATAATCCTGTGTACTTTTGAGAAAATGACATCTACAGCCTTCCAGTTACCAGCAACAGTATGAAGCTGCAGTATGAAGACTACTTTTGTACAGTAGAAACAATTTACGAGAGCTTGATATTTCCAATGAAAAAAAGAAATTTTCTCGAGTCTAACAGATGGGTTTAAATTTCTGTTTTTGTTATGTAACAAATGGCAGATCTGGCAGATCTAACATAATTGAACATGATAAAGAAAATAATTTGTTGTGAAAATACCATTTGATTATGTTGATTGTCTGGTTTCACCTGCATGTCTGCTTTTCTATGCTTATTAGTTGCTGGGTTATAATAATAAATATAATAATAATAATAATGATATTAATTTTTACTCCTGCGTGGTTCCATGGTGCCACATGAATGATGGCAAGAATAGATCTCCTGTGGCACATGCATGTCACATACAATAAGATTTTATAATTACCTGTACATGGTAACACAATTTACAAAAGGGTAACTGGCAGGTAACCTATTTTTCATTATAACATTGATGAAATTGAATGCCGAGTTAGCTAAATGAGTGGAATTTCTTTAAATATTATTTTGCATGGTATGGTTTCAATACTCTTAAATGTTTTATTTCCTAAAATTGAAGTTTCACGAAGACATTGCAATGTTTTGACTCAGACCTTACCACCAGTCTGTCCTAGGTGGTTCAACTTAATTTATGTGGTTGGTTTTGACTTCCACTTTACTTAACAATTCTTCAATATAATTGCCATAATATGAAAACATCAGGTTCCATAACTCTTCTTCTCATTACGAAACAGTTGTGTTTTAGAAAATTCTACCTTTGCATGTGGCTGGATTTAACTTAATTAAGTCACTGTACTTGTAAAAGAAGGAACAAGGAGTGCAGTTAAAAATGAATAGAGGATCTTACATGAGTGTTCATTTGATATTTAATTTATTAAACGAGTTGACAAAAACATATTATGTGAGGCTCATTTACCAACAAGTTAAATTAATTGAATAATAATGTTGTATGGTGTTTAGCGGCGCTTTCAACAATTTTTCAGTCATATTGTGACAGTGTCTACTTGAGACAGTATTCTAAACGCTATCACACTGGAGTATCATGCCACAGACACATGGTATGATACCCCACCCAGTCACATTATACTGACACCGGGCAGACCAGACCTAGAACTGTCCTCTAAATGCTGAGCCTCAAGCGAGGAAGCTTCTAGTACCATTTTTAAAGTCTTTGGTATGACCCGGCTGGGGATTGAACCCACGACCTTTCGCATGCCAGGCGGACGCTTTACCACTAGACCACGCCACAGTCTTGAATAACATTGAACACATTGACTCAGAAAAATGGTTTATTACACTACCATTATATTTTTCAGGTTCTCTTTATAAGATTGGTTTTCCAAGATTCTGTATATAACACTTTTGTAACTACACATATGTTAGTTTAAGTCAGTCATTGTGTGATGTAATATCTCAAAGTAACATCCATTCTACCATTACAAATCATCATCATTAGATATTCAGGCAAGTCGGAACGTTAAGTTTGACATTTTATGTATGAGAGCCGGGTAGCTACATGTATATAAAAAAAATATGTCATTGGTTTATTACATAACTTATGTGACAAATAATTTTTGTTATAATTTTGATGTTATGAAGTCAAGCATTTAACAAAATGCTGTCAGGTCTTCTATATTTAAATGTATGTATACAGCAATATGTGTTAATGTGCCCTTGAAGTGTCTTTCATCGTAAAGATTTATGTGCCTTTCTCAGTTTTCCCTGCATCAACATGTGCATTCTTGTACATGAAATATTTGTGGTAGAAGAAACAGAAATGTTGACTGATTCTGCTTTACGTCTGCTATGTGTTGTGTGTATGACTGTTTTGTTAGATAGACATTGCTTACATGTTTTGTGACATTCTAATTTACCATGCTAGCCCAAATTACCCCAGCCATCACCTCGTAAATCAACAAAAGAAAAAGAGAATGTTGGCAAACCATCTCGGTCCAGGCCTCCTGTCCCACCGAAGCCGATTTCCCCATTAAAAGCGGTGACAGGGTCACCAGAGGTCAAGGTAAAAGGGGTCAAATATAGTGTAATACATGTTTTATACCACCAACACGTTTGTTCCGCATGTAGAAATAAGTTGTGGCATACTTATAATATTAACCCACTTGTGTTGTTATGGTGATTTTTATCGCATGTATGTTTTAGAATGGATAAGTTAGTATTTATTTTGCATAACAAGGTATAAGGCCATAAAAGATTAATTCCTAGATTTTCATCCCCTGCCTGCCCCGCCATATTGTAAAAAAAGGAAAAAGAAACATAATTTGACAAAAAAGCACAGTGTTTTAAACCTTTAGATCCTTTTAATGCCTAATATGACATTTCTTTTTTAATATCTGAAAAATAAATGATAAAATTGACAGGTTAAACATGAAATTAATTCACAATTATCAAAAAGAACCTGGTCTGTTCGTATAAATACTTGATTTAGAAATATGGCACTGATTGGTTGGGTTTAAATACAGGTTTAGTTTGATTTTTGGCATTGTAGAGTTGTGCCCCTTTAATTAGTGAAAAAATGTCACACTTTGGTTTCTGTGCAATAACTCAATCAAATTGTTTTAAATTCTAATACAATGTTTATAATTTGAAAAATTGTAATTTCCATTCTGTCTGTCACATTTTTTTTGCTTTCCGTGAAATAATTTAAGAATGCCTGAATCAAATCTTCTGAAATTTTGATTCAATGTTTAAAATGACAAAACACAGGCTATGTTTGATTTAAGGGGTTATGTCATTTGTCGTTCTACAGTTACGCCCCTTTCATTTGTGAAAATCACATTTTTTGGTGTTTCTTTGCAGTAACTTAAGAATGCTTGAATCAGATCTTTTGAAAAAAGCAGGGAACATAAATTCCCTGAATTTGCTTGTTTGTAGTATTTTTTAGGAAGAAACATTTGGAACACTGTCTTGTTTAGAATACCAGTCAGAGTCTGTTCTAACTGTCCACAAATTAACACATAGTGAATGTACTACCGTACTAATAATAGTTTTTATTCTCTTTTATTGACATAATTATTCATCTAATATTTACCTTTATTAGCATATTTTGACTTCTTTATTTATGGACCTGTACTAACATTTTAATATTTGTAGGTCGTGGAAATGTTAAAACCTGACTATATAATTATTTTTTGATTTTGTATAGATGTCCTATTAACTTCAGTTTTAATTATCTTTTGTTTATTTAGACAAAAAAGGCAAGTTGAATATAGAACGTTTTTTACATAACCTGATTTCTCATTATTAGAATTTGTTTTATTTTATTCTTGCTTTTTTAACATCATATAAAATAAGCTTTTAACAAATCTCAGTTAAGTATTGTTGCACATTTATTGCTAGTGCCTGCATTTTTATGCCACCCAAATTTTTTTGGGATGGCATAAAGTAATCACAGAGTCTGTCCATCCATCCATTCATCTTGTCCGACCAGTAATTTTGTCATGCATAAATGGATTTTATAAATACTTGCTACAAATGATCAACATAACATGATGGCGTGTCCAGGTATGACCCACACCCATACCGTAAAGGTGAAGGACACACTTTGAGTTTGTTTGACAACACTTTGAGTCTGTGTGAGATTTTGTGTCCAGCCTGTAACTTTAATTGTCATGCATATGTGGATTTTATAAATACTTGCAGTTGCTACAAATGATCAACATAACATGACAATATGTTGTGCCATACACCCAGACTCCCACTTAAGTGGTCAAGGTCACAATTTAACGTCGTTTTACAACACTTTCAGTCTTTTTGTGATTTCGTGTCTGATCTGTAATTTTTTCGACTATGGACAATTTCAAAAACACTTGGCTCAATTTATCAATTGATCAACATGATGACGTGTCACGTTAAGACCCAGAACCTTACCTCAGATGTAAAGGAGGTCAAAGTTACAGTCCATTATTATGATATTCATGGATACATCGCTACCTATTATAACATTATGATATTGTTATTTTCACAAACCATTTGGTTGCGAGGGGGCGGGGGGGCATGCGACACTTACCAGCGATATTTCTTGTTTTCTGTCTCAGGTTTGCTTTGGATTTAATAAACTAAATATCAAACTGAATATTGTATAAAATCTTACCACAATTATGAAAAGCAACCATAAATTCTGAAAGTCTTGAAAGATATGTTGGCCGATTTCCTTTGTGAAAGTCTGAAGCAGCAAGGAATAATTGAATTTGGATTTGGAATTCTAGAATTTATGAAGAACCATTTATTTGATTGCAGATGTGTATTGAGGGATAGATACCATTATTGCTTGAAAATCTTTCTTTTCTTTCTTCATAATTCACATTTAATCGACTGTGTTTTTAGAACATTTCTCCAGGCTGTCATATTGTCATTTATATATAACAAAATGGAACATTAAAAATGATGCAAGTAACCATTTTAGTACGTGACTCTTATCTGTTGTCATCTATTCCCCACCCCCCCCCCCCCCCCCCCCCCAATTCTCCAAAATATATAATTATGTAAAACTGGGGTCCAATAAATTTTTTGTTGTCATGTGTTTAGCATCATTTTCAACAACTTTTCAATCATATCAGGATTGTGTCTGCAGATTTCTGCATCATGTTGCAGACACATGGTATATGATACTCCACCCAGTCACATTATACTGCCACACTGGAGCATCATGTTGCAGACACATGGTATATGATACTCCACCCAGTCACATTATACTGCCACACTGAAGCATCATGTTGCAGACACATGGTATATGATACTCCACCCAGTCACATTATACTGACACCGGACTGACCACACCTAGAAGTATCCTCTTAATCCTGAGACTTCTAGTATCTATTTCAAGTCTTTCACATGACCCGGCCAGGGATCGAACCCGTGATCTTACGCATGCAATGCAAATGCTCTACCACCTGACCATACTGCGGTAACCCAGTAAACTTACAACAGTCATATAGTAATTTTGTGCTTCAAATAATGTCAATTTTCTACAATGAAACTTTTAATTTAAGTTCTACTGTCTATCTTTGTTTTGACACTTCCCTAACAAATGCTTATGGTTTATAGAAATATAAAATATACTCATCCTGTCAATGGTTTGTATGCACGATTTGTATACCTTTTATTCTGTATAAATATTGATTCACAGTTTTGCAATTAATTCACTAACATGTGCATTTGTAATCTCTATTCACCATATAACAGAATATATTCACTTGTGGATTGATTAATCTTGATCTGTACCTGCCACTACCCTGAATTTGCTGATTTCCTATAATAGACTCTTCCATCCTTATATTTAGATTATTCCATAATAATTTGAAATGTGGCCTCCGTGGCTGAATGGTCTAAGGTGGCATCTCAAGATCACTTACCTCCTATCGTTAAGATCGTAGGTTTGAGTCAAATTCACGATATTACATTAATTATATACCCAGAAATGTGTTCAAAAATGGCATTAAACTCTATTAACTCTTTACTCCATATGCATTTTAACTGGACTCTTCCAACTCAAAAGCCACACAAACCGTTTATCCTCACGTATTATGCATGTTTTTTTCCCAACTTTTAAGGTCTTCGAGAAGGGATGCGATAAGTACAGAAGATTTCATTTTTTTTTTATGTAAAATTTTCAAAAATTTATCGATTCAGAAAAAGTATTGTACACGGGTTTGTTCAGATATTAATTTCAGGACAATTTCTTCATGTGAGCTCGATTATAGGTGATGATTTACCTAGCGGAGAATGTTTTTTCTCAAATTCAGTCCTTATACATTATATATGCAGTAAAACATGTCAAATAAATCGGAAAATATGAAAGTGTTTACTGCTTATTTATGTTGTGACCGGAAATAACATTTAAAATAACACAGACTGGTTTACGTAAAGGTGAAAGAGTATTGACGAATGCAGAATAAACGCAATACTGTTATCGTCATAAATGTATTTATTCACACGTATATCTTTTATTTGTGTGATTTGTAGTAGTTTATGTTTATAAAATCAAATCGATGTAATATGTGGTATGTCATTATGATCGAAAAAATTATTGTAAGATTTTTTTAAAAAAAAAAATGACTTGTGTACAAGTGTCACCGGTCATTTCGGATATTGAAAGCGGGTGCTGCCATGTGGCTTCTGCATATTACCGGTAGTTGACATCTTAATTGGTACGCCTGGGCAGGTGTTGACAACTCTGAGTATGTATTGAGACAGTGATGAGAAGTGTCAAGTATTTTGAGTGTGTATAAAATCTTGGGAACAAATTCAATATTTTTTAGCGAGTACCAGTCTACTGTTTTTTTTCTGGACCAATCAAATTCTGTTTAACATATCGAGTCTGGTATTCCTTCCAACATGTCGCCACAGCCAATTCTGAACGAGATTTTAAAATTATGATGCGCGATATACACATATATAGGAGAATTGTATTTTTTTTCTTAGTTCTTGATCTTAAAACATGGATGCGCGATATACACTGATGCGCGACATACGTGAGGATATACGGTAGTCAATTTCCATGAATAGATACATTTAACCTATTTATTCTGATAGAGCAGAAAACAGTGCAGAACCAGTTCTGATTGCTCGTAACAAGCAATCAGAACTGGTTCTACACTGTTTTCAAAAGCCTTCTATATTAGAGGTGTTCAAGGGTGTCCATATGAAGTAAAGGTTTAAAAAACATATATAAATTATTTAAAATTGTTTTTTATCCAATATATGGGGTCGTCCATGGCTGCAGAGTGGTGTGTATAGCACTGGCCCAAGAATATATATATCTCACACTGCTGAGGTAGCACGTTTAAACCCAGCTCTGTCCAAAATCTTTATACGAGAAAGTTTGCCAGTTACTAGCGGAATGGTGGCGATTCACTCAGATGCATGTTTTTGAGTCTGAGGTTTTTCTCCATCATTAATATTTGATATGCCAGTACAACTTTTAAAGTGTCAAAAATGGTTCTGAACCCTTGTTGCAAAAAAAAAAAAAAATTACTGGTAGAGTCAACTGTGCAAAAATAACTGTCACCAGACAGCACTCTGGACAACGATTGTTTGTAACAGTTAGTGGTATCATTGAGGTAACACGCAAATGTAAAATGAAAAAAATATTTTCAGTAATAAAAATAAATAAATTCCCAAATTGGTGCAAAAAGGTACCAAGTGCCTTCTTATTTCATATACCTGTACACTTGGTACCTTATTGCTCTAATGGGATGGACTATTTTCTCACAAGCACCCGGGTCGTGAGGAAGCATCTTCCTGTCATGTGGGAGGTCGTGGGTTTGATCCTTGACCGGTTGATGCTAAAGACGTTATAAATATACGAGGGTGTAACTTGGTCATTTAATGTTCAGCATTATAGAGATTAGTTTTACCACTGGTTGGCGCCAATGTCTGTAGTGTGTTAAATGGTCAGGTTATTCTACCATTGGTCAGTCAGCAGCATGATACTCCAGTGTGGAAGTCCTCATAACACTGTGTCAAATAGACAATATGGTGGAAATAACAGGAGAGGATTTTTAGGTTTTTTATTTTTTAGTTTATTTCTTAAATTTTTCTGAAAACTTTGTCAAAAAAATGAAATTGAAATATAAAAATGATAATGAAAACTTTGTCAGAGATGAAATTGAAATATAAAAATCAGATAAAAAAAAGAAAATGTTAAATGACTTCAAAGCTTCAAGGACATTAAACGGCCATTAATGAAAGTCACATGATTGTGTCTGTCTCAACAGAATTGCAGAATTACTCATTTTAATGTCATTTAAAGCTTAGGCATGCACTCGCTATAAACTTTATAAATTGTTCTGCACACGCATACCATTTTATGCACAATAAATTGTCGTGAACATTCATGCAATTTTATACATAATGAATGTTTTTTGTCAGATTACATAATTATGATTTAAACAAAATAAATCACTGAGAATACATACCATTTTATAAAACATGATCATTCTGTGTGAATGCATACCATTCTATACAAAATATATAAATCACTGTGAGAATGCATACCATTCTATATATCAATCACTCTGTGAGAATGCATACCATTCTATATATCAATCACTCTGTGAGAATGCATACCATTCTATACTAAATATATAGATCACTCTGAGAATGCATACCATTCTGCACAAAATATATAAATCACTCTGAGAATGTATACCATTCTATACAAAATATATAAATCACTGTGAGAATGTATACCATTCTGCACAAAATATATAAATCACTCTGAGAATGTATACCATTATATACAAAATATATAAATCACTGTGAGAATGCATACCATTCTATACAAAATATATAAATCACTGTGAGAATGCATACCATTATATACAAAATATATAAATCACTGTATGAGAATGCATACCATTCCATACAAAATATATAAATCACTCTGTGAGAATGCATACCATTCTATACAAAATATATAAATCACTGTGAGAATGCATACCATTATATACAAAATATATAAATCACTGTATGAGAATGCATACCATTCTATACAAAATATATAAATCACTCTGAGAATGTATACCATTTTATACAAAATATATAAATCACTGTGAGAATGCATACCATTATATACAAAATATATAAATCACTGTATGAGAATGCATACCATTCTATACAAAATATATAAATCACTCTGTGAGAATGCATACCATTCTGCACAAAATGTATAAATCACTCTGAGAATGCATACCATTTTATACAAAATATATAAGTCACTCTGTGAGAATGCATACCATTCTATACAAAATATATAAATCACTCTGAGAATGCAAACCATTTTATACAAAATATATAAGTCACTCTGTGAGAATGCATACCATTCTATACAAAATATATAAATCACTGAGAATGCATACCATTTTATACAAAATATATAAATCACTCTGTGAGAATGCATACCACAGACATTATGTAGTTGTATCTACCAGTGTATACAGTGAACGATTCTGTGAGCATACATAATTATTTTAGTTTTGTACACAAAAGATTATTCTGTGAGCATACATATAGTTTTATACACAATAGATTATTCTGTGAGCGTACATTATAGTTTTATACACAATAAATTATTCTGTGAGAATACATATAGTTTTATACACAGTAGATTATTCTGTGAGCATACATATAGATTTATACACACTAGATTATTCTGTGAGCATACATATAGTTTTATACACAATAGATTATTCTGTGAGCATACTAATAGTTTTATGCACAATAGATAATTCTGTGAGCATTAATTATAGTTTTATGCACAATAGATTATTCTGTAAGCATACATTATAGTTTTATATTCAACAGATTATTCTGTGAGCATACATATAGTTTTATACACAGTAGATTATTCTGTGAGCATACATATAGTTTTATACACAGTAGATTTTTCTGTGAGCATATGTATAGTTTTATACATAATAGATTATTCTGTGAGCATACACATGGTTTTATACGCAGTAGATTATTCTGTGAGCAAACATTCAATTTTATACACAAATGAATCTGTAGTTGTGTGTACCATTTTTTACTTAATAAATCGTTCTGTAAGCTTGGTGTATATTGTACTATAACGGCTGCTTTTTAGCCCCAAACAATATATATCATTATATCATAACTCATGTAGGCTGTCTGCACCACCAACTAACTATTTATAACTTTTGATACATATTGTAGTGTATGGTGTTTAGTGTCACTTTCGACAAATTTTCAGTCATATTGCAACCGTGTCTACTTGACAGTATTCTGAACGCTGTCACACTGGAGTATCATGCTGCAGACACATGGTATGATACCCACCCAATCATATTATACTGACACCGGGCTGACCAGACCTTGAACTTTCCTCTTAATGCTGAGGGAGGAAGCTTCAAGTACCATTTTTTAAAGTCTTTGGTATGACCCGGCCGTGGATCAAACCCACAATATTCTGCATGTGAGGCGGACGCTCTACCACTAGACCACACTAACTTTTGATACAATGGAAGTCAATTGAAATAGGTTTTGTTTAGGATAACACCTAATACAGCATGTTGAATAATTTAAACATTTGTATATTTTTAACTGCTTTATTTTAATTAAAATGTGATGACTATTGTACTTTTACTATAATTTTTAGATTTATAGCATGTATTGTAATTAATGATGTTTTTAACTTCTTGAATGTTTAATTTTACAAATTGCTGTCATGTTGTTGATGCTGCCAAAATTGTAAAGATTTAGCAGTGTCATTGTTGTTGTTGTTGTTGTTGTTGTAACAGGATGTTGTTTTGTTTTCAAAATGGCAGATACTATGATTGCCATTGTTACAGAGGTTTTGATTGGTCTATTTGTTTGTTACTCTCAATTTGATTGGTTGTTTCAGGATGACCCACCTCCGCTTCCTGTGTCATCACCACCACTCCTTTCAGACGACAAAGAAACCAAGGTAATGTAAATAATATAAATCTTCATCATGGTCATAGACAGTATCTTGACAAATGACAGTTATAGAATTTCTATTACATAATACCTGAAACAGTAGCTGCTGTGCTCTATAAAATGTTGGTTTTAAGTAAGTGATATAAATGGGTTTTATATAATTTCCACATTAATTTTGTTTTTATTTTTATTTTATTCTTTTTCATAAACCATCTAAAATGTTACCTGTTTATTGTGAGATACCTTATCTGTTTATTGTGAGATACTTTACCTGTTAATTGTGAGATACCTTACCTGTTTATTGTGCCTTACCTGTTTATTGTAAGATAACTTACCTGTTAATTGTGAGATACCTTACCTGTTTATTGTGAGATACCTTACCTGTTTATTGTGAGATACCTAACCTGTTACTTCTGAAGGACGTATGCTCGGACCTAGGTCATTCCAATATATAAAGTTTGTCAATTACTTGCAGAGGGAAGTCAACTGGTTCACTTTAGATTTATTCTGAGCTAATAATAAACTTGATGTCACGTATAACCTGTTATAATTGATGTTTAATTTTCCCTTTCTTGGTAAAAGGGAGGTAACTACTCCATATATAATAAGCAAGCTGGCAGTGAGGTCTTTGGCTTCAGGGTTAAAGTCAGTTATTCTGCCATTTGTCTCTGGGCATTTCACGTCGATCAGTTCTGGAGGTTAGATATAGGTGGTCAGCGAATCCGTGGCTTATTTTCTAAGCAGATTAACCCTAAAATGAAAAAGGTACTTGTTCCTTGTTAATGTCCGTATTTTATTCAGGGAACCAATTGATGTATTAATTTTTTAATTTAAATGTCCAGTATATGAACATTGTGTAAGTTGTTAGAACTTGTTTCACAGTCGATGCAAAATGATGTGTTTAAAGCAAGCTTAATCTTCCTGTTATATTTACAACTTCTGTGACATTTATTGCCATATTAAAGTTGTCCTAAAAACTTCTCATGTTAAGTAAGAGCTTCCTGTTACACTAATTAACAACTGCATGGTACACTAATTAACAAGTTCATGTTACACAAATTGACAACTGCAACATACACTAATTAACAAGTTCATGTTACACAAATTAACAACTGCATGGTACACTAATTAACAAGTTCATGTTACACTAATTAACAACTGCATGGTACACTAATTAACAAGTTCATGTTACACTAATTAACAACTGCATGGTACACTAATTAACAAATTCATGTTACACTCATTAACAACTGCTTTGTACACTAATTAACAACTTCCTGTTACATTAATAAACAACTTACTTTTACACTTATAAACAACTTCCTGTTACACTAATTAACAACTGCATGGTACACTAATTAACAAAGTCATGTTACACTCATTAACGACTGCATTGTAAACTAATTAACAACTTCCTGTTACATTAATAAACAACTTACTTTTACACTAATTAACAACTTCCTGTTACACTTAATAACAACTTCCTGTTACACAAATGAATAACTTTTGTGTTATACTTATTAACCTACTTCTTTCCTTGTTTATTAATTAACAACTTCCTGTTATATTAATTAACTTCTTATCTTCTTCATTTATGCTTTTTTTTTACTTCTTTCTATGTTAATTAAAGGCTTTCTGTTTGTTTACGCGTTTCTGCTTTATTATTTTACAGCTTACCATTTTGTTCAGTAACAACCTCTCTGTGTATTGATTTAACAAACTTTCTGGTATATGCATCAGCATCATCATGCACATCATCAACATTTTATTAGTTAACTTCATACATAGACAATACTGTCGAACCTATTTTAAGCAGCCACTCAAAAGAAGGAGCAAAAATGACTCCTAAGACAGGTGACTGCAGGTTGATTTAAACTAAGTTATGAAACTGTTAAATAGAAAATGTGGCTGTTTTAGGAAAAGAAGTTGCTTAATAGAGGTGGCCCACTAAGACAGGTTTTACTGTTTATGTTTAGAAGGATACAAGATTAAGTGCTTGTGCAGTTTTAAAGTCTGTCACAGTATTAACAGGGTAGCTCTAGATATTTCCTCTTTATGACATCTGCTCTTATGTGCTTTATGTTTTTAGGAGTTATTAGAATGGGTTGCCATGGTAAGTGATAAAAAACCTCAAAACAACTGACCTCCATCTTATTTTATTATGTTATCCTGGAAATAAGTGAAGTTACGCTTTTCGTTTTTATTTACACATACAAAATAATGAGTTATTTTCATGAAGCTGTCAATTTTCATCTTATTTGTATGACGGGGGCGGACTTACGGCCTGAATCTCTACTGGCCAATAGAGTCACTTGGAATGCAATTCGGATGACCAGGCAAAGAATCAACTGAACTTAATAATATTCAGTAAAGTTGCTTTTGTTTGTTACCTTGTAACAACAGGTTGCACGTATAAATTGTCATTTAAATACAAAGAAAATGCAAAATGAATACAAATAATATCCATTATCATTGTCATCTGTCCGGAAATATTCGATTAAACCTGTTGACCAGCATCTGGGTGTTTTGCTTGTCAGTGCTGATTTTAATGACCTTTGGTCAACAGACCACCAACTTAATTGTGTTAAAAAATGATTCTTAAATGTAGTAACAATTTCATTATCAAATAAAATTCAGTTCATGAAATTAAACAACTACGATGAAGTCTTATCAAGATTCATGAGAACTACTACATTGTAAAAATTGCTTTTACTATGTAAAAGTTCTGGATATGGTATGTTATGCTAGAACTATTTCTGTTTGGTATCAATTTTAATTTTTCGTTAATGATGAGAAATATATATCTGAATTGGAGTTTATTTATGTTTATTTTATTTGAATTGTAAAGATTTTTTAGTGAATTATTAATTATAAATTCACTGTTAAATAGTGAAATTATGTATTTTTCAATTGAAAACTTTTGTTATTGGTTTTAATGATATACCAGCAAATGAATTTCACCAATTAACAATAAAATTGGCTTCGCTACTCATGAACATTTTTCAGTGTTCAGTATGAAAAATATTTCGCTGAAATTTACTATTGTTCCCTATTTTATTCTCCAGCTTCTCTTTTAAACATTATATTTTACAATGGGAACTTTCTGCAACTGGTTATTAGAAATCATACATCTATAAATCATTATTTTCTTTTTCCTATATTTCACTTATTTCTCATATACCATTACAGACAGCCCACAATTCTCCCAAACAAAAGTAATCACTTATTGTAGATGCTAGAATATAATCAGGGGGTAAAACTTTTGTCATCAGCTGAAATCTTACCTTTTTTAAGTTTTCTTAAGTTTTAGCTGTATACCTCGGTTCAGGTGGAATTTTATGATTGGTGAACTGTCTCTTGTTGTGCCAAGAACAGTCATAACTGGGAATTTAAAAAAGAAATCTTTAAGAATTGGTCAACCAGAATGTTTTCACATTTATCTAAAAGTTACATATGTTTGAAGTTTGTTCAAATCAAGAGGCTGTCCCATTTTAAGATTTAAGTTTTACATGTTGAGTAAAACAGAAATTTCTTATTTTTCCATTTCTACAAAAACAAAATTAATATTCCTCTTAAAGCAACACATCCACGTTTAAACTTTTTTAAAAAGTTTTTCAATTGAGTTGTGAGCACATTTCCCATACATAAATATATGGTCAGTGAGCTGTATATGTGCTAACAAACACTATCCAGAACGCTTTAGAATTATAAAAAAAGATGTCCAAATTATAAAGCGTGACAAACGCTTTATAAATTATTTTTAAATTGCCGAGGATTCCAACTTGGCTTCAAATTGAATTATGCGAGTCGTATTTAAAAACTTCACTTTTAGTGCGTAGTGTACTTTACCTGCCTTGAAAGTCATTTTGACCATTTTTTTTGACTCGGGTGAGTTACACGCTTGTTTTATAAAGTGTTAGTCACGCATTATAATTTGGGCATCATTTTGTTCGGGATTGTGTTTATATGCTCATATACAGCTAATTGATCATATGTTTGTATGGGAAATGTGCTCATAACTCAATTAAAAATATTTTTTTTAAAGTTCAATCGTGGATGTGTTGCTTTAAGCTGACTCATTGTTTCCATTATTCTGCTCGGATTAGTAACCCCCTGATATTTATTGTCATTGTTGTAGCACTTTATGGCTATTGTTACCTTTTAATGCACTAGTCAGTTGTAACTCCTGCACCCCCATGGCGGAACATAGAGGGACTTTGACTATTCTCTCTGCTGAGTCCAGTCAAAATTGCTGGTAGAAATCCATTATAAAAATGTTTTGCCCCAGGAACTTATTAGTTAGCAGACATTTACAATTTTGCGTTTGGCCACCATTGTTCAATAATGTTGTTGATGAATTGACCTGATGCGGGTTGTCAGGCAAACAAGTCGATAATCCAATCAACAACCAATTATGTTTCCATGATCGCCATTTTCCTTGGACAAGCAAACGGTGTCTAAGTTACACCATATTGTATTAACGTGGACAAACACTGTCACGTGACCAATGGGCAGAGTGATAGCTGCTCTTGGGTCTGGCCTGTTGTCCACCATTAACTCTTTCATTATTTTTATAAGATTTCATTGCCCAGGTAGAATATGGGTAAAACACTGCATACGATGCTGGTACTTCCTGGGGAGAAGAACTGCTCTAATCCGGAACATTATTGGTGTAAAGTCAAACTTCTGAGTTTGTGTGGGCCTGAGGGGATAATAGCAAGGCAAGAGCTCCACACTTCAGCCTCGCTACCCTCAGCTATGTCACGTCCTAGGGGAGATTTCTTAACAAATGACTGGTGCATAAACTGGTATGATTTACCCATACATAAAATTTGACCAACTTTTTTTTTACCATTTATCACCCTATATATAAGATTTGACCTACTGTTGTATGTTATTGTGTACCGTACTTCAGAATTGACCTGCTTCTGTATCATTTGTCAAGGATCTTGTATAGCTATGTACCCTATGGTGATGAATCTGTATTTAGCTCTTGTTTATGGATAAGTTCCGGAATGATCCAAATGCCATCTTAGTTTCAAAATGTTTTAAATGTCATCTGAAATTCTGAGAAAAGTTAAAATATAAGTGAGAGTATCGCTAGTTACATTAAGATTGTTTTAAGTTCAGGTATGACATTTAGAGGTCTCTCCAGGAATAAAACTTGCTGTTTTGTATTGCCAGATATTTGAAATAGGTTAAAAAGACAAAAGCACATGACATGGCTCGTAACTCTGAATCTGTATTCAGTATTATCATAATTATAATTTAGTTACAGTCTAGATGGTAATTGTTCCTTTGTTTCATATTCAAAATGGAAATAGCATTTAAAATGGTTCTGTTATAATGTTTCAATATTGTTTCATTGTGGCAGAACTGATGTAAACTTGTCTACTTCAAATAAAGACAAAAATGTACAAAATGGTCTCTGAATGAAGTTTATACATTTTTTTTATAATGCCATTCATAAGTAATATCCATATAGTGTTAAGAAGATAAAGAAACGCCGGGTTATCATAATGACTAAAACCTTTACATACATATTCTAAAACTGTAAAAATCGCTCTCAGCAGTTTAATAATGTGTATGTTGAGGTTTTTGTCGTAATGATCAGTATTTTTGACAAAATCATTAATGAAATATGTCTAAAACTGTATATATTGCTTAAAATAGTTTGATAATGTTGCCAAGAAATTCACTCGGCATTTCTTTATCTTTTCGGAATCTTTTCTATTAAAGAGAGTAAATATATCTGGAGAAAGACTGCTATAAATTCTTTAAAAAATACATTTATTTTTTAAATGGATCGAAACCAAATGGATTGGTCAGTCAAATCCTCTTAAATGTGACAAATGGATTAGTCAACTTGATTTCAATTTTTACTATGCGTAAACCTGTATAACAGATCAAATTGAAATCAAACTGAAATCACTCATTTAATATGACATTGTCACAATATGTTGCAATTTTTACTATGCATAAACCAGTATAACAATCAAACTGAAATCACGTGACTCATTTAATATGACATTGTCACAATATGTTGCAATTTTTACTATGCGTAAACCAGTATAACAATCAAACTGAAATCACGTGACTCATTTAATATAACATTGTCACAATGTGTTGCAATTTTCAGCAGAAATCTGTTTTAATTTAGTCTAGGTGCAGAAATGCCTTTTTAATATATTATTTCGGCAAGTTTGAATAGATATTCTTTTGACAATATGGGGTCAGTGAGTATATGAGTATTGTTTTCAGCCAATTTTTAAATTTAGAACCAACCTGATATACTCCCTTTAAGCCTTGACTTGACTGGTCACATCACTCATACCATTATAAAACTATGTAGACACAGTCAGCCTGTAAATATGTGTGTCTCTCAGTCAAAAAATGATCGTCACCAACCCCTTCTTAACTTTAATTGATTTTCTTTAAAAAAAAACAGCAAAATAACCAAAGAGTCTTAATTTTTGATGATTCATCATTATAAAGATTAACACACACATGACAATACAAGACAGAAAACAGGTTCATTGCAGTTGATAATTTATATTGATTCAAGCTTGGAGAGTAATCAGCAATTAACTTCTTGTTCACAATTATCTCATCTCTTGGAAACATTTTAATGATCTTTTAGTAGGTCGACAATGCTTTAAATGTTAATTTTACTGTTGAAAAAGTACAGTAACGACAAAATGCAGTTTTCTGCGGGGGGTGGTTAATTGTGGAACTGACATTTCCAAATTGGTTTTTTACCTTCTGCTACAATCCGTATATTCAATTAAGGTTCATTAAATACAATACATCTTCACTTAGATATTACTTAAGGAAATGTATAATTGGTGCAGAGTGTTCACTAAGCTTAAGTTAGAAAGTGGAAATTAACTGTTATTACTGAGTTTGTTTTCTTGGTGAATCTTTTTTAGACAGCAATGTAATGGTACAAAATTTTCTGTAACTGTAAGTTGGACTTTTATTTGATGTTTTACTTTGTAAATATATATTTTTGCTTCATTATACAAAGTCATGTAGATTGTATTTATTTGGTTAAAAAATTTGATTGACAATGTCACAAAAACCTGTATATTATCATGTTTTTTTTGTCAGTGTTAATTGATTTTTTTTTTTTACTACTACGTTGGTTTATATGCAATCAAAACAACTTCTCTCTCTCTCTCTTTCTCTCTCTCTCTCTCTCTTTCTCTCTCTTTATATATATATATATATATAAAAAGGTAGAAGGTAATAATTCCACAACAATGGTATTTGTCTTGTGACTGATAATCATGTTTTAATTTCTGTTTGTAGACACCTCCCGGGTCTGGAGAGATGACCCCTGTTACTATGACAAGCAGTGTCGCTAGCAACCAGAGGAATGAAAACCTTGACAGTTCATCATCATCAGATCAGTTCACCCAAAGTGACCTTAAGGTAAAATATGTTCACAATTATGTCTCTTGTTAAAACAGCAATTTGGAGGCAACTATTAATTCATCAATAATTTTGTTTTTACCTCCCCTGACATAATTATTTTGTTGTCAAATACAAAAAAAAAATTGTGGGGTTTTTGACAACAGGAACCATAATATGCCAAAATAGCCCCATGTTTTAACTTTTTAATTCTTTCATTTCATGTCTAATATGATACTTCCGTCTTTTTTTTTTTTTTTTTTTATTTACCACTTCCCAGTTCAAGTAGATAAGTTATGCCTTTTTTCAAACATAGGTTCAATTGATTGAGTGATTGAATATTTAGTGTCATTTTTATGCCATCGAGGGCTAACAGATGATCAGTTAACCTAACCACTGTCTCCTTAGATCCTGAAAGGTTAACCAGTACTCAAGCACTCCCCATCTCTGCAAGTAACTGATAACTTTCCCACTTGATTCAGAAGTGAGAGGCAAATGGTTATGAGACACAATTTTGTATATCAGTCATCACGGAGACTGTTGCTGGGTGGGGATTCAAATTCATGACCCCTAAATTGATAGTCAGGCTCGTAACCGACAGAGCTACTCAGGCCTGGCCCATTGGTTCAAGTTTCTGTCTCGCAATAAGAAGAACTGTTTTATTTACATTGTGTTTCACTTTTCCTGCAGCAGGTTGCCTCCAACTCTCCATCACCGACACCCAGGACAGCATCACCAGGAATATCTCCTATAGCATCGCCAAGTCTCATGAGGTCATTATCAGGTCCAGATGCCTTCCCACCATCACTGGAAAACAGAGTCATGCTGAAAAGATCTCAAAATAATCTTGGTATGTCTTCTTGCATATGCATTCTCTTGGCCTGGTCATATTATTAAAAACTTATTATTAAAAAAAAATGGTTCTAGAAGCTTCCTAAATTGGTATTTAGAGGTAATTTCTGGTCTGGTCTGCCTGATGTCGGTATAATGTGACTGGGTGAAGTATCATAGTAATACTATTACTATATGTCTGCTGCATTGTAATCCAGTGTGGCAGGGCTTAGAATACTGTCTCAAGTAGACATTGTTGCAATATAACTGAAAAATTGCTGAAAGCGATGCTATACACCATACAACAACTGATGCATTCAAAATGTTTTATCTGTTGATGCAATAAAAATCTAGATTCAAATTCTCTCTTGCATAATTTCCATTAAGATTCAATTTAAATAAGCGAGTTACCTCATTTCTTGGGGAAGGGTCGTTATTCTACTCAGATGATGCAAATGGGGTCATTAACATTCAGCCGAGGCATTCCACCACAAATAAAGCTCCACCACAAATAAAGCTTGCTGCCATATAACATATGGTGTCTCGAGGATGGCACTATGAACTCTGTTAAATCTGTTACAATGTCTTTAACAAGTTGGTTTTTGTCAATTTCATTATTTTGAAATCCCCTTTCATGAATTTTGAATGATTTGTTTTCGATTTGAGATTGACAGTTTTAGATCGGATGGCATTATGAAATAAAATTGAGGAAGTTAGTTAATAAAACAGAAACAAATGAATGTAAACATCCCAGCATTGATAATTTCTTTTAAATTCAAATATGTTTTCAAGCTAATTAAAGAAATTGCATTAGAATTGCTATCAGTATACATTTTACAGATAAAATAACTTTCAAGTTTCAGTAAGGAGCAGTGGATATTTGTTTGTTCATATATTTAACATAATATGTATACCATCGGTGACTAACAGACGATCAGTAAACCTAACCATTCTTTCCTTGGTTAACCATTTCTCAAGCACATCCATCACTGCAAGAAACTGATAGCATTCCAGCTTGAATCAGATGTGAGAGGTGCAATGTTGCGGAGCCTGTGACTAGGCAGAAATTCAAACTTGCAACCACTGGATTAATAGTCAGACGCACTACCGACTGAGCTGTATGGGCCTCGCAGAGCAGTGTATGATTATTTCTACTGTTTTTTTGTCTCTGTTGTGGCAGGTATTGGTGTGGAGGTGGCAGACAAGGGCATCAATGGTTGTATTGTAAAAAGTCTAACAAAGACTGGTGCTATATATAAGGATGGTCGTATCCAGATAGGGGATTACTTAATCTCAATAAACAACGAAAGTATGCGACGCATTACAAACACACAGGCCAGGGTCATCCTCCGGCGGGCCTCCTTGATGGGAAGTACTGATATTAGGTAAGTCATTTTGAGGAATGATATTGTGGACAAGGTATTGGAGGATCCTTCAGTACCTTGTCTAACTATCAACCCAGGGAGTGTGAGTATAAATCCCCAACCAGTCACAATCTCCATGACAACTGATATACAACATTGCATCTCATTGTAATTTGTCACTCACCGCTGATTTAAGTCGGAGAGTTATCAGTTACTTCCAGAGAGTGGTGTTAAAAAGAGGCAACAAAACACTTTGTGTTTGTTTTTGAGACGGACAGTAAACAGACACTGGTCTTTTATATATGCAAGTGTGTTGTAAACAAATGCCTGTTTTAACCAGACTGGGTATTGTGTATGTTATATTTCAGTATAAGTTATGTCACTTCTATTATAACCAGACTGGATATTGTGTATGTTATATTTCAGTATAAGTTATGTCACTTCTATTATAACCAGACTGGATATTGGATATTGTGCCCATTATATTTCAGTATAAGTTATGTCACTTCTATTATAACCAGACTGGATATTGGATATTGTGCCCATTATATTTCAGTATAAGTTATGTCACTTCTATTATAACCAGACTGGATATTGGATATTGTGCCCATTATATTTCAGTATAAGTTATGTAACTTCTATCATAACCAGACTGGATATTGGATATTGTGCCCATTATATTTCAGTATAAGTTATGTCACTTCTATTATAACCAGACTGGATATTGGATATTGTGCCCATTATATTTCAGTATAAGTTATGTCACTTCTATTATAACCAGACTGGATATTGGATATTGTGCCCATTATATTTCAGTGTAAGTTATGTAACTTCTATCATAACCAGACTGGATATTTGATATTGTGCCCATTATATTTCAGTATAAGTTATGTCACTGCTGCTGATGCTGCTGCTCACAAAGAGTCTGTTGCAAACAGACCCCCGGAGAGCCCCTCGACCCCAACAATGATGCCTTCACCAAAGTAAGTATTAATTGATCGGCAGAATGTAGGTAAAAAAGATCAGAATGTGCTTAATTTTTCTGTCAATTAATTTGATAAATCAATGAGTAAATTGTGTGATGGGTGTTATTATGACATGTGTAGTTACACTTGCACAGTCAGCCGTACCGTACAAAATTTAAAAAAAATTTGAAGACTGCCTGTATTGGATGTGTTGGTCATTGGGATGTTAGTAACATTAAAACAGTTACTGATGATTCTTACTTTGACAAAATATGTGTACAACAGTTCTTACTGTGAAAAAATATGTGTACAACAGTTCTTACTTTCAAATTATGTGTGTATAACAGTTGTTGCGGGTCAGAATGTATTGAATACCACCAGTAGGCAGTAAATACAAGCCAGTGTGCATGCTCCAAACTGGGCTGCGTTCAGCACGGTTAAACATGTTAACTCTGTTTATAAACGCAAACAGTGACGTAAGAAACAAAAAGTAAAATGGAAAGCATTCTACTGGACATTGTCCCTCCACTTCCCATTAAGTCACGTTATTAAACACAAGCAAACTGCCTGCGGAGGTGTTTAATCTGTTATCAAACGTTTAAAGTGAACATGTCGCTCAGTTCACTTCTGTTATCAAAGGTTTGCAAACAAATTAAACGTTTAAGCGAACTGATGCAATCCTGGCATTCTGTTATGGTATACAAGGGAAGCCACTAGGATGGACAGTAACTACTGTTTATTGGTGGATAATGGTTGTTGTCTCCCTTCATCATTGTAAAACTTATTTGAAGACAACCCACAGGTGGGTTGGGTAGTCTTTATGTGGAATGAATTCTTGTTTTATAAATACTGTTTTATTATTTGAAAGGATCATTAAAATGTTGTTGTTTAATTTTGTTTACATTTAAAGTCATGATATAGACTTGTTTAGCAAGAGGTTGAGTTTGCCTTTATTTTGTTTATTATATTTGGGTCTGCCAACTCAGTAACAAACATGCTTGGTTGTAAAAATTGATTGATGAAATAGTTAGTGTGATTTCTATGCCATCGAAGACTAACAGACAATCAGTTCACCTAACCATTGTTTACGTGGATCCTAAAAGGTTAACCAATAGCATACAAGTATATGAAGCATGATAGAGGTCACAGGTTTGACCCTAGACGTGGTCTGAGGGCCTCTCAGAAATCTACACCCAGTACTAGTTCTATGCAGGAAACAGACCTGTCAGTGATTCACAAACACTCTGAACTTATATTCACAATTGAACTAAGATAAATTAGTATGAACCAATTAACTTTATCAATTATTTATTTGCAGACGTGTGTTAAAATCACATTCTCATACTTGTTGTTGTTGTTGTTGTATGGTGTTTAGCGTTGCTTTCAACAATTTTTCAGTCATATCCCGACGGTGTCTACTTGAGACAGTATTCTGAGCGCTGTCACACTGGAGTATCATGCCGCAGACACATGATATGATACTCCACCAAGTCACATTATACTGACAACCTTCCGCATGCGAGGCGGACGCTCTACCACTAGACCACGCCATGGTCCTCTCATACTTGTATATATGTTACATATAATAAGATATTGTCTGTCTTTGGGACTGGGCACAACAACTTGTGTTGTTTAATGTCTGAATAGATCATTTTAAGGGTTTTCCATGGCCTAGCCACAGGTCTAGGGCACCATCTCAAGATCACTTAATCTCTCAACGCTAAGGTCGTAGGTCTGAGTCCCACTCACTCCAAAAACTTTATGTGAGAAAGTTTCCAGTTACTTACGGAAGGTTGATGGTTCTACTCAGTCTGAGGTCTTCCTCCACAAGTAAAATTGGATATGCCATATATAACCTGAAATGTGTTGAAAATGGCGTTCTTTAAAACCCCATTCAAAAAAAAAATGACTATTTTAAAAGAAAATATACAGATTTTTCACAATTTTAAATTTTACTTTCAAATATATCATGCTTATAATTATCTACACTCACTGATCCCATATTGCCATAAGTATATCTGTTTAACCAAATAATATATTAAAAAGGGGTTTCCTAACTATCTTGGCCTAGGGGTACAGGTCAGACTAATATAGATTCACCCCCTTAAAGTTGCAACATAATCTGTGACAGAATTACTAAATGAGTCACATGACAATATTTCAATTTTTATTTGATCTGTCATACTGGTTATATATTGTAGAATTTGTTTCATCTTAATAGTAATGTAAAGGTCATCAAGCAGTATTGAAATGCTGTCTATTTTTCAGAATGGGGATTTCGTTCAAGTTTAGCACTTTGATTAAAAAAACATTTTTGTGACATTTTGGTTGATTTGATAAACCAAACTAATCGAATTTTAATTTATTTATATCTAATTTAAAGTGAGGTCCAAATTTTATACAACAAAGTTGGCAGCTACTCATAATATAAAATGGACCAAAAGGCAAATGATCAATTATTTTTGTATTGCTAATGACATTATTGTGTGCTTCATGTCTCCATGTTTTATCTTTGCTGCTAGGATTTTTCCCAAGTACTATCGGTAAGGAATCAGTTGATGCAAACACACATATTTCTGTTGCTTTTTTATATTTTGATACGGTAATGCATGTTATGGCATTATAATGCAAGATGTTGTGTTGACACAAGCACGTTAGCTACATTGTATAATAGTTTTGGCATAAATAGGAATATACATTTGTGTTGACATGTTAATACATAACAATGTTGGCATAAATATGCATACATCTGTGTTGACATGTAAATACATAACGATGTTGGCATAAATAGGCATACATTTGTGTTGACTTTTTAATACATACAATGTGTTGGATGGCTCAAAAGTGCTCAATTTTACATTTTCACATTATATGAAATTTGTCTTATAATATAGACAATGATTGTGTTGCCTCGTCAATTAATATTTTTCCATTGACATAAAACAGTATACATAGAGAAGTATTGTTTCAACACAAATGTGGATAAGTTTCATTAAGTGATGTATTTTTGTGTAAGTTTTGACCCAACCCCTTTAACAGATCTACCTCATTATTGTGACATGTATGGCTTTAAAATATTTGCACTGCAAAAGAACATAAGAATACTTTTATTGGTTTGAGGTTTGGATAGAAATTCCTTCTGAGGAATAATTATATTGGCCCAAAAACAGTTACCCCAAGGGACTGGATTTTCTGTACAAACTGAAAAAATCCTGATTGAATCATTTTCTTGCATACCAAAGACATGGGTTATTTAACTTCATCCATCATTATATTTTACCAACTTTTAGTATATTTTACATCATTATTATGCCCCCCCCAAATTTTTGGGATGGTATATAGTAATCGCAGCTTCCTTCCGTCCGTCCATCTGTCCGTCCGTCCTTCCGTCTGGTATTTCGTTTCCGGCCTGTATCTTTGTCAAGCATGGATGGATTTTGTTGATACTTGGTACAAATGATTAACATAACATGACGACCTGTTGCAAGTAAGACCCACACCTGTACCTCAAAGGTTCAGGTCACAATTTGAGTTTGTTTGAATTCACTTTGAGTCTGTGTTAGATTTCGTGTCCGGCCTGTAACTTTGTCATGCATAGATGGATTTTAATGATATTTGCTACAAATTATCAACATAGCATGACAACGTGTCGCGAGTAAGACCCACACCCGTAACTCAAAGATCAAGGTTACTATTTGAGTTTGATAACACTTCGAGTTTGTGAGAGATTTTGTGTCCAGTCTGTAACTTTGTCATGCATGAATGGATTTTATAAATACTTGCTACAAATGATAAACATAACATGACGACATGTCGTGAGTAAGACCCACAACCATACCTCAAAGGTCAAGGTCACAATTTGAGTTTATTTAACAACACTTTGACTCTATGAAATTTTGTGTCCGGCCTGTAACTTTGTCATGCATAGATGTATTTTAATGATACTTGCTACAATCCATCAACATGACATGATGACGTGGCGCAAGTAAGAACCACACCCCTATCTCAAAGGCCAAGGTCACAATTTGAGTTTGACAATACTTTGAGTCTGTTTGAGATTTCTTGTCTGGCCTGCAACTTTGTCATGTATAGATGGATTTTTATAAATACTTGTTATAAATGATCAACATAACATAACGATGTGTTGCACTTAATACCCAAACTCCCACTTCAAAGGTCAAGGTCACAATTTAATTTTGTTTGACAACACTTTCAGTCATTTTGACATTTCTTGTCCGGTCTGTCACATATGGATAAATTTTAAAAACACTTGGCTCAATTAATCAACATGACATAATTAAGTGTTGCATGTAAGACCCAGAATCTTTACTCAAAGATCAAGGTCACACTTTCAATTTGTTTGATATTTTGTGTCTGGGTTGTGACTTTGCCTTTAACTTGGCTCAATTGATCAAGATGACATGACGACGTGTCATTAGTAAGGCCTAGACCCATACCTCAAAGTCAAGGTCACACTTTAAGTATGTATGACAACACTTTGAATCTGTTTGAGATTTCAAGTCCGTCCTTTAACTTTATCATACATGGATGGATTTCAAAAACACTTGGCTCAATTTATCAACAATTGATCTGTAACTTTGTCTTACATTTAGGGATTTTAAAATAGCTTGACACAGTTGATCAGCATGTCATGATGATGTTTCAGCAGCAATTAACTGTTGAAATACCCAGACCATTACATCAGATGTCAAGGTCAAGGTTACACAAAGGTCAAGGTCATGCTTTAATGTTAAAAAAAAAAACCCATGAAATTCCATGTCTATTCTGAAACATTAGTCCATTACTCTTTATATTCATGGATACATCGCTACCTATTATAACATAATTATATTGTTATTTTTCAATGAACATTTGGGGGGAATGCGACACTTACCATTGACATTTCTTGTTTCATATGTGATGTCATAGGTGAGCCTTAAGGTGAGAAAAAAAATGTATCTAACACCAGTGTAAATGCAGATATCCTTTTCTTGCACACTGGATAAGAATATCTGCATTCTTAATGGGGTTAGATATTTCTGTCTCACCTTTGGATCGAGATAAAATTCTCGTGCTGTGACGTAATGCTATTCATAAAATCCTCATGCTGTGGCATATTTATTATGTTATCCTTGTGCTACTATTAAACATAATTCTTAGTAGAACTCTTGAAAAATCACACAATTAGTGTTGTACACAAAAAAAAGCATCTTTTGTGGGGTTTTCCGTGGGAATAGAAAAATTCTGTCCCTCATGATTGAATCTTTCATCCACACCATAAAACCCATGAAAGATACTCGTGATCTGGTATGCAAGAAATGTCTCCCGTTCTCAACTGTATCTATATATTGTAATTTTAAGTCTATACACTGTATATTATCTGTCAATGCATATATGACACTATGTTTGTTAAATATATAGCTACCATTAATTTTCCCTAGTTATTAAGAAAGGCTCTACTAGTTTTGATTTTTCAAGCAGTGACTTTATTAACATAAATTTGGCACATTTGGACAAATTCTTGAATTTTTAAATAATGTTGTACATACATCAGTCACTGGGGGCAGTGGTGACAAGTTGTAAATACATCAGTCACTGGGGGCAGTGGTGACAAGTTGTAAATACATCAGTCACTGGGGGCAGTGGTGACAAGTTGTAAATACATCAGTCACTGGGGGCAGTGGTGACAAATTGTAAATACATCAGTCACTGGGAGGGGGGGAGGGGGATGGGGGACAGTGGTGACAAGTTGTCAATACATCAGTCACTGGGAGCAGTGGTGACAAGTTATAAATACATCAGTCAGTGGGGGCAGTGATGACCAGTTGTAAATACATCAGTCACTGGGAGCAGTGATGACCAGTTGTAAATACATCAGTCACTGGGGGCAGTGATGAGAAGTTGTAAATACATTAGTTACTGGGGGCAGTGGTGACAAGTTTTAAATATATCAGTCACTGGGGCAGCAGTGGTGACAAGTTGTGAATACATCAGTCTCTGGGGGCAGTGGTGACAAGTTGGATACTGGCACGGAGGTAAAAGGATGTGAAAACATAATAAATAATAAATATGAAAACAAGGAATAACAACATGATATGAATCATAAGGGTACTAATTGATGGAACCGGAAGGGGTATTAATTGATGGAACCACAAGGGATACTTATTGATGAAAACACAAGGGATTGTTATTGATGAAAACACAAGGGGTACTAATTGATGGAAACACAAGGGATACTTATTGATGAAAACACAAAGGGTACTTATTGATGAAACCACAAGGGGTGCTAATTGATGAAAACACAAGGGTACTAATTGATGAAACCACAAGGGTACTAATTGATGAAAACACAAGGGGTACTTATTGATGGGAAACACAAGGGATACTTATTGATGGGAACACAAGGGATAATTATTGATGGAAACACAAGGGATACTTATTGATGAAAACACAAGGGGTACTTATTGATGGAAACACAAGGGATACTTATTGATGGAAACACAAGAGTATTCATTGTTGGAACCACAAGGGTACTAATTGGTGGAAACACAAGGGATAGTTATTGATGAAAACACAAGGGATACTTATTGATGAAAACACAAGGGGCACTAATTGATGAAAACACAAGGGATACTTATTGATGAAAACACAAGGGGTACTTATTGATGGAAACACAAGGGATACTTATTGATGAAAACACAAGGGATACTAATTGATGAAAACACAAGGGGTACTTATTGATGAAAACACAAGGGATACTTATTGATGAAAACACAAGGGATACTAATTGATGAAAAAACAAGGGTACTAATTGATGGAAACACAAGGGATACTTATCGATGAAAACACAAGGGATACTTATTGATGAAAACACAAGGGTACTAATTGATGAAAACACAAGTGGTACTTATTGATGGAAACACAAGGGAGTCTTATTGATGGAAACAAAATGGTACTTATTGATGGAAACACAAGGGATACTAATTGATGGAAACACAAGGGAGACTTATTGATGGAAACACAAGGGATACTAATTGATGGAAACACAATGGTACTTATTGATGGAAACACAAGGGATACTAATTGATGGAAACACAATGGTACTTATTGATGGAAACACAAGGGATACTTATTGATGGAAACACAAGGGTACTTATTGATGGAAACGCAAGGGTACTTATTAATGGAAACACAAGGGATACTTATTAATGGAAACACAATTGTACTTATTGATGGAAACACAAGGGATACTTATTGATGGAAACACAAGGGTACTTATTGATGAAAACACAAGGGTACTTATTAATGGAAACTCAAGGGATACTTATTGATGGAAACACAAGGGTACTAACTGATGGAAACACAAGGGAAACTAATTGATGGAAACACAAGGGAGACTTATTGATGGAAACACAAGGGTACTAACTGATGGAAACACAAGGGATATTAATTGATGGAAACACAAGGGAGACTTATTGATGGAAACACAAGGGAGACTTAATGATGGAAACAAAATGAATAATAAGTCAGAATATGAAGGAGTCTAGTGATGAAAATAAATTGTGCACCTATGAAACCACAATGAATACTTATTAATGATAGAACAAAAGTTACTTTAAAAGGATTTAAAACTGCTGATATTTACATTGGAATGTGTGTCACCTGTTACAGTGTTGACAGGGCCCTTATTTGACTGTCTTTGGAGCAGAAATACGGCCATATTCCCTCTGCTCTGGAATATTGATATATATATATATGTATTATTTCCCCCAAATTTCACTGAAAATTTCCCTTGAAATAAAAGTCAGGGGTGGTTTGCTAAAGAAGCTAAGGGAACTGAAGGGGAGGACCCTGGTTGAATCCTTTTACTGAAGGGGAGGACCCTGGTTGAATCCTTTACTCTTAGAGAAGGGGGGCACACTATAGTGTATATATGTGGTAACATGGTAGAGGTACTGTATTATGATATTGTGTTCCCATTCCTGGTTGTCTAGCGACACTAGTTCCCATGTTTTATATCCCGTACCCCCATGCATGTGATGTTTGGATGGCTGATCTGGCATATATAGCCTCTGACGGACTGGCTGTAGTTTGTATTATGTACCACAGGCTTTGGACATTCCTTTTACATTATTGTATTGTTCACGTTTTGTTATGTGTTATGTGAATATTTCTGTCACACTTTTTAGAATTTTAGAAGAAAAAAACATTAGAAATGAAACAACCCATGACTCCATCAGCTGAATAATACAGGTTTATACCACTGATTAAAATCTAAATGGTATAGCCATCACAAAATGCTAATTGCATAATTATGATACTGATATAATCGCCATCACAAAACGCTGATTGCATAATTATGATACTGATGTAATCACCATCACAAAACGCTGATTGTATAATTATGATACTGATATAATCACTATCACAAAACGCTGATTGTATAATTATGATACTGATGTAATCACCAACACAAAACGCTGATTGTATAATTACAATACTGATGTAATCACCATCACAAAATGCTGATTGTATAATTATGATACTGGTTTAATCACCATCACAAAACGCTGATTGTATAATTATGATACTGATATAATCACCATCACAAAATGCTGATTGTATAATAATGATACTAATATAATCATCATCACAAAACGCTGATTGTATAATTACAATACTGATGTAATCACCATCACAAAACGCTGATTGTATAATTATGATACTGGTTTAATCACCATCACAAAACGCTGATTGTATAATTATGATACTGATACAATCACCATCACAAAACGCTGATTGTATAATTATGATACTGATATAATCACCATCACAAAACACTGATTGTATAATTACAATACTGATGTAATCACCATCACAAAACGCTGATTGTATAATTATGATACTGGTTTAATCACCATCACAAAACGCTGATTGTATAATTATGATACGGATGTAATCACCATCACAAAACGCTGATTGTATAATAATGATACTGATATAATCACCATCACAAAACGCTGATTGTATAATTACAATACTTATGTAATCACCATCACAAAACGCTGATTGTATAATTATGATACTGGTTTAATCACCATCACAAAACGCTGATTGTATAATTATGATACTGATACAATCACCATCACAAAACGCTGATTGTATAATTATGATACTGATATAATCACAATCACAAAACGCTGATTGTATAATTACGATACTGATATAATCACCATCACAAAACGCTGATTGTATAATTACAATACTGATGTAATCACCATCACAAAACGCTGATTGTATAATTATGATACTAGTTTAATCACCATCACAAAACACTGATTGTATAATTATGATACTGATATAATCACCATCACAAAACGCTGATTGTATAATTATGATACTGATATAATCACCATCACAAAACGCTGATTGTATAATTATGATACTGATATAATCACCATCACAAAATGCTGATTATATAATTATGATGTCACAATGTCATACTAGTATGATATCTGTATACTGTAACTGTTATATATGCATTATAGATCTACCCTGAGTCCGATCCAGAAGAGACACAGTACGTCAGATGGAAGTGCTCATTCCTCACCAACTTCATCACCTCATAAAACCGCCTCGCCCTTATCAATGAACTCTGGAACGCCACCCACACAGTTGTCTCCCCGGCAGAAGGAAACAGTGGTGGTAGGATCTGGAAACCAGACTTGGGGTCCTCCCAGACTAGTAGAGTTGTTTAGGGAGCAGGGTAAAACCCTGGGTATTAGTATTGTAGGTAAGTATAAAGCGCTCCCGGAACCAAACATAAAACATAATAATTTTTTTATAAAGTTGTCGTTTTTAAGGGGTTTAAGGCCATTAAGCCATTTTTCAAGACATTATAAAACTAGTATGTATATTGTATAATTAGTTTTATTTATGGAGGCAGACCTCAGAATGAATCAAGAAGAACAATTGCCCTATCCGATACTCTCCATTTATAACCCGTGGGATATTACACTAGTTTTGCGTCTTTTCTATCGAGCCATGACGCAACCGTATGATTGGTTCCTTCACAATTTCATGAAGGGAACTTTATCCAATCGCAACATAAGTTTCATGTAAACGCCGTTGCTGTGAAAGTGTATTTTGTACTGTTCTGTTCAAATAAAACGATGCAGAACTAGTGTATTTTCCCACAGGTGATGGATGGAGAGTGTCAGAATTGTCACCATGGGTTTCCGACGATGTATCACAAGTAACTTTCTCACATAAAGATTTTTTACTTCAACAGATCTTGATATTGCACCTTAGGCCACTTGGTCCTGGACGACCCCGCTAATATTAGGGTGCTATTAGAATAAATAGGATGCTTTTTACTTTCTATAAATACTTCTATTTTCTGTGCAAGCTATAGATAAGATAAAATGTGTTTATGGCCGTATATGTGCTGAAGCCCTTCTGTTTATGGCTTCTGCAATTTTAGTATGTTAATTTTGTATAATGCAATTGAACTTGGGGGTCCTGCATACTAGAGTGGTATTAAACATCACTTATCTCTCACTGCTGAGGTCATGGGTTCGGCCTAGCCAGTCCAAAACGTTTTATGTGAGAAAGCTGACCTGCTACATGCAGAAGTTCTGCTCAGTTTAATGTGATCTTCCTCCACCATATTATTATGACATTGTGTCTCATTATCATTCATCTCTAACCACTGATACAAGTGGGAAAGTTATCAGTTACTTGCGGAGATGGGTTGTACTCGAGTACTGGTTAACCTTCCAGGATCCCAGGAAACAGTGCTAGGTTAACTGATCGTCATATAAAAATGACGCTAAATATTCAATCAATCAATCAATACTCCACCCACCAATACAACTGTTTTACATATGATACCTGGATTGTACTGAAAGTTGTGTTAATCCCTATTAAATAAAAGTTCCTTTCTCATAACTTACTTAAGCCATGAAGTTTAACAGATTATTTAATTTTACATAAAACTTAACACTAAACACAATCATTATCAACTATAAATTACTAATTTTTCATTTTCCTTTTAGACAAAATAAGCTTCATAAAATATAGTTTATATACAAATACAGGTCCATCTCTCTTAGGCTGTAATAAACTAATTGCTAAATTATCGTCCCCGCCCATCCACCCCCTTATTTTCATAAAAAAAAGATCTTCTCCTCCTCCTCATTTTTAAGAAAAAATTAGATGATAATCTAGCAATTAATTTATAATGGCCTTAGTTAGAAGTTTATATTACTGTTCTCAGTAACAGGGTGGGAGGGGAACCTTGCAGTCATGTGAGACAGTTGATCACTTCTTGTGTTGAGAACATTATTTACCCTACCTTGACGACAAAATTTTATGAGACAGTTTTCTTCGAAATTATGGTTCTGAGAATGACAAATATTTTCAAATAAAATTTTGGGGTAATGATAATTGTTCTCTACAACTGGTTGTTTGTCACCAGGTGGCCGCGTAGACATGTTCCACTTGTCGGAGGAGCACATGATCTCAGGAATCTTCATTAAACATGTGCTGGAAGACAGCCCTGCTGGAAGGAATGGAACACTTAAAACAGGAGACAGAATACTGCAGGTACGCTCATAGTGGCACATAGTGGCACATATCTTCATGTACAAAGTCCTTCCTTGATCATTGTGAAAAAATTGATATATAAAGTGTTGAATACCCTGACACACAAAACTGACTTAACCAATGAATAGAAAAGGGCATGAAAACAGTTTTTCCTAAACCTGCTTATACCTCAGATAGTATGTGTTATTGTGGCAAGGTGAATGGGTTCATACATTTTCAGATGTCTTGTACCTCAGATAGTATTTGTTAATGTGGCAAGGTGAATGGGTTCATACATTTTCAGATGTCTTGTACCTCAGATAGTATTTGTTAATGTGGCAAGGTGAATGGGTTCATACATTTTCAAATGTCCTGTACCTCAGATAGTATTTGTTAATGTGGCAAGGTGAATGGGTTCATACATTTTCAAATGTCCTGTACCTCAGATAGTATTTGTTAATGTGGCAAGGTGAATGGGTTCATACATTTTCAGATGTCTTGTACCTCAGATAGTATTTGTTAATGTGGCATGGTGAATGGGTTCATACATTTTCAAATGTCCTGTACCTCAGATAGTATTTGTTAATGTGGCAAGGTGAATGGGTTCATACATTTTCAAATGCCCTGTACCTCAGATAGTATTTGTTAATGTGGCAAGGTGAATGGGTTCATACATTTTCAGATGTCTTGTACCTCAGATAGTATTTGTTAATGTGGCAAGGTGAATGAGTTCATACATTTTAAAATGTCCTGTACCTCAGATAGTATTTGTAATGTGGCAAGGTGAATGGTGGGTGCATGCACTTCCAAATGTCTTGTACCTCAGATAGTATTTGTTAATGTGGCAAGGTGAATGGGTTCATACATTTTAAAATGTCCTGTACCTCAGATAGTATTTGTTAATGTGGCAAGGTGAATGGTGGGTGCATGCACTTCCAAATGTCTTGTACCTCAGATAGTATTTGTTAATGTGGCAAGGTGAATGGGTTCATACATTTTAAAATGTCCTGTACCTCAGATAGTATTTGTTAATGTGGCAAGGTGAATGGTGGGTGCATGCACTTCCAAATGTCCTGTACCTCAGATAGTATTTGTTAATGTGGCAAGGTGAATGGGATCATACATTTTAAAATGTCCTGTACCTCAGATAGTATTTGTTAATGTGGCAAGGTGAATGGGTTCATACATTTTAAAATGTCTTGTACCTCAGATAGTATTTGTTAATGTGGCAAGGTGAATGGGTGCAGGCACTTCCAAATGATTAAAATGTCTGACCTTCCTTCAGTCTGTCACAAAACCTTGAGGAGAACTCCTCCAACACTTGTGGTTGGATTTAACTGAGACTTGTGGGTGAAAATAAATGAGGTTCTAGTTATGGACGTAATATCCCTTTTCTTTGTTTGATGATTTTTTTACTGAGTTGTGACTCTTTGTATTTTCAGAATTAAAAATCTTGTCTGCAGAACTCTGATATCTGTGGTTGGGTTTAGCCACAACTTCTTGGTAAGGATCAGTGTGAGGTCTAGTTATGTATATCCATTTTGCATAATGGTTTGATAATTTTTTACTGAGTTATGACCCTTTGCGCTCTTGAACCGATGCTTACATTTCAATGAAACTTGCTGAGAAGGATCCATATGAAACTTATTTGATCCCTTTTGGGTATTTTCAGGTTGATGGTAAAGACTTGCGTAACGCCACTCATGACCAGGCAGTGGAAACTATTAGAAATGCAAGTAACCCTGTTAGATTTGTGGTACAAAGTCTTGGTGAACCAGCATGTCCGAGAGATCTTGAGACTGATAACAAATCTGTACATTCCTACGATGAAGCCCTTCTACAAATGCAGCCATTAACGATGACTTCAGCACCACAGCAGGTAGTAATCTAGTTTACAAAGTTTACAATGGTGGGTCAATCTGTTGTTAACCGTTCTAAAAAAAAGAAAAATAATGTAGTGTAGCGATTGTCACCTGTTTGTTTGTACAAAATTTTATGATTGACATATCTGAAAATTACATTAAACTGTTCATTTATGATTGTAACAGCACATAAATGAGTTTTAGATTGCCTATTAAAGTCAATAACACCATAATATATCCTTGTTTCTATTCTGCATAATATATACTTACCCAGTCATTTGTGAACCAATGGAGGTTCATTATATAATATGAAATAGTATTCATGATTAATCTCGATCTCTTATTATGATCAAAAGTCATGGTGACTAGATTTTAAAAAATATTTGCTTTAAAGTTAGACTTGCTTATTTTTAAACAAGAAACGACAAGATGACAAATTTATAATTTAGGTCGTCAGAGATATGTTGATATGTTTTAGTTTTGTCTTCAGAACATTTAAATGTAAAAACCATTTATTAAACTGTTCTAATGAAGCAGTTATAACATTTCAGTTTCAATTAATACTGAAGTTGAGATGGGGGTTTTAGTGTATGCTCAAGTTGTGATGAGGGTTTTAGTGTTTACTCAAGTTAAGATTGGGTTTTTAAGTGCATACTCAAGTTGAGATGAGGGTTTTATTGTTTACTCAAGTTAAGATTGGGTTTTTAAGTGCATACATAAGATGAGATGAGGGTTTTAATGTTTACCCGAGTTGAGATGGGGGTTTTAGTGTTTACCCAAGTTGACATGAGGGTTTTAGTGTTTACTTAAGTTAAGATTGGGTTTTTAAGTGCATACTCAAGTTGAGATGAGGGTTTTAGTGTTTACTCAAGTTGAGATGGGGGTTTTAGTGTTTACTCAAGTTGAGATGAGTTTTAGTGTTTACTCAAGTTTAGATGAGGGTTTTAGATTTTACTCAAGTTGAGATGAGTGTTTTAGTGTTTACTCAAGTTGAGATGAGGGTTTCAGTGTTTACTCAAGTTGAGATGAGGGTTGTAGTGTTAACTCAAGTTGAGATGAGGGTTTTTAGTGTTTACTCAAGTTGATATTGGGTTTTAGTGTTAACTCAAGTTGAGATGAGGGTTTTAGTGTTTACTCAAGTTGAGATGAGGGTTTTAGTGTTTACTCAAATTGAGATGTAGGTTGTAGTGTTAACTCAAGTTGAGATGAGGGTTTTTAGTGTTTACTTAAGTTGATATTGGGTTTTAGTGTTAACTCAAGTTGAGATGAGGGTTTTAGTGTTTACTCAAGTGTAGATTGGGTTTTAGTGTGAACTCAAGTTGAGATGAGGGCTTTAGTGTTTACTCAAGTTAAGATGAGGGTTTTAGTGGTTACTCAAGTTGAGATGAGGGTTTAAGTGTTTACTCAAGTTGAGTTTTAGTGTTAACTCAATTTGAGATGAGGGTTTTAGTGTTAACTCAAGTTGAGATGAGGGTTTTAGTGTTTACTCAGGTTGAGATGGGGGTTTTAGTGTTTACTCAGGTTGAGATTGGGTTTTAGAGTTAACTCAAGCTAAGATGAGGGTATTAGTGTATACTCAAGTTAAGATGGGTTTTTTAGTGTATACTCAAATTGAGATGGGTTTTAGTGTATACTCAAGTTGAGATGGGGGCTTTAGTGTATACCCAAGTTGAGATGGGGGTTTTAATCTATAAACAAATTGAAATGATTTTTTTTAGTGTATACTCAAGTTAAGATGAGATTTTTTTGGGTTTTTTTAGTGCATACTCAAGTTGAGGTGTTTTTTTTTTTTTAGTGCATGCTCAAGTTGAGATGTTTTTTAGTGTATACTCAAGTTAAGGTGTTTGTTTTAATAAACTAGCCTAGAACTGTAATGTTATCACTGTCTTCATTTTGTATCTACAGTCTGTTGAGCCACCCATACAAACCAGTTCTCCTGTGCCCCCTATTGAAGCCCCGCCGCAATCACCTCCAGTCCCAGAGGAAGGTGACGAATTTGGGTACAGTCCAGGTGAGTCAACCATGGTTAAAATTTCCTTTTGTCCAAAGTTAAGATCCTCTTATTCTTCTTCCATCAGCTGCCTTTTTCAAACCATTCAGGATAAAAAGCTATTCTGACAAAGGGAGTTAACTCTGTATTGACATATTGTGAGAACAAGACAGTTGTCTATCTTTACATTATAGTTCTCCTTGTCTTGCTGATGTTTTCTGTAATGGAGATTTATTACTGTATAACAGTAAAACCTTTAAGGTAAGTGTAAATGCATAACTAATAATCAGAATCATACAAGCTCGGTCAATTCCGTCTACCGGTACTTTTGCTACAGACAGGCTTATGGTATCTGCAAAATGAGATTACCAACACACAGAAAAACAAAAAAATTTTAAACTGCCTAATTTTTATAACAGTATCTAAATGGTCATCGTGATTGTTTTAAAACACGACAGTTTGTAGTTTCAGCGTGCATTTTACCATTTGAGCTTGGTTTTCTCATTATCACGTTCCATCAGTCATATTAGGAATCATTGTTTATGGTTATTTGTCATCATAGCGATGTTTGTGTAGTGTGAAAGTGGCTCGATAAAGTAAGAAAGCTGATTACCGGGACAGCAAAAGAGTGATGAATAAGTAGAGATATTACACTTGGTGTAACAACTATATATCACGGCTTTATTACACTCCTGTACGATAAATTATGTGATAAAGCATTAAGTGTCATGGTGAATTAATCCGGTTACATTGGCTGATAGGATTTGACATTAGAAGGAAAGAAATGGTCACCATTCTGAACGTATTTTAGACTGTTTATACTTATTTAATGAGTAAAGAGATGAATGTGTACGTTGGGTTTACTTTGGTAAACAATGTATGTGTATGCATCAGACGAATAGTTAAAACAAACATTGACCTTTGTCATCATTATTATAACAAGATGCACATGTCCAAAATTTAGAACTGCAGCTCTGTTTTAAAGCTAAATTACGTAGATTCTGGAGGTCCGCAGTTGTTATATAGATGATAATAATCAAAATCATGCAGCTTTTTTTCGGGGTAGCCTACACAATGTTTAGTTCTAGTGTTAAGCTCCCTTTTTCAAAAACGAGTTGACCTGGAGTCATCAAATTGTTCAAAGTGTGTTATGGGTAGCACGACTGAAAAGCAGGTCATTTTATTTGCAGATGACCTTGACCTTTACGAATAGTTAACTTGGCCTACAACAGATTCTGTGTTTTCCTCTGTTTTTCAGAAACTGTTTAACCAAAGTTGGTAGCGTGTTATAGGTGTATGATATAGTCTAGACTAGTCTTGTCTAGCATAGCATAGCATAGCATAGCATAGTTTAGTTTAGTTAAGTTTAGTTAAAAATGATGCAGACGTTTTTTTAGATAACCTTGACCTGTACTTATTGTTGTTTTAGTTTACAAAATATTTCATGTTTTGTGTTTAGCTTTGTTTCTTTTAAACTGTTTGACTGATAGCCAGTAAACTTTGGGTCATATCAGTATGATATTGTTATGGTAGTAATGTGCAGCAAGATGGCCTTGAACTCTACAATTAATTAATAGGCTTACAAAATGTTAAGTTTTTGTTTTGAGCTGCGATTCTTTAGGACTGTCAGTCCAAAAGTCCCCAAATTTTGTTCTCAGTTGTGTAATCGGCAGAATTAACGGTTTTCTTCATAGCTTCACTTTGGGATAAAACAGTATAGACGAGACATTTGTAGAAATCTCACAAAGCATACACCAGGGTGTGAGACTCCAAAAACATTGAACCCCGTAGAATTCTCACAAAGCATACACCTGGGTGTTAGACTCCAAAAATATTTAACCCCGTAGAATTCTCACAAAGCATACGCCAGGGTGTGAGACTCCAAAAACATTTAATTCCATAGAATTGTCACAAAGCATACACCTGGGTGTGAGACTCCAAAAACATTTAACTCCATAGAATTCTCACAATGCATACACCTGGATGTGAGACTCCATAAACATTTAACTCCGTAGAATTCTCAAAAAGCATACACTGGGGTGTGAGACTCCAAAAACATTTTAACTCCGTAGAATTTTCACAAATGATACACCTGGGTGTGAGACTCCAAAAACATTTAACCCCGTAGAATTCTCACAAAGCATACGCCAGGGTGTGAGACTCCAAAAACATTTAATTCCATAGAATTCTCACAAAGCATACACCTGAATGTGAGACTCCAAAAACATTTAACTCCATAGAATTCTCACCAAGCATACACCTGGGTGTGAGACTCCAAAAACATTTAACTCCATAGAATTCTCACAATGCATACACCTGGATGTGAGACTCCATAAACATTTAACTCCGTAGAATTCTCAAAAAGCATACACTGGGGTGTGAGACTCCAAAAACATTTTAACTCCGTAGAATTCTCACAAATGATACACCTGGGTGTGAGACTCCAAAAACATTTAACTCCATAGAATTCTCACCAAGCATACACCTGGATGTGAGACTCCAAAAACATTTAACTCCATAGAATTCTCACAAAGCATACACCTTGGTGTGAGACTCCAAAAACATTTAATTCCATAGAATTCTCACAAAGCATACACCTGGGTGTGAGACTCCAAAAACATTTAAATCCATAGAATTCTCACAAAGCATACACCTGGATGTGAGATTCCAAAAACATTTAACTCCATAGAATTCTAACAAAGCATTCACCAGGGTGTGAGACTCGAAAAAACATTTAACTCCGTGAAATTCACACAAAGCATACACTGGGGTGTGAGACTCAAAAAACTTTTAACTCCGTGGAATTAACACAAAGCATACACCTGGGTGTGAGACTCAAAAAATATTTAACTCCATAGAATTCTCACAAAGCATACACCTGGGTGTGAGACTCCAAAAACATTGAACCCCGTATAATTCTCACAAAGCATACACCTGGGTGTGAGACTCCAAAAACATATAACTCCATAGAATTCTCACAAAGCATACACTGGGGTGTGAGACTCCAAAAACATTTAACTCCATAGAATTCTCACAAAGCATACACCTGGGTGTGAGACTCCAAAAACATTTAACCCCGTAGAATTCTCACAAAGCATACACCTGGGTGTGAGACTCCAAAACCATTGAACCCCGTAGAATTCTCACAAAGCATACACCTGGGTGTGAGACTCCAAAAACATTTAACCCCGTGGAATTCTCACAAAGCATACACCTGGGTGTGAGACTCCAAAAACATTGAACCCCATAGAATTCTAACAAAGCATATGCTTGGGTGTGAGACTCCAAAAACAAACATTTGCGATCATTTCAAGTTTCTACTCAAACCCTTACAGTTAACAGATACAACCATTATATTTCCCTATTTGAATAATTGACACAGTTTAACTCTCATCTGTTGTAATAGTACTTTATTATCGAACAGAACAATCTTAATTTTACTGATCTCTGTATTGTTCATTATAGTACATGTAGGTCAAGTGTTGAGATTTGTGTCTGCTGATCTCTGTATTGTTCATTATAGTACTTGTAGGTCAAGTGTTGAGATTTGTGTCTGCTGATCTCTGTATTGTTCATTATAGTACTTGTAGATCTAGTATTGAGATTTGTGTATGCTGATCTCTGTATTGTTCATTATAGTACTTGTAGGTCAGATACTAAGATTTGTGTTTGGTGATTTATGTATTGTTCATTATAGCGCATGTACACCTATTTCACTCTATTAATCTTTAGTTTTATTCATTTCTTGGAAAAATGTGACAGTATTTCTCTTTGGAAGGAAAATATTTAAAATTATGTCACGTTTTATTCCCAACTTGGCAATATCCTGTTGTATTGATTTATCGCAGAAATGTGGCGGATAATCACCTCCCACCAACCTTTACAAGAGACACAGTTACAGTTTGATATGTTAAATAGGAAGACAATAAAGTCATTAAATATGCAGACTAGACATTACGATCTGCACTATGGCATGGTTGATCAGAATATTGGCTGGATCATCAGTCACTTGACTTTCTATGAAGCCATTTATGAAAGTTTGATATTATGATTGTTCTGTCATGTCGGATGTCATGTCTGATGTGTTTACACTGACAATTGCGACAATTATCCTGGCGAAACTAAAATATTTGAAACAGACATGATGTTAGTATCATTTACAAGATTCTAAAGGAGTCGGGGGAAACATTGGCATTAAACACTTGTCTGCACGTACCCTTATGTTGGTGTCATTAACATTGTTTAAAATGACTTATTGTGCAGATTTTGTTGAAGCAGGGATACAGTGGGTGAAGGGTCTTGCAGCTAATAAAAGTCAAAATGATTTAGGGGTGTGGTCTGGTGGTAGGGAGCCTAGTAAATGATCATAGGGGCACAGGCTCCTACCAAGAGTATCATTCTGCAAGATACCCCACCCAGTCACATTTTACTGACACCCGGCAGACTGATCCTAGAACTATCCTCTAAATGCTGAATGCCAAGCAGGAAAGCTTCTAGTACCATTTTTCAAGTCTTTGGTATGACCTGGCTGATAAATCTGTTTAATTAGGACAATAAAATTGGCATAAATGTATTTGATAGGTCAAGGAAATTGGTGATTTGTTTAATAGGTCAATAAAATCAGCATAGATGTTTGCCATAACACTAAAATCCATGGCTGTATATTTAGAATTAAGAAAAATCATACTGTTAGATAGGTCAGATATGTTTATAAAATTAACATAAAATGTTGGCACTACTGGCTTGACATTATTGCTGAAAATTAGAAAAATAAATCAAAAGCATTAAATAAATGGTAATAAAATAAGCATAAATGTTAGGTCGCAGCCCTGAAAACATGTCTGTACATTATCGGAAAGTCAGATATTTGCTGGGTCAAAAATGGTAATAAAATAAGCATAAATGTTGGCCGCAGCACTAAAATCATGGCATTTACATTAGCGGTACTTGTTCCAGACTCTGTGTACTTGGAAGAAAGAATAACAGCAAACAATGTAATTGTTATCAAGCATGACTCGTAAATCTGTCATTGGAATATTATTGTATCATCTTTGATACGGCAGTTAAGGCCTGCTGGGGCAGTTAGGCACTAACTATTACTCTCCAGGGATGTACATCACAAGGCACTCCGTATTATTTTGATATTATTGCTGAATACCGCCTCCGATATATATTACAAAATGCTTTTATTGTATCATGCAAGTTGGGAGGGAGTTATCGATCAAAATGAAACCACGTTAAAAGTTGCTGAGCGATACCATGTCTATGAAAGAGAATTAATGCATCTCAGTTTGACTGTTTGTATTAACAATATTGACTTCACTCTAGATATTATGTTGTGTTTTTTTTTTCTGTTGAAAGTGGAAGTGTAGGAGGTTATTATTCTCGTGTCGTTTGTTACATGAGCATGAAGCTGTCAGCTGGGACATCTATATAACCCATCGTCATTCTCAGCTTCTTGTGATATTCATGATCTCCACTGGATCAACTGCACCTTAATGTTCAGTTGATATAATGGGGTAATGTTGAATTGCAGTGGCTTTCTATAGTTAATATATTGGCCCCATTTGGTGCAAAAAGGTGCCTTCTTATTTCATATACACTCGGTACCGTATTGCTCTGATGAGGCATATTGTGAGCTTAAGTTTTCTCATATTAAATGTTAAAGAGAAGAATATACCTGTTAGCAAATGGTTATCAGATGTTGTAACTGGTGGATTATTGCTGCAGAGTTAATGTACAGTGCTGATTGTATTAAAACATAAATTTCAACCATTCCTTGTAATTTATTTATGGTGACATTATGGTTTTACAGTTTAAGTTTGGCCATTTCCTGGCAATACCAATTTTGACCATTATGTGATATATCCGTGGGTTCCAGTTTTACCCATACCTTATGTACAGTCAAACCTGTCTTAAGCTGCCAGTCAAGGGAAGGAGCAAAAGTGGCCTTTTAAGAAAGGTAGTTGCTTAATACAGGTTCATTTGTTCTGAAAGCAGGGAAATGGGAAATAGCAAATGTGGCTGCTTAAGACAAGTGGCTGCTTAATAGAAGTGACAGCTTACACAGGTTTGACTGTATATATTATACACTAGGCACCAGATTTAGCCATGATTATGTTCTATATCATCGGATACCAATTTTAGCAATAGCTTATGTACATATCGCTGGGTACTATTCATTTCATTTTGTATTGGTGGACACCAGTTTCATCCACAACTTATGTATTGGTGGGCACCAGTTTCATGCATTGGTGGGGATCAGATTTATCCACAACTTATGCGTTGATGGGGACTCAAATTCATCCACAATTTATGCATTGGTGGGACCAGATTCATTTACCTATGTATTATGTATTTGTGGGCACCAGTTTAATCCACAACTTATGTATTTGTGGGCACCAGTTTCACTCACAACATATGCATCAGTGGGCACTAGATTTATCCATGACTTACGTATTACTGGGGACCAGATTCATCCACAACTTATGTATTGGTGGACACCAGTTTCATCCACAGCTTATGTATTTGTGGGCACCAGTTCATTTCACAACTTATGTATTGGTGGGTAGTTTAAACATAAGTATTACAAATTAAAATGAATGATTGCTGTGTACCACCAGTAAATTTTGTTCTTGGTTAGAAAATCAAATTCAACTTTACGTTAAATTTAGTTTAAATATGGAAAATATTAAACAATACTTTAAGATAGAAGTCATGCCATTTGTATGACATTGTGACTATGATGATACGGAAATGAATGGTTGTTAATATAGATACTGGCTTTGTCTATATGTTTTCTTTCTGCACAAAATCTAGACATCTGAAGTTTCCAATAACTTTCCTTACTGTGGTAGCTATATTGAACATGTGTCAGTTCTGGTAGTAAAATTCATTAAATTCCTCTCCCCCAAGACACATTGTTTATTGAAGAATATACTAGAAAACCTTGTTCTAATGAAATGCCAGGAGAATGTTAATTTTTGTATGATTTTAATCTTTGCCATGGTTGACTGGTAAGGCGGTATGCACTTTTGTAAACCAGGAAGATGGCTCGCACTTCATGAACACAAGGAAGATATCATGCTCTTTTTGAAGTAAAGAAGATGGTAAATAACTTTTGAAAGCAAGGAAGCAAGCATGCACTTTTTTGAAATCAAGAAAGATGGCATGCACTTTTTGAAATCAAGGAATATGGCATGCATTTTTTGAAATTAAGGAAAATGGCATGCATTTTTTGAAATCAAGGAATATGGCATGCACCTTTAGAAAGCAAGGAAGATTACATGTACTTTTGAAAGCAAGGAAGACAGCATATACTTTTGAAACCAGGAAGATGGCATATACTTTTTGAAACCAGGAAGATGGCATGCACTTTTTGAAACCAGGTAGATAGCATATACTTTTTGAAACCAGGAAGATGGCATGCACTTTTTGAGACCAGGTAGATGACATATACTTTTTGAAAATTTTGAAACCAGGAAGGTGGCATATACTTTTTGAAACCAGGAAGATGGCATACACTTTTTTAATCCAGGTAGATGGCATATACTTTTTGAAAATGTTGAAACCAGGAAGGTGGCATATACTTTTTGAAACCAGGAAGATGGCATACACTTTTTAAATCCAGGTAGATGGCATATACTTTTTGAAAATTTTGAAACCAGGGAGATGGCATATACTTTTTGAAACCAGGAAGATGGCAAATACTTTTTTGAAACCAGGAAGATGGCATGCACTTTTTGAATCCAGGAAGATGGCATATACTTTTTGAAACCAGGAAGATGGCATAAACTTGTTGAAACCAGGAAGATGGCATGTACTTTTTGAAACCAGGAAGATGGCATATACTTTTTGAAACCAGGATGATGGCATATGGCATATACTTTTTGAAACCAGGATGATGGCATATACTTTTTGAAACCAGGAAGATGGCATGTACTTTTTGAAACCTGGGTAAGATGGCATATACTTTTTGAAACCAGGAAGATGGCATGTACTTTTTAAAACCAGGAAGATGGCATATACTTTTTGAAACCAGGAAGATGGCATGTACTTTTTGAAGCAAGGAAGCTGGCATGCACTTTTCAAAAGCAGGGAAGATGGCATGCACTTTTTCAATAACCTTCGTAAGTCTTAAAATGTTTGTACACACAAATTGTGACACATATCAAGGTTTCATTTGCACAGCATTTGGCAAGAATACTATTAACGAGGCTTATAAAAATTCATAAAATGGTGTAAGCAAAAGTTACATATTTCCCGGGGGGGGTTTCTTCATAATTTCAAATTTTACACTTAGAAGTTCATAAACTTACGAACATTAGGTGAAACAGGCCCCTGTTTTTTTTGTAAGAATTTAGCCAAACAAACAACATGAATACAAAACAAATCTGATAATTAATTCCCTTGCTGTAGCAGTTCGAATGATGAGTCCATTCTTTAAAAAGTGTACAGTGGTAATCTTTGTCGGTGTTTGTTCTGGCATAAGTTGCCAGGGTTTTATTCACTGCTTTGTAAGCTGGCATCTATTTTGTCCACTGAGAGTTGAAAATTGTCAGCATAATTTTGGGTTGGAAGCGGTTTGATTGATTGAAATGTCACTGAAAAATGATTTAAGCTCGTCTAAATTCAATTTGATATGTGAATGATACCGCTTCCAAAATTGCTTCCATCAAGTTTGTCAATAAAAAACTTTTTTTTTTCTGTGGTGTAAATGGGGGTCTCGGTGAGAGACAGACTTATCAATCTTAGTTTTGTAGCATGGATGTTAGGGAACATGGTAAAACAAATACCATATAAATGCCCTGCTCATCTGAACATTTATGGTGTGTGTGTGTGTGTGTGTGTGTGTGTGTGTGTGTGTGTGTGTGTGTGTGTGTGCGTGTGTGTGTGTGTGCATATAAAGTTGCCCTTCTCCTTCTGTATGATGTCCTACAGTACATTCTGTGTATATATGTCGCACATTTTTGTCTACTTCTAACTTAATTCTCGAACAATTTTCACCAAATTTGCATGGAACAGTTTTTTTTACTCATATTGAACCTCAGAATTCACTGGGTAACCATTGTTATAAAAAGAAATCAATAAATATAGAAACTATGGCCCGTTACTTTATATATATACCATTAAAATACTTCTTTTCTTAAAAGAAGTTCACCACTTGTAAGATTTATGACTTTCTCTTAGTGCTTAATGGAAAATTCCCCTGACTGTATAATATCTCCGTCCAATGTGATAATTATATACCTCAAGTTGGATTATATTGGATACTAAGTCTTATATTCCAAATTTGTAATTTATGCAAGCCTCATTATACTCCAGGATGCAAAGTATAGGGGGGCTATATAGGAGTCACGCTCGTCGGTGTGTGTCCGTTGGTCGGTCAGTTGGTCCGTTCATATGTGGACAATTTTTGTGATCACTTTTTCTCAGCAACCATTGTCGGCATGTTACTCAAGAATAATTTTTAGCTCGCCCGGACGAAGTCCAAGGAGAGCTATTGCCATGACCCCGGCGTCGTCAACATCTGTAGACACCGAGATTAAACTTTTGTGTTTAAGTTTAAGAAATCTATGCAACAACTCATTGGATGTGAATGAAACTTCTCATGTGTGCTCACCATCATCAATGGAACACACACAGACAATAGTCATAATTCTGAATTGCATTTTGGCACAGTTATGGCCCTTTTTGGAGTAAGACAACGAGAGGCGAGCTTTGTTGTCTTCTGACAACTCTTGTTCAATGAGTTATGGCCCTTTGAATTGTTTATACATATTTTTTTGTGGCCTCTATTTCTCGGCAACCATTGGCTAGAATTCAGTGGCACTTCACAAAAGTGATTGGTACCAAGCTTAGTTAATGTGCATATCATCGGCATGTTGTGCCCGAATATTTTTCAATGAGTTATGGCCCTTTGAATTTTTCAGACTTTTTTTTAGTGGTAGCTGTTTCTTTGCAACCATTGGCTGGAATTAAACGACACTTCACAAAAGTGATTGGTTACTCTAATTGGTTCACTATGTCAAAACAGGCAGCAAAAAGGGTGCAATAACTGTGTCAGAGCGTCATCTTGGGGTATTCATCACCTTTAGTGATATTTGGTAGTCAATTTCAGAGGTGAATGTTATCTACCCTCTGCAAGATCAATGGGCTAATGCCAATGCTACTTCTCCTAAGTTTCTCAATTTATTATGGTCAAACTTGCTAGCAAGTATCAGTACAAGGTTCAGTTGTGCAGAGGTTTATTTGTGCATATTGTCGTATCTGTGGTACCATATTCAAAGATAAGAAAACAGATTTGTAACTACTATGAATTGTGTATTTACAAAATCCAACTCTCAGGCCAAGTTGCATGCAAAGAAATTCTCGTTATTTGTCATAATAATGGATATCTCTCGGTTAGGACCCAACTCAACATAGTGGTCATTGTTACAAATTCACTGCCTCTGCTAATACACCATAATATGTTATGTTTGACAGATAAATATTGATGGGAGATTTTATTCCAGCATGTCTCCTGGGATTTGATCAATCAGTATTGGAGACTTCCTGTGTGAATGGTGGACACAAACAACCAATCAATACCCTTGTATTTATTTCCCATATCGGTGTTTATTTATCCCCCCTGCCATTGACAAGGTGAAGTGTAATGGACACTTGGTCTATATAAGGTTAATGCTCACTTTATTGGTTTATTCATCTTTTATTAATGTTATATGTGTGGATTTTTTACTTCATGAAAAATGACTTTTTTTATGAATGCTGGTTGGGATGTTTCTGGTTGAATGACAAAAATATAGAAGAAATATAAAACAATCTTTTGAATTATAAATCTGTCTGGAGTCAGACCACTCTAAAGCGAGCTGCGTTATAATCACATGCCTCTCTCCACTGAGGTAATGTGGTAAACTCATAATCACTTGTCTCTCACCACTGAGGTAATGTGGTAAACTCATAATCACTTGCCTCTCACCACTGAGGTCATGGGGTCAACTCATAATCACTTGCCTCTCACCATCCAAGATCATCAGTTCAACTCATGATCACTTGCCTTTCACCACTGAGGTCATGGGGTCATTTCATAATCACTTGCCTCTCACCACTGAGGTCATGGGGTCAACTCATAATCACTTGCCTCTCACCACTGAGGTCATGGGGTCAACTCATAATCACTTGCCTCTCACCACTGAGGTCATGGAGTCAACTCATCATCACTTGCCTCACACCACTGAGGTCATGGGGTCAACTCATAACCACTTGTCTCTCATCCCTGAGGTCATGGGGTCAACTCATCATCACTTATCTCACACCACTGAGGTCATGGGGTCAACTCATCATCACTTGCTCTCACCAGTCTAGCTTAGTCAAAAAACTTCTTGTGAGAAATTTTGCTAGTGACTTAGAGAACAATGTTTCAATTCGGTTTAATTCTGACAAAAACTGGATGTTGTATTACACAATTTTATAACCTGCAATGTGTCAAAAATGATATAACACATTAAAAAATACCTGCATGCCTGTATAATGAATCAAGAGCTGGTTTGGAAAATGTCTGTTTTAGTTCAGAGTTTCTTTTTAATATGTCATAAAATCAAAGTAAAACTTCTGTTTATAATATTGATTCTACAGATGTATGTTGTGTCTGCTGCATCAATAACAGACTGGCTGTTTCTCTTGTTTTGATTTACTTGCTAAGAACTCTCTCTCTCTCTGTTGAATCATTTGAAATTCTTGAAACTGCTTCATTTACATCTGGTAACGATTTACTGAAACACACAGTAATATTATGATGGGCTCACCGGGGAAAATGAATTAGCTTTTCTTTTATCAGAATTCTTTCAATATGCATCGTTTGCACTTTTGTTAATCATTTATTTCTCATGGGTTTTCTGGATTGTTTAATCGAAGGTTAAGACTTGTGTAACGATACTCACAGGATTGCTCAAGAATGACTTGGGACAGTTAATTTAAAACTATCTACACTTGACCTCTTTGACCCCACATGTGTTACCATCTGTGATCCTGCTCCAGACTGACTGGTTCCCATATAATCATGTATCTATGGTGATAGTTGTTGATGATATAAATGAGGAAACAATGACCTCAATGATTACAGCATTTTGGAGCGCGTGGTCCTGTGGTAGAGTTTTATGCTAGAAAGCTTTCCAGTTATTTGCGGAAGTCGGATGGTTCTACTCAAATTTATTCTAAGGTCTTCCTCCATCATTAAAACTAGTTATTATATGATCTTTAAATAAATGAATTTTGATTGACCAGAAGTTCCATCATTGAACAAAATACTTTATGATATTTAACAGATTTTACTTTTGGTATTGAAAAACTGTTCATAAAATTGCGATAAACCACGGTTTCTTAAAATAGCCAATGGAATTTCAAAGTGTTAGCCAAACGCAATAATGAAAACTGAGAAGTTCTGAATGTGGCGTTGTTTTCAAATGGCTGTCAACAAGAAATTCAGGTTTGATTTCAGCAAAATTATTGATAATAAAGATGCTGATACGACAAAACGGGCAATATATTTCGCCATTATTTACTAGAGAAATAATTGAATGGTTCAAATATAAAAATAACAAACTGTGTCTTTTGTGGTTAAGACATTGAACTTATGTAAGATTTTTATTTCGCCACGGTTCGAATCCCATCAGGGGAATTTTATTTTTATTTTTTTTTTTTTAAATTAAATTTTTTTTTTATTTAGATACTATTGTTAGATGAAATGTATAATTTAACTTGTCAATTTTTTGTCATTTCCTATACAGAAAAAGCTAGCAAAGGTTCAGAATTCATTTATTTATAGTTTATATAATAAAACAGTTATGGACTTTTCAGCTGTGCAAAATAATGGGTTATGCACAAGAAAAAAAACGCCTCGGTCAATATTAATTTTTCTGGTGTATAGCACATAAAATTGCACAGCTGAGAAGTCCATAATTGTATAATATGCCGTATATAACCTGAACTGTGTAGAAAATGGTGTTAAACCTAATTTTTCTGGTGAAAATGTTTAACTGCATCATCTAAACATGGCCTACCAGGCTCAGAGGCCATATTTTGTGTATGCTCACCAGCAGTGTAGCCCCTTGGTTCACACCTGTGACTGGGTATAATGACAAAATGTCTGCCTATAACCATGAACAGTAGTAATTATTTTCCTCTGATTTATTTGCGGGCTAATTACAGAAGGAGGTGTGGTTTGTTTTGTTCCAGTACAATTCTGTCTTTGTAAGATTTTTAGCATGAAACATAATTGGAATATTTCCCACATGGTTTTATAGCTTGCCAAAATATTAGGTATTGTTTGTATCACAAATTATCATTCAGAACTATCTATTAGTATATTACAAGAGTGAATATTGTTTTGGTGATATTACTGTCAATTCAGAACATTTTGTCTGTTGTGAGTGCTAATTTCTATCTTATTTTATTTTTGAATGGGGTTTAACGCCATTTTTAGCACATTGAATGTTTTAATCAACATATTCAGTTTTATTGGTGAAGGAATATCTCAGAATAGATTTGAGTAGAAATGTTTTAGCCACACAATTAATCAGATGGGCACAAAGAAGACACTAAAATGCCCATTTGTTAGCATGTCTTGAGCATCGAAAAGTGTTCCAGGAGCACAAACTTAAAAACCAAATTCATTTATCCCTATTTGAAACTGTTGTTGTTGCTTAGTTTAGTTTATACTAATTTAGCTTGCTTGCAGTGAAAGCTCAGAGCTTATATAAACCTATCTCGAGTCCGCTTCCTGGGTCGAACCAGTACTGAGTGCTGTTTTATGAGCGGCATCGAGTTGAGCTGGGGATCGAACCTGCGACCTCTGGCATGAGCAGCCAGCACTCTTTCCATAAGACTACCGCCCCACTTGTTGTTGCTTGATGTTTAGCTACGTTTTCAACAATATGTTCAGTCATATCACAAGTGTAACTTGAGACAGCAACCTAAGTGCTGCCTATTGAAACTAAACATCCATTACATGTAAGGTCATTGGTTGTCATATCAATCAAATTTTTATAACTTCAACATATGATACAAACAATTTTTTAAAGTTTGTAATGTGACATGACCTAGCCTTATATGCAGTGTAACTCCCACACTCCCTTACAGACTAACGACTCGGATGCTATGTTTTGTTTCTGCAGCTGGAAGATTTTAATCCTCCAACACTCCCACCTACGTTCTCAAGTTAATGCACATCATCAACATTAAATTCAATATTCCGCTGTCGCAAATATTCATGATTATGGTCTTTGTTGCTGCCATAAAGTGAAATGAAGATAATTATAATGGTGATAAAATAAATTCTAATTTCCATTGTAGTGTTTTGTTTGATTTTAAAATGAAGGTTTATGTAAATCTTCTCTTTCTTAATTGGAATGTCCGGATTTACAACTTTGAGCTCTTTCACGTTTGTTCAGATGTCCAAATGAATGTCTTGATGTAATATTTTATGTTCCAGTGATACGGATTTTTCGAGAAAAATACATTATGCAGACATCTTAATAATCTACTGGTTCTCCTTCAGTTATCAGGTGCATTCTTTGCATGACTATTGGGTTGAGTTTGGCTTCGCTCCCAGAGCGTACATTTTTTTTATTTTTTTTTATAAGTGTTTTCAATAAACATTGTATTTTTCAGAATTTACAAGGTCTACAAGTCGAGTGCTTGGTGCAAAACTATTGTATCTCCTATTTTTCCAAAAATTGTTTTTTTACATAAATTACTTTAGTTTTACAATGTGCATCTTGTGTTAAAAATTTGGTCCTGATATTTTGCACAGAGCATAAGATTGTGTTCCTTTACAATGTATTGCCCAACCCTTCATTTTAATGTCAAGTTAGACTTAAATTGAAAACATTGAGAGAAAATGGACAATAAAAATTTATAAGATGATTGAAATGGTAGCACTGGGTGCAATTTATTTTATATAATAATATCTTTCATAAACAAACTATGAATGGCAAGAAAGATTTCAAAACACATTCAATTCAAGTTAGGGTCTTCCTGTGCTGAGTGGTCTAAGGCGCCGTCTCAAGTTCACTTACCTCTCACCGCTAAGGTCATAGCTGTGAGTCCTACTCACTCCAAAACTTTATGTGAGAAAGTTTGCCAGTTACTTGCGGACGGTTGGTGCTTCTACTCAGATTCATTTTGAGGTCTTCCTCCACCACCAAAACTGGATATGCCATATATTATGCACAACATGCAATGTGATGAAAATGGCGTTAAACCTTATCAAAAAAAAAAAGTTTTTTTATAAGAATTTCCTGCTATTGGTTGATTTTTTTTATAATTCCATATGTTTGTGGTTTTAACATACTGGTACAGTTTATCAATACATTTGAATGACTGTATGGAAAGGTTTACAAGAAACCCTCCAGAATGTTTTTAAGAATTCTTGACCACTGTTATAGCTACATATGAATGCAAACCAATTTTCTAAATTACCATGGTTCATCAAGTGATTACTTTCCTTACACTATTTTAAATCATTTTCCATGGCATATTTATTACTGTAGAAGCTGATTTTGCAATCTTCATCATGTGGCGCTGATAGGAAAACCAACGCTATAATGTTTTATTTCCAGGGTGGTAGTATTTATTACAGAGTGCTGTTCACACAACCATTTTTGTCTGATTGTATTTACCATAGGGTGTAACTCTCACATGCTTTGTGTGTGAAATTATTGATATTGACAAGAGTGGAGATGAAATATCCATTTTTGAGGCGTTTTGCTAATTTCCGTGTAACAACTGAATTAACATTTCCAAAGTAATGAGCCGAAGGAGCGAGGAGTTTTTGTCAAGTTTGATCACCAGTATCTTGGTAGGAGAGATTTCCAAAACAGTCAAACATTTTTGACTGAAAATGATGCCAATAATATTTTGGTAATCCAAGGTATGAAGGGTTGGGTTGGGTTGGGGGAGGGGTTGGGGGCTTGGATCCCTGTTTTACTGTCATGACATCTGGACAGGCAATTGAAATGGTATGGTCATATTCATTTTTCATCTGAATATATTTAAAAAATGAATGAAATAAAATCAATCAAAGTGATAACCATTTTCTTGGCATAGATGTCTTAACCGCGCTTCACCATTGTCATTGGCATTATTATATGTTACTAAGTTTTAATATTCCCGGCTGTCTGTTGGAGGCCAGTTATTATATGTTTATTAATACCTCCATTTGGCTTGTCAGCTAAGATAAAACGAGTCCATATTGCAATAGTCAATAAAATATGCAATTTAGACAGATAAAGTTACATGTGATGATATGCTTTCTGTATAGTTATTTAGACAGATAAAGTTACATGTGATGATATGCTTTCTGTATAGTTATTTAGACAGATAAAGTTACATGTGATGATATGGTTTTTGTATAGATGTTTAGACAGATAAAGTTACATGTAATAATATGCTTTCTGTATAGATGTTTAGACAGATAAAGTTACATGTGATGATATGCTTTCTGTATAGATGTTTAGACAGATAAAGTTACATGTAATAATATGCTTTCTGTATAGATGTTTAGACAGATAAAGTTACATGTGATGATATGGTTTTAGCTTCAGTGTCATCAGCAGGGAATGTTCTATCTTATGAAGTCTGAGAAATCATTGAGCTAATTTGTGGGGTAATCTGTATGCTGCAATTTGTTGTATAGATCATTGTATTATAAAATAGCGCATTTCAAGAGATAAAATAGTAATTCATTTCATCAGCTCAAAGCTTTTGGAAATTTCTCAAGAGTCCTTTTCCTGTGGTTTACCCTGTACTGGGCATTGTTTTAAGGTCAAGTGTCAAATTGAACCAGTAACCTTTGGCATGAGGGGTCAACACCCCACTACACCACCACACTGCTTAGATGATTTCATGAGATTATCACTGTGTGGCTGCTCTTGGAGGATGACAAGATAACAAACATTGGCATCACCTATCATAGGTTTATATAAACTGGATGACAAGATAACTATCATTGGCATCACCTATCATAGGTTTATATAAACTGGATGACAAGATAACTATCATTGGCATCACCTATCATGGGTTTATATAAACTGGATGACAAGATAACTATCATTGGCATCACCTATCATAGGTTTATATGAACTGGATGACAAGATAACTATCATTGGCATCACCTATCATAGGTTTATATAAACTGGATGACAAGATAACTATCATTGGCATCGCCTATCATAGGTTTATATAAACTGGATGACAAGATAACTTTCATTGGCATCGCCTATCATAGGTTTATATAAACTGGATGACAAGACAACTATCATTGGCATCACCTATCATAGGTTTATATAAACTGGATGAAAAAACAATCACAAGGGAAAAGGGATGTAACTCTGTGACCGAGAAGTCTAAAGCACTGCTTTAAGATCACGTATCCCCTAACTAAGGTTGTAGATTCGAATCTTTATATGAGCAGGTTTACCAGTTTCTTGTGGAAGATCGATGGTTCTACTCATTTTCAGCCTGAGGTCTTCCTCCACCAATAAAACTGGCTATGCCATAATAATTATATAACCTGAAATGTGTTGTAAATGACTTTAAAGTCCATTCAAAAAAAAAGAATTGTCTGTAGATATGATGTTTAACTCTTTACTTCATATAGACGCCTTTGGATGCCTCTAATATTGACGCCTTTGAACACCTCTAATAAAGAAGGCTTTTGAATTATTGAGTGAATTATATTTATATTAACTACCTGAGTGGAAAACAGTGCAAGAAGTGTTCAGATTGCTCGTTACGAGCAATCTGAACTCTTCCTGCACTGTTTTCAAAGGCCTTGTTGATTGGTATGGGAAAACGCTTATCTATGGAGTAAATGGTTAAGGTCTAAGTTATGTAGTTATTTCTGATTATGGTACTTCAAGCTAGTTGCAGAATTATGTCAGTCATTAAATAAATTAGCTCCATATCTAGCAAGGGTTCCAGATTGAAAGCATTGCTATAGCTGTGGTCTAGTGGTTGAGCATCAGCCTGGCATGCCAAATGTCGTGAGCTCAATCCCTGGTCGGGTTATAACATAGACTTGAAAAATTGTACTAAAAGCTTCCTTGTTTGGCACTCAGCATTTAGTGGATAGTTCTAGGTCTGGTTGGCCACATTTCTGTATAATGTGACTGAGTGGGGCAATATACCGTGTGTATGGAGCATGACACAGCAGTGTGGAAGTGCTCAGAATACTGACTTAAGTAGACATGACTGAAAAATTGTTAAAAGTGACACTAAACACCTTATAACATTACCAGCAGACTTTAAGCAGGGTCTACATTGTCTGATGCTAGAAAACCCCTTTATAACTGTAAAAAAGTATGGTGAGAGTCGTATCACAGATATCCAGCAAACTGTAGGTTTACTCCAGTCCCATGACTAGGCCATACATTACTCAGTCTAAGAGGCAGTAAATATCATTCATATTATTTTTCATAACAATGTTAAGGAGACAGATGGACAGGAGGCTGTCGATGGGATTTTACAAGAACATGATGTACAGCTATGTGATAGTTTTTGGGATATAATAGAGATCTGTGTGATGAAGATAGATAGGGCAATCTGCTTCCAAGTGTGGGAGGTGCTTATCAAGCTTTCAGTCAGGCAATACAATTACTACGGTACTTCTGTCATGTCTTTTATGCCAACGTTTCATTTGCAGACTTTCTACTCTTGTTTTTTTTTGTAGCTGGTGCTGCATTTGCATTAAGCTTTCGGTTGTTGTGTGTTTGAGAGAGAGGACTGGTTTCAGTGATTATGGCAGTAATTTGGACTGTGTGGTGATGTATCACGATGGTTAGTGTCTGATTTGGCTCTGGCTTTGTTGTGCATGAGGGATGACTTAGACGTAAGGAATGTTGTCAAATAGTGGTTAACCAATGCAACTCGCCCAATATCTTCAATAGCAGTAATTCTAAAGTAAGAAATAAGAAAAATCTTCATTGTGTATCGATATGAACCTTTTAATTTACTGTTTTCATCTTTCTACATAAAATTTATATTTCTTTGATGTGTACTGATGTGTTTTGATATAACTAGTGCACTATCTTTTAGGCCATAATAAATTAATTGCCAGATTATCATCCCCTTCTGACCCCTAATTTTTATGCCGCCTCAACCCTTTTTATTTTCATAAAAAAAAAGATCAAAAGTTTTTTAAAATTTTATTATTTTTTTTGAAAATAAAAAATAAAATCCTTCTGCCCTCCCCGTTTTTAAGAAAAAATTGGATGATACCTAGCAATTAATTTATAATGGCCTTTGTTAATAGTAAATGTTTTGAAAATCCAACATTTTTCATTTTCAACCAGTAATAGTTTCAATTCACAAGAAAGATATAATAATTGATAATTAGAACAACAATTTCATAAATTTTTATTTTAATACCAATAACAAAGGTTTAAAAAGTTGAAATACTACAGGTGCCATCCGAAATTTCAGCCGAGTATATTAAATTTCAGCAGTGTATATATTGAATTGATTAAGAAGGGTCCTTCCTCCATGGCCAAATTGTCTATTCAAGTGCCGTTTCAAGATCACTAACCTATCACTGCTAAGGTTTGAGTTTCGCTCACTCGAAAGTCTATGTGTTAAAACGTTTGCCAATTACTTTTGGAAGGAAGGTGGTTCTACTCGTATTCATTCTAAGGTCTTCCTCCACCAGTAAAACTGGATATGCCATTATATAGTCTGAAATGTGTTTATAATGGAATTAAACCACATTAACAAAAATGATTTGATTTAGCCTGCCAGTCTCTGTTATTAAGTCACTGCTAATGTCTTACTACATATTTCAGTTTGTGTTGTTCCTGGAACAATTCTGCCTACTTTCTAAAGGCTCATTCAAAATATACACAATAGTTCTTTCTCTGTGTTTTGTCATCTTTGTATTTCTGACTATTTTTAGTTTCCTGTCTTTTGAATATCTCTGTCTGTTTGTTTCTTGTATCATCGATTTGTCGTAGTAATGTCTCTTTATACTTCCCCCATTTTATGTTATCTCAGGTTTCCACATTTTGTATGTTTCCCCATTAACTATTTCCATTTGTGTGGTTAAAAAAGGACTCTACATTTAGATTTTGATTTTATTGAAACACATGTTACCTGGATTGTGAAACAAATTATAACATTAGACAAATTGTGCTTGAGGTCTTCCTGGGTAGAACCAGTACTAAGCATATGCGGGGAAAGTGTCTTACTGAAGAACACTACAAAGTGTGGTGGAGGATCAAACCCCTGACCCTCCTGTACTGGGTCCGATGCTGTACCACTGGACCATATGATACGTTTAGAATATACCTTTATATGCAGTAACCTGTCTCGGGTACCAAAGTGGGAACAGGATTCTGCTCATGGTTCTGGATGTATTTAGGGTCCTTCGTGGCCGAGTGGTGTAAGGCGCCGTCTCAAGATCACTTACCTCTCACCGCTAAGATCGTAGGTTCGAGTCCTGCCTGCTCCAAAAACTTTATATGTGAGAAGTTACTTGCGGAAGGACAGTGGTTCTACTCAGTCTGAATCACTCTGCAGTCTTCCTCCACCAGTAAAATTGGCTATGCCATATATAACCTGAAATGTGTTAAAAATGGCATTAAACCCCATTCAAAAATAAAGTAAGCATTTATATAAATAAATAAAGATAAGAAGATTTTTTTCTTCAATGTTTGTAAATTAAAAAGTGAGAAGATCTAATAAAAAATGGAAAAGATTCAATAATAAAGTAAGAAGATTTTTATTTTTGGCATATAATAGTCAGAAAAATTCTCTTCTTGACAGTGTTTAAATTAAACGTCATCATTTTCTTTTCTTGAATTTATTTTTTTTTAAAAAGTGATACTATTCTTCTCTTGATATTAAAAAAATGACAGTACAGTGAAAGTTTAAAAATTGAGAGTTTTAAAAATTCAGAAATAATTTGTATCTTATTTAATTCTTATTTCCTATACACAACGGAGCACTTACAGGAAAAAGATGACGGTTCCAGGCTCCCACATATTTTTCATGTAAAATACTTTTTGTTTGCTTCAAGGTGCATCCAATGTTATCTACATCTCTGATCAGCATTGTCTTTTGATTAAGTATCATTAATTATATATTCATCTACAATGTTTGTTACTGTAAATGTTCAAATTGTTACAATTGTCACTGGTAATGTTAACATTGAGACTTTTGTGGATGTGTTTATTTACAGTGCACAGTTTCACAAAATGCCACGAAATGGATGAAAACAAAGAAGTAATTTATTTAAATGATACAAAATACATAACATAAAGTTATGGATGCAACATTACACAAAATATAAATGAATTGAAAATGATACAAAATATGTATTATAAAGCCGTAATAAATTAATTGCTAGATTATCAGTCCTGCCCGTGCCCCCCCCCCCTTTTTAATTTCATTAAATAAAAATAATAATTTATATATAAAAACATCCAGAATTTGAAAAATGAAAATAAATAAAATAAAAAATAATATCCTCTTGACCTCCCTGTTTTTTTTAGAAAAAATTGGATGATAATCTAGCAATTAATTTTATAATGGCCTAAATGAATTGAAATGATATATAATATGGAACAAAAATGAATGCTTTCAAGGTAAAAAAAATATATTTTCATGTAATAATTTGTAAAACATCTGAAATTATGTATTTTTCATGTATTAATTTGTGAAACTTGAGAATTGTGAATAGATTGTCGCACGAATAATCTGTAATGTTTGCCTGGAAACTCTTAACCAGGAAGCTGAAAAATCAATGCTGTCTTTGGCTGATCCCAATTGACACCGCTAGCTGCTATATGTCACGTAAAACTAATAACAAAATTGTTTTATGAGTTAATCAAAAACACCACTAATTAGTTCATACATAAATGAAGAAAAAAAAATACTACAAAAATCTTAATAAACCAACAATTATTTATTATTGTTTGAATAATCTTCCAAATAAACTCCATGTGGCTCAAATCATGCAGAAAATGATATATTTTTTTTGAGATACAAGTATCTTAAACGTTGAACAAAATTTGAACATACAATAAAGAAATTGCCAAACTGACTTACATTTTTTTTTAAGCTCTACTGGCCAAAATTTATTATAAGGACCCTGTAAGGGGATTTAGAATTTTAAATAGGAATACTTATATGGGAAAACAGAAAATTCTCTTTTTTTTTCGTCTTTTTAGGCAAAATTATTATTCATTTGGAGTTCTTATGTATCATCTAGTTCTAAGAAATAAGATTTGGGGTAATAAGGAGAATTGACTTTCCACAGGGAGCCAGGGTGGTTCAAAAAAGGGTTAAAATAGAAAATTGTCAAAAATCTTCTTCTCAACAACCAGTCAGTTAAATTTGTTCATATTTGATATGGATTATCCCAATGAGTATGGGTTTAAAGTTTGTACAAATCAAGGGTCTTGTATTTATAGGGCCCTGTAAGGAGACTTCGAGTTTTATATAGGAATACTATTGGAAAATGGAAAATTGTCTTTTTTATTATTCATTTATGACATTTTTTATTCAGTTTGAGTTTTAAAGTTATAACAAATATGATTTTGTTCGATAGGAAGGATTGACTTTCTAAAAAGGGTCAGGTGGGGTTGGATGTATAGAGGCCCTGTAAGGGTCTTTGAATTTTACATAGGAATACTATGGGAAAATAATTTCCACAAGTGGGAAAAATTTTTTTTTCATTTTGCATCCATGTGTACATAAAAACTTCTTTTTAAAATTTGAATTATTTCTGCTCATAACAAATCGCTAAGAGTGGGTGATTGAAGGTCTGACAAATTAAGGGGCTGGGTTGTATAAGGGTTCTGTACAGGGGACAATATTTTTTTACAGATAAATGGTATGGGAATTTAAAGTATTTCCTTTTCATAGCAATTAAGTTTTTGTTCAGTATGGGTGTGGTGGGGGTATTTATCCATAAGACGACCCCCCACCCCCACCCAAAGAGTGTAAATTGTGGAATTTCCAAAAGTGCTATGGCCACTATGAGTCAGTAGAGCGTCCTCAGGCTCTCTTTGGCCTCTTGTTAATACATATGTTATTTACTTGATTTTCAGAACTTTTGCCAAAGTCTGTTATGTTGACACTGGCAATATAGTTATACAAAAGAGTTGTTGTTGTTGTATGGTGTTTAGCGTCGCTTTTGACAGTTTTTCAGTCATATCGCGACAGTGTCTACTTGAGACAGTTTCTGAGCGCTGTCACACTGGAGTATTATGCCGCAGACACATGGTATGATACCTCAGCCAGTCACATTATACTGACACCTGGCTGACCTGCCCTAGAACTCTCCTCTTAATGCTAAGCGTCAAGCGAGGAAGCTTCTAGTTACATTTTTAATGTCTTCAGTATGACTCGGTTGGGGATCGAACCCACAACCTTCCACATGAAAGGCTGATGCTCTACCACTAGACCACGTTGCAATAATTTTACAAAACAGTAAGAAAATGAAATATAGGAACCATGGGGTGATGATATGTGCCTTTATTTCATCAAATTTGCTATTCCCTGAATGTTAACATGAGTTGGTATAAATATATGGTTTTATCTTTAAACTGTAAAAGAACTTAAACCCCAAAATCACCAGCTCTCATTTACACACTCATATTTACAATGATGATATCCAATCACAAAACAAAAGACGGTTCTGCTAATGTTTATACTAATGAAGTTCTCCATTGATAAATAGAATGTCGTTGACATTCAGGTCATATATAGCATTTCCATATTTATTAGTGGAGAAAAACCTCAGAAAAATCTACAGGAGCAGAACCACCGTTCTTCTCCATGTAACTGGCAAACTATCCCACATAAAGTTTTTGGAGCGAGCAGGTCTTGAACTCACAACCTCAGCAGTTAGAAGTGAGTGGTCATTAAACAGCTCTTTAGTCCAGTTGTCCTACACTACCCTAAACTAAGTGAAGCTTGATTTGGAATTTCAAACCTTTCAAAATAACACAAAATGTGATATTTTAATTGGAGAGGTGAAATTGAAATGGAATACCAATTTTGAAATAAATATCATTTTTTGCCAATTCTAAAATTGTGGGAGACCATGGCGTGGTCTAGTGGTAGAGCATCAGCTTGGCATGCAGAAGGTCGTGGGTTAGATCCCCAGCCGGGTCATACCAAAGACTTTGAAAATGGTACTAGAAGCTTCCTCGCTTGACACTCAGCATTTAGAGGAGAGTTCTAGGTCTGGTCAGCCCAGTGTCAGTATAATGTGACTTGGTGGGGTATCATACCACATATCTGCAGCATGATACTCCAGTGTGACAGCACTAAGAATACTGTTTCAAGTAGACACCGTCACAATATGACTGAAAATTTGTTGAAAGTGACGCTAAACACCATACAACAACAACAACAACTAAAATTGTGGGACAAAATGGTATACAGCCTTTTAATGTTACACAAACTAATGTTTTTCTCTAGTTTCCTTTTTAGAAAACTGTTACCAAGGTAACCAATGAATTAGCCTCTAATTACAAATGTTATGACACTTGACAAATAATTATGTGACTTGCTGTTATTAATGCTAAAATACAAAACCAATACATTTGTCATAATGGCTTCAATTCCATACTCTAAATTCCTGGATGTGTTCCAAAGGAGGACAGAAGAATATGCCATGCTTTCAATTTCATTCTTCTCAACTCCTGGATGTCTTCAAAAGGCATTAAGGAGAAGAACCATGAATCAAGAAATGTTCCAGCCACAGGTTCTGGTTTTAACTTTAGATGATTGCATTGATTGATAGGTACAATGAACCCTGGCAACTCTGATTGTAGTTTATGGGGCTCAACTCTTTAGTGGGTTTGCCAGCTTGATCACTTAATAAAAGATTCACAGTGAACTTATCTTACAAAGGGGTTTATTGAAAAGGGGCCAGGCTTTGATTGGATCAGATAAGTACACAGTGGGCGGGTTGTTTTATTGTATGCCACTACAAAGTGGTGGGGTTGTTTAATTGGACAAGCAGGTACAAAGTTGTAGGGGTTGTTTGATTGGATAAGCTAATACAATGAAGTAGGTGTTGTTTAATTGGCCAAGCCAGTACAATGTGGTAGGTGTTGTTTTATTGGATTAGTTAGTAAAATGTGGTAGGTGTTGTTTAATTGGATAAGTTAGTACAATGTAGTACAGATTGTTTAATTGGTCAAGCCAGTACAATGTGGTATGTGTTGTTTAATTGGATAAGTTAGTAAAATATGGTAGGTGTTGTTTCATTGGATAAGCCAGTACAGTGTGTTAGGTGTTGTTTGATTGGATAAGTTAGTACAATGTGGTACGGATTGTTTAATTGGCCAAGTCAGTACAATGTGGTAGGTGTTGTTTATTGGATAAGTTAGTAAAATGTGGTAGAAGTTGTTTTATTGGATAAGCCAGTACAGTGTGGTAGGTGTTGTTTCATTGGATAAGCTAGTACAATGTGGTAGGTGTTGTTTCATTGGATAAGTCAGTACAATGTGGTACGGATTGTTTAATTGGATAAGTTAGTACAATGTTGTACAGATTGTTTAATTGGATAAGCTAGTACAATGTGGTAGGTGTTGTTTAATTGGATAAGTTAGTACAATGTGGTACGGATTGTTTAATTGGATAAGTTAGTACATTGTGGTACAGATTGTTTAATTGGATAAGCTAAACAGTGTGGTAGGTGTTGTTTAATTGGATAAGTTGGTACAATGTGGTACAGATTGTTTAATTGGATAAGCTAGTACAATGTGGTAGGTGTTGTTTAATTGGATAAACCAGTACAATGTGGTACGGATTGTTTAATTGGATAAGCCAGTACAATGTGATAGTTGTTGTTTAATTGGATAAGCTAGACAGTGTGGTAGGTGTTGTTTAATTGGATAATCTAGTACAATTTGGTAGTTATTGTTTCATTGGATAAGTGAATACCATGTGGTAGTTGTTGTTTCATTGGATAAGTTAGTACAATGTGGTAGATGTTGTTTAATTGGATAAGCTAGTACAGTGTGGAGGTTGTTGTTTCATTGGATAAGCTAGTACAGTGTGGAAGATGTTGTTTCATTGGATAATTTAGTACAATGTGGTAGTTGTTGTCTAATTGGATAAGCTAGTACAATGTGGTAGTTGTTGTTTCATTGGATAAGCTCGTACAGTGTGGTAGATGTTGTTTCATTGGATAAGTTAGTACAATGTGGTAGTTATTGTATCATCGGATAAGCTAGTTCAATGTGGTAGTTGTTGTTTCATTGGATAAGCTAGAACAGTGTGGTAGATGTTGTTTAATTGGATAAGTTAGTACTATGTGGTAGTTGTTGTCTAATTGGATAAGTTAGTACAATGTGGTAGTTGTTGTTTCATTGAATAAGCGAGTACAGTGTGGTAGTTGTTGTTTCATTGGATAAGCTAGTACAGTGTGGTAAATGTTGTTTTATTGGATAAGCTAGTACAATGTGGTAGTTGTTGTTTCATTGGATTAGTTAGTACAATGTGGCAGTTGTTGTTTCATTGGATAAAGCTAGTACAATGTGGTAGTTGTTGTTTCATTGGATAAGCGAGTACAGTGTGGTAGTTGTTTTTTCATTGGATGAGTTAGTACAATGTGGTAGTTGTTGTTTCATTGGATGAGTTAGTACAATGTGGTAGTCGTGATAGTAACTTAACTATACATGGATGGATTTCAAAAACACTTGGCTCAATTGATCGAATGGTTAACATGACACGACGACATGTCACATGTAAGAATCAAAGGTCAAGGTCACATTTTCATTTTATTTGATATTTCATGTCTGGTCTGTAATAACTTTGTCTTACATGGATGGATTTTAAAATAGCTTGACACAAGTGACTAACATGTCATTGTGATGTGTCACCTGCATTTACCTGTAGAAATAACCAGACCTTAACATTAGATGTCAAAGTCAAGGTCCCACTTTAATGTAAAAAAAACATGAAATTGTGTGTCTGAAATGTCAGTCCATTACCCTTGATATTCAAGGATACAATCACTACCTATTATAAAATATATCCTTATTTTCACAGACCATTTTGGGGGCTTGTGACACTTACCAGTGACATTTCTTATTTTATTTATTTATTTGTATAGAAACTGTTATTTAAAATTGACAATGACTGACCTGGTTTAGATAAGTTTTGCTTCCACACTCTGGAGCACCATGAGAGTGTTAAGTATGTGAGTGTGTGGGAGAAATTGCACATTCAGCAGACCTTGAGGTATCAAGAGGTGTACGATGATGCAGTGTTTGGAAACGTCATAGCTTCTCAAATATATCTGGCAGATTTTGATCAAAGCTTAAGATTTTCATCAGTTGTTCCATTCTGCAAAGATTGTAGACCTTTTATAGAAAATCCACTCTGCAGTGTCTTTGCTATGAAGATTAAGATACACTCCAGTCAAGTTAGGTCATTTAATGCCTTAAAAAAAACCAGTACAAGATGACATATTGGTGGATAACAAATAATCATTATTTAAAGTGACACATACTGCAACGCACAACATGTGCAAGACATTCATGCATAAATATTATCAAATATAAAATATAAACAAAAACAAGTGTATCAAAAAGGAACAAATGCCTTAGAGATCAGCTGATGGGAAATTGTTTAGAGTAGCACAGATTGTTGGCAGATAAGTGGGTGGGAGGGTAAGCCAGCTCAGAGTATCTAATTAAGTTCAACAATATAGGAATAAATTATTGGTGAATTGATTTTCTTAGGAGAATAATGAAGCTTGGCTGGTGGACGAAATTTATGAAGCTGGCTAAAGTATGAAAATAATGAAGACAGTATAGTCAATAAGGAATGTAAATGGGAGATTATAGTCAATAGGGAATGTAAACCGGACAGTATAGTCAACAGGGAATACAAACATGACAGTATAGTCACTAGTGAATGTAAACAGGAGATTATATTCAATAGGGAATGTAAACAGAACAGTATAGTCAACAGGGAATGTAAACAGGACATTATAGTCAATAGGGAATGTAAACAGAACAGTATAGTCAACAGGGAATGTAAACATAACAGTATTGTTAATAGGGAATGTAAACAGGACATTATAGTCAACAGGGAATGTAAACAGGAGACTATAGTCAATAGAGAATGTAAACATAACCATATAGTCAATAGGGAATGTAAACAGGAGAATAAATTATAGTCAACATGGAATGTTGACATAACAATATAGTTAATAGGGAATGTAAATAGGACAAAATAGTCAAAAGGGAATGTAAATGGGAGATTATAGTCAATAGGGAATGTAAACAGATTTTATTCAATAGGAATATAAACAGGACAGTTTCGTCAAAAGGGAAATTAAACAGGAGATTATAGTCGATAGGGTATGTAAACAGAACCATTAAGTTAACAGGGAATGTAAACATAACAGTATAGTTAATAGGGAATATAAACAGTACAAAATAGCCAACAGGGAAAGTAAACATAACAGTATAGTTAATAGGGAATGTAAACAGGACAGTATAGGGAATGTAAATGGGAGATTATAATCAATAGGGAATGTAAACAGAACAGTATAGGGAATGTAAATTGGAGATTATAATCAACAGGGAATGTAAACATAACAGTAAAGTCAAAAAGGAATGTAAACATTACAGTATTATTAATAGGGAATGTAAACAAGACAGTACTGTCAATAAGGAATGTAAACAGGATATTATAGTCAATATGGAATGTAAACAGAACTGTACAGTCAACAGGGAATGTAAACATAACAGTATAGTCAATAGGCAATATAAACAAGACAGTATTGTCAATATGGAATGTAAACAGGACAATATAGACAATAGGGAACATAAAAAGGACAGTATAGTTAATAGGGAATGTAGACAGGACAGTAGATACAATAGAGAATTTAAACAGGAGAGCATACTCAAAAGGGAATGTAAACAGGACAGCATAGTCAATAGGGAATGTAAACAGGACATGTAGTCAATAGAGAATATAAAGACAGTAGTCAATAGAGAATGTAAACAGGACAGTAGAATTAATAAGGATTGTAAAAAAAGGACAGTAGAGTCAAAAGAGAATGTACACAGGACAGTAGACGCAATAGAGAATGTAAACACTGAGAACATTGTAGTCAACAGTAAATGTAAACAGGACATTGTAGTCAACAGGGGATGTAAACAGGACAGTAGTGTCAATAGAAAATGTAAACAGGACAGTAGTCATTAGGGAATGTAAACAGGACAGTAGTCAATAGAGAATATAAACAGTACAGCTTATCAAAAAGGAAATGTAAACAGGACAGCAGATTAAATAGAGAATTTAAACCTTACAGGGTAGTCAATAGGGACTGTTAACAGGACATGTGAGTCAATAATGAATGTAAACAGGACAGAAGAGTCGGTCAATAGATAATGTAAACAAGACAGAAGAGTCAGTCAATAGATAATGTATACAAGACCGTAGTGTAAAAAAGGACAGTAGATTCAATAGAGGATGTAAACAAAACAATGTACACAGGACAGCATAGTCAATATGAAATTTAAACAGGATAGTATCTTAACTGGAGAATGTAAGTAGGACAGTAGAGTTGATAAGGAATGTAAACAGGACAGTAAAGTTAATAATGAATGTAAACATGATGGTTTAGTCGATAATGAATGTACTCAGAGCAGTAGAGTCAAATGGGAATATACACGGCAGTAGAGTCAACTGGGAATGTTGTCATGACAGTATAGTCAGTAGGAAATGTAATAATGACAGTGTAGTTAATAGAGAATGTTAACAGGACAGTGTAGTCAATTTTGAATGTTAACAGGACAGTATACTCAAAAGGGAACAATAACATGACAGTTCAGTAAACATTAAGATATTGTGTATTGTATTAGCATTTTTTTAAACTGAAAAATGTTATTTTTTAAAAATCAAGTACGGTTCGAAGTAGCATATCACGCACCAATCAGTGTGAATGCTTCTTGTATAATGCGGACTGGATAGCGTGACAACTGAAGGCTAATCTCAAAATATTTGCAAGTTAATTGACTTTGTATTGAATTTTATCACATTTTCAAAATGAAAAAAAAAAACCTTGACTAATTCAAGCTAATGTAAAATTTAAATTGCTGGGTCTTTAATCTATTGATATTATCAGCTGGGGTGTAAATTTGAATATTAATGTAAATATTTTAGTGTAATTTGGACTTTATAAAGGGTTCAAAGAAAATTTATCTGTTGGAATATTTTGAAAAAAGTGATCAGATTTTTTCTATTAATTATTCCATTTCAATACTTTTTCAGTGTTTTTTTTTTTCATTATTCATTTGCTTTGTTGTTGTTTTTTTTCATTATTCATTTGCTTTGTTGTTGTTTTTTTCCATCATGGTATTGTCTTTGACATTATGATATAAAATGCCAATAATAAAAGTATTATAGTCCTTATAGTGGCTACAGGTGCAGTAAATGTTCAAATTGTGAACGTTTTTCAGAAATACTATTATGGACTTTAAGTGATGATTTGGTGAAGAAGTTTTTGTGGTAATCTATGTGGACTGATATACAGTGAAAGGAAAAAGAAAGTATACATACCTATTAATGGCGACAGGTCAAGGAACAATAAATGTATTGCATATAAATTTTGTATATTTATATTTCATCATATTGTTGAATCAAAAAATAAACATTTAATTCATTTCAAAGCAAAACAATAAGAAAAAATCAGTTCATTTTTCCATCACATGAATAAACTTAGCCAATAATGAAATAATTTTAAAAACCAAAATGAATACATGTGTATACATGTACTTTCTTTTTCCTTTCACTGTATTTGCAAATATTCAAAATTAGTAAACTTAACCGCTTACAAAGTATACAAGGATTTAAGAATTATTTCTAGATTTTTAGTGTGGGATTCATATGTTTTTAAAACTTTAAAGAATTACCTGGATTATATTGTTAGCCCCAGATGGCATAAAAATGACAGTAAATAGTCAATAATTTGACATATCTGGATTATATTCTTTCTGGAATGTTGAGGTTGGTCCCCATACTTTATGTTAGTAAATGTGACAGTTATTCATGAAGGGATGTTGGTTGTTTTAGCTTCATGTGAATCCTCCTACAATGACTAACTCATCGTACCATACTATAATACTATAACCTGCAGTGTGCTGTAAATTGCAGTGCTAGAAATTTCTTATAAAAGCTAACCGTTCTCCCCATTCCAACATTTTTAACTGAATGCTTAAAATCAAAGAAATATTAAGGTAATTTTCTTAAATCTTACTTGTGAACGCGACCTGGTTTAGTGGTAGAGCGTCCGCCTCGCATGCGGAAGGTCGTTGGTTCAGTCCCCGGCCGGGTCATACCAAAGACTTTAAAAATGGTACTACAAGCTTCCCCGCTTGATGCTCAGCATTTAGAGGAGAGTTTTAGGTCTGGTCGGCCCGGTGTCAGTATAATGTGACTGGGTGGGGTATCATACAATGTGTCTGCGGCATGATACTCCAGTGTGACAGCGCTTAGAATACTGTCTCAAGTAGACACTGTCGCGATATGACTGAAAAAAAAATGAAAGCGACGCTAAACACCATACAACTACAACTTAAATCTTCCTCATCCTAACCAAATATTCACTCATGTCGAGCGGACGAGTGGAATTTTCCAGCCCTGAATTGTGACAAACCCATTCTTTCCAGATTTCTATACATGAAGATAAATATGAATTATTCACAAATAGAAAATCAATCGATAAACAGGTTGACAATATGTCAATATTTTAATATTCATTTTTTCTGTTATTGTGAAGATTATAATATAAATATAAAAGTAGTTCGCACTCAGAATACCATTGTATTTCTGCCTGAATGTACATTATTTACACATATTAAAGCCACTAAAGTTGAATAATCAATCATACAGTCATGTATGCTGGATCCTCCTTATTCAGACTCTGCTACTGCATGCCTATCTAGATCTGAAGTGTGCTTATTTAGACCCCTGAAGTGGTCTGCATCTGCAGTATTGAGGGAATATAAGTGAAGTGAATATAAATTGACGAGTCAAAATGAATCATTAGTGCGCTGTTGTTTGTTTACGCATACTTTGTTGTTGTCTTGTGATCTTGTATGAACAACAACATCATTATGATTGCTTGCAATAACTGCTTTAATAATGACTAAGGATTGTTTGTGTACAAAACAAAAAAAAATTCTGGTTCAATACAATAAATAGGGTTTTAAGAAGTCATGCTTTTGAGAATCTCGAGTATAAAGATTGATTGCACTCTGCTTGGTGAGTGTATTTATACTCGAACAAATTTATGAAAAGGAAAAATTTCATTTTTCTAAGTCTCTTTAAAATGTAGCTGAATTGATTTAAAACATATCGGGATTATTTGAAGTGTGAATTTAAGTACTTGATTTCCGGTTTTGTTGGTGATCTCAATGGAGATGAGTAAATAAATCTCATATTTAGAATGTTAAAACAGGATGTTTAGATGTATATAAAAAGGTTTTATTTAATATCTCTTTTTTGACATTATATTGGGTTATAAATGACATTCTGGCGTCTGGAACTCCGCATGATCTTTCCAGAGCTTGGTTTCTATTAATTACAGGCTTCTGTCACTTAATTACTGGTATGCAGTGCTATATTAATTATCATTAGAGCTCAATGATACTTATCACGTAATTGTGTTAGCATCTAAGCTCCATACTGGAGATGTTTTCAAGCTTGAAGTTGTGTTTTCACGCCTGTTTAGAAAAGTGATTTTAGGACATGAGTTGTACACTTGGATCAATATTGCTGGAAAAATGTGCCCAGCTCAATTTGCCAGCAGTCTATGAAACACTGACTGAATAGTCTGGCCAAGAGATTCCTGTGATTAAATTATCATTGTAGGGATATAGTCACATTGACTTGATAATTGCTGCTTGCTGAACTTTAATTAAATGTAATTGATGGCAAATTGATAAATTAGATAATATCTCCACCATCAAGGATGCATGTTAGGTTTACATTTACCCACTACTGGAATCTGTGTTGTAATGGTGTATACACCACGGAGTGGGCGGAAGGGCAGACTGCAGGGAAGTGTTTTGTATTGTATCGGAAAATATGTTCTTTGAGTAAATGGCTCCTGTAACAAGGAAGTGCAATTTCTGGCTTCCAAAAGTGATGGATTTGAAGTTGAAATAATGTAAGAGTTTTTTTTTTGCAGTGTGTAAAATCTATTTCTCTGAATCTTTTTTGTGTGAAAAGCTGAAGATTTGTTTTTGAAATAGAAGCAGGGATTTATTCTGTGGATTTTCGAGGATTTAAATTTTATTGTTTTTCATTTGAAGAAATATTGTGTATTGTGTTATCAGAATGAATGGATTTAATATCAACTTTGCCTATATAAGATGAATTTGCACATCAATGAGACTCCGGAAGGTAAGTTTTGATTGATTGATTTATTGATTGATTGAATATTTAGCATCATATTTATGCCATCAAGGGCATACAGATGATCAGTTAACCTAACCACTCTTTCCTGGGATCCTGAAAGGTTAACCAGTACTCAAGCACACCCCACAAGTAAGTTTTGAAGTTTTGTCATTACTCTCAGTAACTTTTTGTCAACCCTCCTACTTGGTGATAATGGAATGATCTAAAATAAAACAAAATATTTCAGAAATTGTGGTGAGTTGAGAGTAAAACACAAATAGTATAGACTGTAAAATATCAGCCGGGCCAGATTAGCTCAGTGTATAAGCACGTCTATTAATCCGGGGATTGTGAGTTTGAATCCCCACTCAGCCGAATCCCCACTCAGCCACAACCTCCATGATGACTGATATATGACATTGTGTCTCATTATCCTTCATCTCTCACCACCGATCCAGGTGGGAAAATTATCAGTTACTTGCGGAGATGGGGTGTGCTCGAGTACTGGTTAATCTTCCAGGATCCCAGGAAACAGTGGTTAGGTTAACTGATCGTCTGTTAGTCCACGATGGCAAAATAATGACGCTAAATATTCAATCAATCAATCAATCACTGTTATTAGTGATACACATGCATCATCGTTATTATTACCTTGTGCCCTTTACTTCCTGATTTTTACCTCACTGTTATGATCGAATAATATTATAAAATAAAATGACACAAACTTCTGGGGAGGAAATTGCTTATTATCACTGCTAAGATAACTGGTTAACCCTTTACTTCATATAGAAGCCTTTGGACACCTCTAATATTGAAAGCATTAATTCACCAAGTATCAGCAATGGGTGAATTATGTTTATATTAACTGACAGAGTGGAAAACAGTGCAGGAAGTGTTCAGATTATGCGTTACGAGCAATCTGAAGTCTTCCTCCATAGATGTTTTCAAAGGCCTTCTGTGGTTGGTGCGGGAAAACATCTATGGAGTAAAGGGTTAAAAGTCAAGAACGAGGTCATAAATGTTTTAAAAAGAATCCGGACAAATAGTGTATGAATGATTTTATACCCTGCATTACATGGCAGCTTTGTCCTCTGTATATCTTCACATATATATGAATACATGAATCTAACGTTTCCCACCAACATTAAGCTGGGTGTGGTTTTATATAACCTGATCAAACATAATTCAAATGATGCGTTGGAATATTCTGTGATTCACATTAATAATTTTATGTTAATTGAAACACTTATGTTGTTAATAAAACATATGCCCAAGATAAAATGTGTGCTCTTTTTTCCTTGTAAGTAACAAAGGCATCCATTAGTTTAAGCCCACAGTGCATGGAATTCATAATCATTTCATCACATCTCCCTTTGAGGTTACTCTCAAAATATTGCCTTACATTTGATGCCTGTAACATTGAATTGTATCATTCATTATCCTTGTAGATTCTTATCGGAAATATGCCAGATGACACATTGCTACTTCAAAAGACAGAAAACTATTTATTCCTAGTCAAGAAGAACCATCTGCTTGATACATTATATTACCAATGCAGATACTGTACATTTGCAGCAGTTTTCAGAACTAAAATATCTCAACCTTTATATACTATGAGACCTGACAATTAAGATTTTATCTCCAGCATCCATATACAATCTGTGTTAAATGGTGGAAACTTTGTTTACATTTGCATATTTTTATTATCAGTCTGTCTATCTGTCTCTGTATGGATCAGTTTACATAACACTTCTATGTAGTCCTCCTGTATTCCCCCATGCCAGCACTTATGGAAGAATTTTCCTGATAGCTTGTATTGTTAATAACATGCACGTGTTAGTTATGAAGGAATTTCACTTGTTTCCATAGAGTGTCTGACTATCAATTCAGGGGTTGTGAGTTCAAATCCCCGCTCGCCCACACAGTCTCCATGTTGATTGATATACAACATTGCATCTCATTGTCATTCATCTCTCACCGCTGATTCAAGTGAGAAAGTTATCAGTTACTTGCAGAGATGGGGTGTGCTCAAGTACTTGATAACCTTTCAGGATCCCAGGAAACAGTGGTTAGGTTAACTGATCGTCTGTTAGCCCTCAATGGCATAAAAATGGCAAAAAACATTCAATCAATCAATCTTTTGTTTCAGCTTTATAGCTTTTATTAGTTACATGTACAAGTTAGTGGACTTACGGATTGATTAATTGATTGAATATTTAGCATCATTGTTATGCCATTGAGGGCTAACAGACAATCAACCACTGTTTCCTTGGATCCTCGAAGGTTATCCAGTACCTGAGTACATCTCAGCAAATAACTGATGACTTTCCCACTTGAATCAGTGGTGAGAGACAAAAATTAATGAGAAGCATTGTTGTATATATCAATACTCAATGTGACTGGGCAGGGATTCGAATTCGCTACCGTCAGATGAATTGTCGTACGCGCTACAAACTGAGCTAACTGGGCTGGGCCTAGGAGAATTTTCCTTATTACCAGCTGTATAGCTTTTATTAAATACATGATGTTCCAGCTGTATATATATGTATATATACTTGCTAGTACATAATAGATAATGGTGTAAGAACAAAAGTTTTTTAGGTTTTTACCTTCATCAATAGTGAAGGTCTAAGGCTAGAGTGTCCGCCTGGCATGCGGAAGGTTGTGGATTGGATCCCCAGCCGGATCATACCAAAGACTTGAAAAATGGTACTAGAAGCTTTCCCGCTTAGCACTCAACATTAAGAGAATAAATCTGGTTGGCCCAGTGCCTGTAAAATGTGACTGGGTGGGGTATCGTAGTTTTTCCATGTATCTGTGGCATGATACCAAAGTGTGGCAGTAATGTGACTGGGTGGGGTATCATAGTTTTTCCTTGTATCTGTGACATGATACCAAAGTGTGGCAGTAATGTGACTGGGTGGGGTATTGTAGTTTTTCCATGTATCTGTGGCATGATACCCAAGTGTGGCAGTAATGTGACTGGGTGGGGTATCGTAGTTTTTCCATGTATCTGTGGCATGATACCCAAGTGTGACAGTAATGTGACTGGGTGGGGTATCGTAGTTTTTCCATGTATCTTTGGCATGATACCCAAGTGTGGCAGTAATGTGACTGGGCGGGGTATCGTAGTTTTTCCATGTATCTGTGGCATGATACCCAAGTGTGGCAGTAATGTGACTGGGTGGGGTATCGTAGTTTTTTCCATGTATCTGTGGCATGATACCCAAGTGTGGCAGTAATGTGACTGGGTGGGGTATCGTAGTTTTTCCATGTATCTGTGGCATGATACCCAAGTGTGGCAGTAATGTGACTGGGTGGGGTATCGTAGTTTTTCCATGTATCTGTGGCATGATACCCAAGTGTGGCAGTAATGTGACTGGGTGGGGTATCGTAGTTTTTCCATGTATCTGTGGCATGATACCCAAGTGTGGCAGTAATGTGACTGGGTGGGGTATCGTAGTTTTTCCATGTATCTGTGGCATGATACCCAAGTGTGGCAGTAATGTGACTGGGTGGGGTATCGTAGTTTTTCCATGTATCTGTGGCATGATACCCAAGTGTGGCAGTAATGTGACTGGGCGGGGTATCGTAGTTTTTCCATGTATCTGTGGCATGATACCCAAGTGTGGCAGTAATGTGACTGGGCGGGGTATCGTAGTTTTTCCATGTATCTGCAGCATGATACCCAAGTGTGGCAGTAATGTGACTGGGTGGGGTATCGTAGTTTTTCCATGTATCTGTGGCATGATACCCAAGTGTGGCAGTAATGTGACTGGGTGGGGTATCGTAGTTTTTCCATGTATCTGTGGCATGATACCCAAGTGTGGCAGTAATGTGACTGGGTGGGGTATCGTAGTTTTTCCATGTATCTTTGGCATGATACCCAAGTGTGGCAGTAATGTGACTGGGCGGGGTATCGTAGTTTTTCCATGTATCTGTGGCATGATACCCAAGTGTGGCAGTAATGTGACTGGGTGGGGTATCGTAGTTTTTCCATGTATCTGTGGCATGATACCCAAGTGTGGTAGTACTTAGAATACTATCTTAAGTAGACAGTGTTGCAATAGAATGAAAGGTTCACTAAACACAATACAGCAAAAATAATTATCCATAGTGAAGTTTCTCTCATTCTGTTATACACATGGAAAACTGTGAATAAGGTGGGTGGTTATGGCAAACATGAGCCTGTTGTTTATGCAGGAACCAAGGACATATAAAAATTATGTATAATTATGATTAAGCTTTAAAGTGTTGAAAAACGACAAACAAGCTTTTTGAAAAAAGTTCATTAACCTTAAAAAAGGGATAATGGAAAAGTGGAGCATTTTATCAATTAGTTCTTACATTACATCTGCCTGGCCTTGACACCACCAGCACGCATAAATTACATGCAAATGTATGTTGTTTGAGATATGCCTGTTTTATTGTTAACTGGTTTTGATAAAGCAGCTGCTCACTTCCAGATAACAGCCAGGTGATGTAGATATCTCTCATTGAGTCCATATGCCACTGTTTATATTTTCCGCTGTAATCAATGGATTGTTTTTCCTCTTTTATAAATTAGAGTACATTTTATTGTCTAGCAAATTCCTCCTTGTAAATGTAATGATCAATGCATGGCCATCAATTTTGGGAAAAAATTTTTTTTGCCATATAATTGTTTACGCATATGTTTTTATATTGGGTATACTGCTAGCCCTTATCTTCACATCAACAGGTCAGTTGGTGATTATCATCATCATTATCATCATCATCATCATCATAATATCAGGTACTAATCACCAAGTATCACTCACTGTCTAGTGATATCAAGCTAGTTTTGAAAAGATGAATAAAAATTCTTTAAACATACACATACAGTCAGTCAAACCTGTCTTAAGCAACCGGTCAATGGAATAAGCAAAAGTGGCCTTTTAAGACAGGTATGTTGCTTAACCCTTTACTCCATAGATACGTGTTTTCCTGCACCAATCACAGAAGGTCATTAAAAACAGTGCAGGAAGAGTTCAGACTGCTCGTTACGAGCATTCTGAACACTTCCTGCACTGTTTTCCACTCTGTCAGTTAATATAAACATAATTCACCCAATAATTCACCCAATAATTCAAAAGTCTTCTATATTAGAGGTGTCCAAAGGTGTCTATATATGAGGTGTCCAGAAGTAAAGGGTTAAAGAATCTTAAAAAAAAACAAAAAAAACATGTATTTTTTTCTTGTTTCTTATAGAAATGACTTGAAAAACAAATGGTATAATTATCTTACATTTTTCTGGATTTTCTGATTAAAAAAAAAAAAAGAATCTTACATTCATACTCATTTATTATTTATATTATTAAACTCATTGGCAAAAGTTAAGGTATAAAAGGCTTTTTATCAAGTTTAATTTTGCTCATTTAATAAATTCAAAAATAATGAACACTCATTTAGATCTCAATTTAGTAGTTTCAAACTATTTCTCAAAGATGAATAAGCACAAAAAATAAATCATAACTTTCAAAAAGACGATGTATAAAGCAAGAAAATGATAACAAGAGCGTAATGTTGGAATCCAGTACTGAAATAAATTAATTAGTTGCATGACTGCTTGAATGAACTGTGGAATTGTTTCCTGCATTTGAACGTGATTGATCTTTTCCCAAATGAATTTAATTCCCTAAGTTGCTTGGTATAGAATATATAATGTATATTGATTGGTGCCATGATTAAGTTAACTTCCAGTTAACAAATGTCAGGACTTGTTCCAAATGTAACTACTTGGTAACCATTGTGATGGGCTGATCCTGGATATAAAACAGTAAACAAGGTTGACACAAATTCTGTGTCTGTTAATGATTTATAAAATAGAAACAATGTGGGTGGAGTTTGGGGATTGGAGGCGGGGGATGATTTCTACTGCTACCATAGAAACAATTTCTACCACTATGAGGGACACATTATGTTCCATATCATACTAAGCACTGCTGGATTTAATTAATTGACCCATGTAGAAATGATATTGTAGCTTTCCCTTACAAATGTGTTACATTAATATTGTTTTGTTATTTGTGTGGCAGTTGTGTACAATATAATACTAGCACTTGGTTGCTATGCCAAATTCATCTGTTACAGATACATAACTGCATAAGTGTATAGTCTGTTGACTATACCACTGCTGTCATGTTTCTTGTTATTATCTCCTATAATCTCTCCCACTTCTGAAACAGATAAACATACTGTATTATCTCCCCTAAGTCTTTAGGAATTATCTTCCATAACCTCAGGTTTTATGGCGTATAACCTTCCCACTTCTAATACAGATAAACATACTGTATTATCTCCACTAAGTCTTTAGGAATTATCTCCCATAACCTCAGGTTTTACGGTGTATCACCCTTCCACTTCTGATACAGATAAAACATACCGTATTATCTCCCCTAAGTTTTTAGGAATTATCTCCCATAAACATGTAACCCTTCCACTTCTGATACTGATAAACATACTGTATTATCTCCCCTAAGTCTTTATGAATCAACTCCTATAACCTCAGGTTTTATGACATATAACCTTTCCACTTCTGATACAGATAAACATACTGTATTATCTCCCCTAAGTCTTTAGGAATTATCTCCAATAAACATGTAACCCTTCCACTTCTGATACAGATAAACATACTGTATTATCTCCCCTAAGTCTTTATGAATCAACCCCCATAACCTCAAGTTTTATGACATATAACCTTTCCACTTCTGATACAGATAATCATACTGTATTTTATAATAAGAAAAACATACCCAGGATACCTGTCTGAAATTCAAAATACTTTGTGTATTTCAGAACGTATACAGCGTCGCTATGGTGACTTAAATGGAGACCTACTTTTGGTGGATCTGACACGTGGATCCAGTGGCCTGGGGATCAGTCTCGCTGGTAACAAGGACAGAAATACTATGAGTGTATTTGTAGCAGGTATACAACCAGATAGTGCTGCAGGACAAGATGGCCGGATACAAGTCAGTGACGAGCTGTTAGAGGTATGAGATCATAAAAATCTTTCATAGGTATAAGGTTAAGATAAGGATATTCAAATTTGAGATAGGTATTAAAACTGAGATGCGAATGGAATCTCATTATTTAAATTATACACTCATGGTCCATGGTGGATTACAGTCAAACCTGTGTAAGTGGTCACCTCTATTAAGCAATTACCTCTATTAAGCAACCACGTGTCTCAAGCAGCAACTTTCCGATTTTCAATGTTTGCAGAACAAAAAACCTGTATTAAGCAACAACCTGTCTTAAAAGGCTGGCTTTCCACAGATTTTACTGTATATTCTTTTTTAAAGAGAATATATCAGGATTTTTCAAAATTTCAAAATTAAGTTTAAAACAATTTTCTCGAATATATCATGCCTATATATATTCACTGACCCCATATTGCCAACAGATATCTATTTTAACATGCCAGAATGTTATATTGAAAAGGGATTTTCTAACTTGGGCTACGTGCTTAGGTTAGATGAAATTAGATTTTTTGCTTAACATTGCAGCAAATTTTGTGATATATTAAATGAATCATAAACTTTCGCTTTTACTTCATTTTGATCAGTTATGCAGGTTTACACCTAGTAAAATTGTATTATCTTTGAAATAATTCGAATGACGATGTGATGGTTGTCAGTCAGTATGTATGTACTGTCTATTTTTAGAATGGTGATTTTGTTTTGCAGTTTACCACTCAAATATATATATTGATTTTGTCACATTTTGGTGGATTTGACGAACATATTTTATTAATTAATGATAATGAGATGATTTTTATCCATTTTAAAAATAATTTTATTGAAAGTATTTTTCCTGATATATTTCCTTTAAAGGGAATGGTATAAATACCATTTTATTAAATAGGTGAAACAACAGGTAAAGCATATTGCTGCAAGAGAGGAATAGCTTGAAGAAGAGTGAACATAAATTATTTAGAATTGATTGATTGAATATTAAGCATCATTTTTATGCCAAAGAGGGGCTAACAGATGATCAGTTAACCTAACAACTGTTTCCTGGGATCCTGAAATGTTAACCAGTACTTGAGCACACCGCATCTTTGCAAGCAACTGAGAACATTCCCAACCGTATACCAGTCATCTTGGAGACTGTTACCGGGTGGTGATTCGAACTCATGACCCCTGGATTGATAGTCAGACTAAGCTAATCGGGCCCAGAATTAAAATTGAGAGTTATTTTATTATATGTATATGATGTCTTGAATATTGGGATTTGTAACTGGAACATTACATTACCCAAGGTTTATTCACACAGTTAAAAGCTGCCAATTAATTTAAATGAAATTTTCGACATTTATGGATAAAGTTTTGAAAATCAATATGACAAAGTTTAATGAAGACATCAGTTTCATATTCAGTGTCAACAAACTTCTACTGAATCACTCCTGGTACATTTTGATATAATTCATTTTACACAATTGAGAATTATGGCTTCTATGAAACCTTTGTGGATAGAATCGTATTTTACATTGATAACAAACAAGCTATAAAGCTTAACACAGCTTAATCTTGAAAGTGTGGACGAAGCTCAGTTGGGAGTCAGATGTTAGAAAAAAAAAGAAAAAAGAAGCGAATATGAGAGAATAATGATGAGATAGGGAATTAACACTGTGATACATCCATGAAAACGTGTTGTGATATCAATAGTGCTTCCAAACAACAGATCATCTGAGACTGTCTTATAATGCATTTTTGTTAGAAATTTTAGTTTGAGGGGAACAATTATGACACAAGGAAAAAACTACATGATGCATTTGTGTAAAGTATTGTGAGGCATTTGAATAATGCTTCTCAACCATAGCTGTTGACCATCCACTTTAAAATGCATCATAGTTTATACTAGTTTATTTAAGCTTGTTTGCAAAGAAAGCTCAGAGCTTGTATGAAACGCTCTCGAGTCTGCTTCAAGGGTAGACCCAGTGCTGAGTGTTGTTTTTTAAGAGGCACATCTGGTCGATCTGGGGATTGAACCTGCAACCTGCATTAGTGACTTACACTCTATTCACTACTCTATTGCCCCACTTTATATCAACAAGGGTCCTCCGTGGCCACATGGTCTAAGGCGCTGTCCCAATATCACTTACCTTTCATCACTAAGGTCGTAGGTTCATGTCCCTCCGGCTCCAAAAACTTTATGTTAGAAAGTTTCCAGTTACTTGTTGAAGGACGGTGGTTCAATCAATCTGGGGTCTTCATCCACCAGTAAAACTGGATATGCCATAAAATTATAACCCGAAATGTGTTGAAAATTGCGTAAAACACCATTCAAAAATAAATATATATTATATATCGACAAATTAAATTAGGCTGCATTCATATTTATACAATATTATTCAGTAACAAATAAAAGTAGTCAGTTGGAAGAGAAACAGACATGTGGTGTTGCTCAGTGGAGAAGATTCAAATTAATTTGTTTATGTATATAAACATATATATAAATATATAGTAGGTGGGGTTTTCACATTACTGTCTTGTTTCAGGTTAATGGAAGTGTACTGTATGGAAGAAGCCACCTGAATGCCTCGGCTATCATCAAGGGTCTCAACACACCAGTTATCAAATTTGTACTTCTCAGGTAAATGTTTACATGTTTTCTGTATGGACAACACAAGTATTTACAAACAAAGGAGTTAAATATAGGAAATTACTTGAAATATTTCCTGTTTACATAATATGCTTTATTTTTTTCATGTACAGTGGTAAAACTAAATAAAAACATGTCCATTTTGAATCATATAAAGCATTTTAAATGAGATGTTATTTTATTTTTTTAGCATTGTTTTTATGCAATCAAAGGCTATAGTTAATAGTTGATTAGTTTACCTAACCATCCTTTCATTGGATCCTGGAAGGTTAACTAGTACTCTGGTAAACCCATCTCAAGAAGAAACTGGTAACTTTCCCACTTGAATAAACACTGAGGGATGAATGACAAAGATGTAAGTGTCGTATTTAAGTTATGAAGACCAGGTTGGAACTTGAACACACAACCCCTGGACAGATAGTCAGACATGCTACTGACTGAACAAACTGGGCCTAGCATGTAGTTGTACCAATGTTAAAGCAGATTCTTTTACACTGACAGGACTTCTACTGATATATATTTAAACATGCCAAAATAATTAATTTTAAAGGGGTTTCCTAACTTGGGCTACACACCTAGGTTAGACTAAAATAGATTTCCCGCTTAAAATTGCAACATGTTTTGTGATGTATTAAATGAGTGATGCGATTACATTTTGGTATCAGTTTAATCCATTACTCAGGTTTACACGTAGTAAAAACTTTTTCATTTGAGAAAAAGTCAGAATGACGATTGGAATGTCATCTAGCAGTATTTAAGTGCTGTCTATTTCTAGACAGGGATTTCGTTTCAAGTTTTCCATTCCGATTTAATTAGCGATTTTATCATATTTTGGTAGACTTGACATACTAAACCATTTGGATTTTATTTATTAATGATAATGATGTTGTTGTTGTATGGTGTTTAGCGGCGCTTTCAACAATTTTTCAGTCATATCGCGATCGTGTCTACTTGAGACAGTATTCTGAGCGCTGTCACACTGGAGTATCATGATGCAGACACATGGTATGATACCCCACCCAGTCACATTATACTGACACCGGGCCGACCAGACCTAGAACTCTCCTCTAAATGCTGAGCGTCAAGCGAGGAAGCTTCCAGTACCAATTTTAAAGTCTTTGGTATGACCCGGCCAGGGATCAAACCCGCGACCTTCAGCATGCGAGGCAGACGCTCTACCACTAGACCACGCCACGGTCTAATGATAATTAGATGTATTTTAATTATTTTACAAATAATTTTATTTTTAAGACATTTATAACATTTTTTTACTGATAATACTTCCTTTAAGCAAGCAGTGACCTCTAGTGATTCACAATGTTATTTGTGGAATTGTTTGATTTCATATCATGAAATAACTACTGACATTTCCCCAGGGACCCGCTGCTTATCAGTGCAGTATATTCTGTAATATAGCTTTAGTATTGATTTATTGATCAATTTGGCTGATATTACTGAACTGTTCGTGTGTTCCAAATTAACTTATGGGCATGTACAAGGTTTTCTGCTAAAAGGAAAGGGTGGAAGGTAGAGGTTTTTGGTTATGGGTTAAATATTCCTTAACCCTTTACTTCATATAGACGCCTTTGGACACCTAAAATAGAAGGCTTTTGAATTATTGGATTAATTATGTTTATATCAACTGACAGAGTGGAAAACAGTGCAGGAAGTGTTCAGATTGCTCATTACGAGCAATCTGAACTCTTCCTGCACTGTTTTCAAAGGCTTTCTGTGATTGGTGCAGGAAAATGCATATCTATGAAGTAAAGGGTTAAATAAGTCTGTAGCACTGTTGCTTTAGGATCTATTTAACCGCTCTAAATTATCAACCCCAAATGCACAAATGACTATATGAAAGGTCTATTTGGTCAATTATTCGGTTTTATTTTAAACTTATTAATTTTACTTCTATTGTGAAAAAAGATAAAGTGTCTTGCTCAAGGAAAAAACACATGGCAGTGATGGAGGATCAAACCTGCTATGCTCCTCCACTGGACCTAGTGTTACCAACTAATATGCATACTCTGAGCTGAAACAACCTCAGATATGAAATATGGGAGACAAAAATGAGTCAAGTCTGTATCAAAAGATGCTCAATATATCAATATATAAAAGGTGTATTTGTTAAATGATATTGCTAGACTTGAGTTGGCAACAAATACACGTGTGACATATCGGGGACCAAAATGACCAAGACTGTATAAAAAAAGCTCAATATATCATTGAAGCGTTTAATGAGTTGGACATATATAAATTATTTCCAATTTGGAAGAATGTGTTTTATTGCATACGTCACTTATCTGGGTGTTCTATTTTTATTGAGCAACATGTACTTACAGAAATATTTATACAAAATCTGGTGTAGTTTACTATTGTAACAACTGGTGAGCCTGTATTAGTTCCAGTATAATGATTATAATGATGATATAAATAACAAAAATTACAATTCTACTTCTCTATTGTATAAAGGGTGGGGGGGGGGGGGGGGGATAGCATTAATTAAATACATGCTCTGGAACAGCTAATATCATGTCTGACAGTATTATATTACAAATGAGCGAAATTTTAGGAATAAAACAAGAAAAACAACAAAATTAAGAATTCAGTAAATTATATAGCTTTCTCAGTCCACAAGGTGCCTGACTGTCAAACCAAGGTCATGATATTGCATTGCCAACTTGCCACAGTCTATGGCCATGGGTCTTCCACCTCTGAATATGTGGGGAAGTAAACATTGGCTTACAGAGATAAGGTCTAGTACTTGTTCACTGGATCCCAGGAACAGTAATTAGGTGTTCTGATTGCCAAGGCTAATAAAAAATCCTCTACAAACTTATTTTTTAAATATTTTTTAAGAGTAATATAAGGGAAAAATGTCCCTGTATTTTAAGGAAAATTATGACAGTATTGTTTAAAGGGGTTACTGTTCTGTGTTTAATAAAGTTCAAACAGCCGTCTGTAGGTATTTTATTTCCAAGATTTTAATTAAGTTAGCTGATTTGTTGAAATTCATTTACTGGTAGATGAGTCACCGGTTGATTATCTGATAAATACTTGAATCTAATTAATGTTAATGAAAACAGTTCATTTGGCAGGATTCTTGTATTTCTTAGTTACTGAAACGGCTCTCTTGGAAATGTTAATTGTTTGTGGTCAGGGTACACAAGGGGAATACAGGAGAGAGCTCTCTGTTATATCTAGTGGAGTTATAGATAAGTTGTGGGTGGGCAGGTGCAATTAAATAGATTTTAGGGAAACCCTCAATATGTAGTGGAGATCACAGAAGGATGACAATATACCATCTTAGGACATTAAGGTGATTATTGAAGGTGGATTGGGAATAAATACGTATTTTATGGGAGGTATAATACAGATAAAGCCTAAACTGTGAGGGGGGAAGAAATGTTGCATACATTGTTTACACCCTAATCTAAATTGCCTCTGATGTCACACTGGCAGCCAACTGAAACTGTCTTATGATGTAATGGCAGTTCAGAGTTATTTTGTTGTTAAGTCAAGTTCCCACTGACACCATGCTTCCTTTGGTGTTGATGCTTCATTAGACTTGAATCCGATGAGCCTGACTTGTCATTGTCTTGTCAATGTCTTGTCAATGTCTTGTCCAATGTCTTGTCAATGTCTTGTCATTGTCTTGTCAATGTCTTGTCAATTGTGACTTGAACATGAATCTGTGCTGATTTAATATTTGAAGCCTTGTTTGTTGAAGAGTACTTTTAGGAAATGACGAATGTCTGAAATTTCACTTTGATTGAAATGAGGGAGCAGCAAGTAAAAGTAATTAGTTAATCGAGACTTGATGAAGATTGATTATAATTTTTTTAACTACCAGGTGCCTTAGATTTTACACAATAGAGAACAGACCGGTGGAGGTCAAGGTCATTCCTCAGAGATATAGAAGTAATCGAATGTGTTGTTAGAGTTGGGGGATATTCATCTCCTGGGTGGGCTCGTAAAATCTAAAGCACCTGGTAGTTCAATAAAATTATAATCAATCTTCATCAATTCTCGGTTAATTACTCAATTTTATTGAACTACCATGTGACCTTAGATTTCCCACGTGATTTTAGAGCTTAACAACACATTATTACTCAAAATTGTATGCTGACAAAACTATCATTTTGTTTACCAAAAATAACTGACTCAGCTGCTGTATTAAGGAAATATACACATTTATATTTATAATGATCCAGCAACATATATGTGTAGATTTAACATGTTATACTATATAATAATAAAAATCCAATCTATATTCGTAAATATTTTCATCGACTAGTTGTGATATCAGTGTCATAATCTATACATTTAAGCATGTCCACGACAAACAAGCACTGTGGTTGAAAAAGATGGTTCAATACTTTTGTTTTAATACTTAGCAAATGTTTGTGCGGAACTCCATCCGGCAGCTTTCATTATTGTTCCTTTTTGTAACCCTTTAGCAGCAGCTGCTGACGTAGATGCTGAGGGACAACTATGAGCTCCAAAAGTCACTATATCGTTGCCAGACTTTTGTAACAGGTTTTTGATTCATCTGGCTATGGTACTTTCTGTGACTGCATCAAATGGTTTCACTGTTGTTATAAACAACTGTTCCTCATTCGCTCGCAATGGTTTTGTTCTTTGAATATACATCTTTAGTGTTTATACTAAACATAACTTTTTGTTACCCACAAAACTTTCAATTGTTAATGGTTTTACATGTCTGCCTGGCTTGGTCTGTTTAATTGATCCAGAAATATAACACGTAACTTGATTTGGTTGTATATCAAGGTCAGACATCTTCAACATATGGATAGTTTGGCATCTCTGCCCAGACAATAACATAAAAATTACCACTTATTTCTCTGATAATTGCAATAAGGTCATTGCATCATTGTCGATACTGGAAGTCAAATACGATAAAACTTGGTTCACATCCCATATCTTCTGATATTTTGGCAATGCCGGCCTATTACTAAAAACGTCTTTCATAAATCGTTTAACCATGACATCATTCCCAATATCTCTTCCGCTGTCTAAATTACAAAGGGATGATAACATAGATTTTGCTGTGTTAATAGAGCTATAACTTAAGTTTTGCTCATATAAAGAAGTTAAAAAAATCTAACACTTGTTATATAAGTGGGTAAAAAAATATCAATTTTCCATTTACTTGAAAATGACAACCATTTTTTGAAATAAGACCCATACTGTTTAAATGTTGACTCTTTCCAATATGCAATATTATGTTGCAAGAGAGGTCTGATACACCTTTACTTTTAAGTTGTGTCCGGATAAAACAAAGGCAGCTAGTCTCATTTTCCTCACATGATGACATTTTTTGGTGTCCTGTGGTAGAAGTAGTTGATTCTTCTCTGGAATGATGTACGATTGTGCACATATGTGATGAAGAACCTGGCTGGACCACACTTGCATTGGCCAATTTGGTGCAGTCAGTATCACCTGCTCCTCTCTGTTTGTTACAATCTTCTGGACACATTGACCGCACTCAGCTATATATGTTTGTCTTTACACCAAAATCAGATTTCTTTAGCCAGTTGATGTAATTTTTCAATCTTCCCTCCAAATTTGTTTATATATGAAATTGCCATTGTATTATCCATGTATATGCAAATGTGCATATCTGTTTTATTTACTACCAGAGTAAAGTTTCAAATATCTGTGTTTCTCATGTTCTAAATCATTATAAAACAATGGTGCATACTGGACCCCTGGTTCACTCGCCACCATTTTTCCTATAGCACTAAGCCAGTTCACCCAAGGATATCAACTTTTCCACCAGAATTTGTCTACACATTTCCAGAAGGTTTTTTAACCGTTCAGGTGTTAATCATAATGTCATTTCAATTGAGTTTAATATTAAACCCCAAAAAAACAATAGTCTGGACAGGATGTAAGACAGATTTTTCAGGATGAACAGTAAACCATCTAATAAACGACAAGTATCTTTAACATTTTTTATGCATTCTTCTAGTGTACCAGCTTTCAATAAACTGTCATCAATGTACGGTATATTTTATTTTTCAATGATGCATACACAGGTTTTAATAATTTCGTGTATATCCTTGGGCTACAAGACAGACCCTGGGGCAATGTTCAAAATTGAAAAAATGTTTTCCAGGTTAAAGCATCCTTCAAGTCAGTTGATGCGAAAAAGTCATTTTTCTGAATATTAACAAAAGCCGATTTCAAAGTCTCCATTTTGAAATGCAGTTTTTTAACATTATCATTAAAAGTCTGCATTCAAAATAACTCGAACACTACCATCTGTCTTTGGTCTGATAAAAACATTTGAATAAAATTGACCCTCTTCTATTATACCTTTCTCTATAAACTGTTTCATTTCTGTAGAAACCAGCTTTTTGTCCTGGTCATTAAATTGTTTTGGCCTAGGAGTAAACAATTGAAATGGCCAGGAGTCTACTCAATCCTTTAACCTTTAAATGTATTTAGAATCCAATGATCTGTTGTAACAGCCTCCCAAGAACCACTTAACTGAGAAATTTGCCCCCTATAAAGTTTTCTGGGGTGTTAGACAAGGTATGCAAATTTAATTAACTGCTGCAGGTACTCACGTTTACTTCTTGGGGTATGACAGTTCCTTTTGGGACTTCTGAGGCATGTGCCTTTGGTAAGGTTTCCCTTGGGGTTTCCCGTGATTGTACAAAGTCGCCTGGTGCTTTTGCTTTGGGTATTGGTTCCCTTTCAAGAACCGTGGCTCTAAAAAATGATGTAGAAAACTGCCCAACAGGAATCAGTAGCTTAATTAATGATCTATGTTTCCTGTTAACCACATTGAGGCCCATTGCCAAGCAATGGAATGCATCTTTTGTATAATCTGCTACTTCCTTGACATCCTCTTTTTCATTAGAACTTCAAGAGATTTGACAACTGGCACTATTGTCCATCACATATAATTCTGTGCGGCCTGCATAGCAAGATCTCCTTCCCGTTTGGCCAGGTTAGGGTTAGGGTTAAGGCATGCCACAATTCCTTATTAACTTTTGGCATGATTACCTTTTTGCAGTTTTCCGGGGTCAAATATTTGTCCGACAGATCATTAGTGGTCATCTAGGACATGCGGGTTTCAATTGCATTATTGACTAATAATGCCAATTTTGTATCAATTTCTGGCCCATAAACAGTTTTTTCCTCATACTGTTTTTCTAAAACATTAAGAAATTCCGACGTTTTGTCGGTATCGATTGCCCGAGATGACAACATTGTGTCCAGGTCGTCCACCATTACTACTTCATCCTGTGCGGGCATGTCAACAGAAATAAGCACTTGGGCTGCAGTTATTTCTACCTGCTCTTTACTTACATTGTGCAAACAATGTTAGAAATAATGTCTAAACTTTCGTTTTGGGATTTCTCCATTTTTTTTCTCCATTTTGGATATTCTTTCCTTCCACAATACATCGAGATTTCCGCCCAGCACTGCAACATCCACTGATTGATCAGAAGCCACAAGGCAGCTACCAGAATCATAGGTTGCTGGCGTTTGAGATACTCCCAACGGAGCACTCTTGATATTGCCAATTTTGACCTATTTTCCGGGTTTACCGGAGTTTCACTGGCTTTCTCAGTTTTTATCTTTTTACATTATATTTCTGCTTTACTGAATAATTTTCATTATATTAAAAACACTTGATTGAACCGGAAGTAGCGCAAGTTCCGGAAACTGCGTGAAATAATCACCGTAGAAACCAATGTAACGGTTCATTCAACTTTTTATTTTTGATATGCGTTGTGCTGTAGCTAGCCACTATGTACAATTACCAAAACCAACTCGTATATATAGTTATTTTTAAAACAAATGAAACAAACAAGTAACACTGCACGTTTTATCAAATATTTTAATGACGCAAGCAATAGTTGGTCCGACCGTCCCAGCTTTGGCAAGCGGTATATCAAAGAAATTACGAACGCAAACACAATCTTTTGATGAACCGACAGAACACTATGGGTCGCTGATCACATATTAAAGGCGTGCTACATAGTGATAGACTCTTCCAATAAACTCCCCCTAATATCATTAATGGTTAAGTCAAAATTGACATCGTTTCACACAGCAGGTGACAAAATAAACGGATTATTGGGTCAAATGATATTGCCGCAAGGCGTATTTCGCAGGACAGTATGGCATGGTAAGAGCAATTTATGAGATTTTATACGACCGATAAAAAATATCTGGATCGATTTTTTATTAAACTTTGAAAATATCTGGACCGATTTTTTATAAAACTTTGAAACGAAAATCGGTTTAGAACTTCAGAAATCGGTCCAAAAACAAAAAAAAACCGGCAATTTTAGAAGGCCTGCCCAGGAGTGACGTGTTTTTTTGAAAAGGAGGTGTTTATTTGGATCCGAAAAAAAATAAAAATGCTTAAACAAATATATTTTTATGTGTGTAAGTGTTGTTTTTTTCCCCATTAATTTCTCATATCCAAATTGGTGGTATTTGGGGATGGGGCAGAGGGTAAGTTGGTATGGAATTTTCTATATTGCAGGAGATAAACACGCTACAAGACTGACAAATACAAGTCATCGTACAAATTCAATGATAACATTGATAGGTCCCCTGATGATCGACTGGTATCTTGCATTGTGAGCTGTTCTCCATACATCGTGGAAAATTAAGTTTACAAGACTGGCAAATAAAAGTCATGATATGTACTAAATGTTGAAGTTGAAGGGTAACATGGTGGTAGGGGGTGTTATCTATTCTCCACAAACCAAGAATAGTGCAGTGTATGAGACTGGCAAATAAAAGTCATTATAACTAAGTACAAAATGATAAACTTTAGGGGTTTCATGGTAGTAAACTGTAAAATTTAAAATACCAAAAAAGCAACTTTAAAGTGAGATGATTCTTGTTTAATTTAAATAAATTGGTTCTATCACCTATTTGAGATGCCCAACCCCCACCCCCGTTCCCCTCCCCCAACACACACACACACACACACACGACAAGCACATGTATGTCTGGTAGGCAAGATTTTTTTTTTTTCATTCAGAGCAGCAACTTGTACATTTTTTTCATCACACCATTCATGTCCAATAAAGCATTTATGTTATTAACCTGTTTATGGATAGATAAACCAGTCTGGTGTCCATGGCAGTTGTAAACCAGTCTGGTGTCCACGACAGTTTCATCCTGTCTGTGTTACCATGATTGCTGATGTGATTCCCTGTATAGGTTAATTCAAACTGTCATTTGTGTTTGATGAAAAAATATTTACAATCACAATCAACAGTGATTGTAGTAAAAATAGTCTGGTACTCTGAACACCTACATCCTGTCTACATTATGATGCCATATCAGAGTACAAGTCTAGACCAACAAATTCTTGATGACTAAAATACAAGGATGAATTGGTCAGACACTATTGAATAGAAGGTTTTGGTCATGCCCATATGCTATCAGAATTTAACAAATATTGAATTATCTACAGCAGTATCTAATCAGTATATGCAAAACAATTAATTTCTTTTTTTATTTTTAGGCGAGAAGACAATTTGGAGCGAATGGCAGTAAAACCAATCAAAGTGACCTCACCAGTGCTACTAGCGAAACAGGTCAAAATGGTATATATTGAATAACTTACTCAGAGCTATAATTATGTTTCTGGTGATACTCAATGTTATTGTTTGTTTTACTTTATCCTTGTCTGGGAGTAACTTTTGTTGTAATCGGGTGATACATAGATTGTTTCTCAGTCACTTTTTTTAACAAAAATAAAGTTTTCAAATGAAATTGGAATTGTCGAAAGCAAGGATTGGGTGTCTTTTATAGAAATTAAGAAGAAAATAAAAGTTACTGAAAGATAATTCGGCATGCCACTTCATTCATTCTGTCATTGTTCATTAATAGATTCATTATTGAGTTATAAATTTTTAAAAGCCTCTACTGTAAGGCCATTATAAATTAATTGCTAGATTATCATCCAAGTTTTTTGTTAAAAACAGGGAGGGCAGGAGGATTTTATTTTTTATGCATAGATGGATTTTTATAAATACTTGTTATAAATGATCAACATAACATAACATGACAACATGTTGCACTTAATAACCAAACTCCCACTTCAAAGGTCAAGGTCACAATTTAACTTTGTCAACACTATCAGTCATTTTGACATTTCTTGTCGGGTTTGTCATCTATGGATAAATTTTAAAAACATTTGCCTCAGTTGATCAACATGACATAATTAAGTGTCGCATGTGAGACCCAGAACCTTTCCTTAAAGATCAAGATCACACTTTCAGTTTGTTTGATATTGTGTGTCTGGTCTGTGACTTTATTTTTAATTTGGCTCAAGATCAAGATGACATGACAACGTGTCATAAGTGAGACCTAGACCCATACCTCAAAGGTCAAGGTCACATTTTTAGTATGTATGACAACTCTTTTAATCTGTTTGAGATTTCAAGTCCGTCCTTCAACTTTATCATACATTGATGGATTTCGAAAACACTTGGCTCAATTTATCAACAATTGATCTGTAACTTTGTCTTACATTTAGGGATTTTAAAATAGCTTGACACAAGTGATCAGCATGTCATGATGATGTTTCAGCAGCATTTAACTGTTGAAATACCCAGACCATTACATCATATGTCAAGGTCAAGGTTACACAAAGGTCAAGGTCATGCTTTGATGTAAAAAACATGAAATTGCATGTCTAGTCTGAAACATCAGTCCATTACTCTTTATATTCATGGATACATTGCTACCTATTATAACATAATTATATTGTTATTTTTAAATGACAATTTGGGGGGCATGCGACACTTACCACTGACATTTCTTTTTTTTTTTGTTTTTTTAAATTTTTGATGGTTTTTTTTAAAAAAAAAATTTTTTTTATTTCTGAAAATAAAAAGGGTTGACGCAGGGGAGGGCGGGGATGATAATCGAGTAATTAATTTATTATGGCTTAATCTACTCTCTTTTGTTATTTTAAACATTGATATGGGTTAGAGTTATATTGTAGTTATTTTCTTTCCATGTTTTTAAGCTCATTTAAATTGCCTTTGATAATTATATATTATTTGCCTATTATATTCTGATTTTTTTTTTTTTTTTTGTCAAAAAAGGAGAGCAAGGCTGTTCCACATAACCAGATCTCGCCCACGTCAGAACCAGCTACACTAAGCCCCACCCCCTCTGAGGAGAAGCAGCTTCCATCGCCTGTGACGCCCACTGTGCACGACGTCATACAAGTCATAAATCTAAATAAGGTAAAGTATATATCACTGAAGGATGTAGTCCAACATTTGTATCCACCATCGACTTATTTGCAAATTTCTGGGCTTTGATACTCTGATGAAGAATTCACCAATTATGATAATACAAATAATAATAAAGACTTTTATTAACAAGAGATTTGAATAAATTCAATCTTCCATGAGGCCCACAATGTGAAATGAGTTGTTCGTATGCTAATGATGTCAGTTACATTGTATTGCTGACAGTGGCACACTTTGTTCCCTATCTGTACTGTACAACAGTTAGTTGATGGCTGGATGAATTCTCCATCCAACACTTTGTGTTTATACTGGATTGAAGAGCTAACCCGACACCGGAAATTTGATGTACCTGTCATTTGATGTATTTTCTAAAAAATTATCAAAGAAATTTCCTTGGAAATTTAACTTGAATAAGAAAGAACATTAAGGTTATGTAAAAATACATAATTGACTGTAAATGACTTAAATAAAAATTTCGATGGCACTTCTCCATATTTTGACGAAGATATTGAAAATACAAAAGTGGTGGATAAGCTGTTTCCTTCAGTACACATTCCAACACATGCAATAATCATATCAGTCTAGTAGACAATCAATAAGGCTGAACGTTAGCAGGCTTGTGGACATTAACCCTTTATTCCATAGATACCAATCACAGATGGCCTTTGAAAACAGTGCAGGAAAAGTTCAGATTGCTCATAACGAGCAATCTGAACATTTCCTGCACTGTTTTCCACTCTGTCAGTTAATATAAACATAATTCACCCAATAATTCAAAAGCCTTCTATAGTAGAGGTGTCCAAAGGCGTCCATATGAAGTAAAGGGTTAAACTAGGAGTATTTTGGTGGGAGATGATATAAACATGGTGATGGCACATTTGACACCTCCCCAACATTACTGTTCATGTCAGGGATAAAACTTTTTAACCAGCCAATAAGAAACTGATATCTTTGTAAATGATATAAACATGGTGATGGCGCATTTGACACCTCCCCAACATTACTGTTCATGTCAGGGATAACACTTTTTAACCAGCCAATAAGAAAAGGACGTCTTTTGTAAACCAACTGATGTCAACTGTCAAAAGTGGGACGGTAGTGCCATGAATTGAGTGCTGGTGGTTTACACCAGAGGTTGCAAATTTGAATACCCACTCTTGACCCAGTGTCCCCTTTAAAACAAAACTCGGCACTGGTTCTACCTAGGAAATGAACTTAATATAAGCTCTGAGCTTTCTTTAAAATGGAGCTGAAATAAATTAACTAAACTAACTGTCAAGAGTTGCTATACTCCCACAACTTATATTGAACTGATGTCCTTCCAAACTGGTGATAACAATTATGCAGAGAAATCTATTTCTTAGTTTATACTAATTTATTTGAGCCCTTTTGCAGTGAAAGCTCAGAGCTTATATGAACTGCTCTTGAGTCTGTTTCCTTGGTAATACCAGAACTGAGTGTTATTTATTTTAAAGGCATCAGATCGAGCTGGGAATTGAACCCGTTGCGCACCTGCTGGCGTGAGCTTCAAACACTCTATCCATGACACCACTGCCCCACTTTATATGTTTTCTAAACATATGCATTGTGTGGCAGTTCAAAAATGACAAAGTGATATTTCTTTCTGGACCAACGCTCAACACACATGAATAGTGTTACAATCAAGCATATTAAATGGAACATTCAACTTGATTCCCAACAGAGTAACACTATCAGCTAAAAACAATCAATACCAATATCTAAACCCAGTCTTGAGTGTGGTTTTAAGTCAATAATGAAAACTGTTGAATTGAATAAGGGCTTTGTAAAAAGTTAACTCTAGAGCAAAAATCAATATGAAATTTAAAAGACATACTTTTTTTTTTAATAAGTGGATGAGACGGTTTAAAGTCATTTGAGTATATACTACAGGTGATATAAGTATGTATGTATATATTTTTTTTAATCTGGTTTACCTCATAAAGACACCTTTGGAGACCTCTAATATTGAAAGCATTAATCCACCACGTATCAGCAATGGGTGAATTATGTTTATATTAACTGACAGAGTGGAAAACAGTGCAGGAAGTGTTCAGATTGCTCATTACGAGCAATCTGAAATCTTCCTGCACTGTTTTCAAAGGCCTTCTGTGATTGGTGCTGGAAAACGCGTATCTATGGAGTAAAGGGTTAAAACCATTTTTAACACATGGCAGGTTAAATATGGCATATTCATTTACATTAGTAGAAGACCACCTCAATGAACCTGAAGAGAACCAGTGTCCTCCTGCAAATAATAGACAAACTTTCTCACATAGAAAAATTTGGACAGGGCTAGTCTCGAGCTCTTGGTCTCAGCAGTGGTGACTAGATGATAGCGCCTCTAAGATCGCTCACCCACAGATAACTCGCTGCATGCTATATTTATGACGGCGGGTTTGATTGTTTGAGAAAATAAACATGAATTTGTGCAGTGTCACTGACCTTCCACAAGTTAGTGGAATGTAACTTATGATCTCGAAACCAAACTGGTCTCGGACCCAGTACCTAAACAGTGAGCAATAAGAGACCTTAATGCAGTATCCGCGGCCACTCAGCTTTGTATATGTGTTTCATAAAAAAGTGAAATATTACATTAATGTTGGGTTAAGGGGCGTTTCTTGCAGTGGTTCAAAGTTCTATTAAATTGCACCATTCAAACATTCAGCGTTATACCTAATTTCCATAACAACTTGGTGGAAAATTAGAATTAATTGATGCAATCTTTTACTTGGTTGCAGAAAAATAAGCTGACTCGGCTAAATGTAATTTTAACCAAGTGTGGTGCTGTGTGAAATGTTTAAGACAATTAAAGCTAATTAGATAATCTGTAATTAGTGTGCAAACGAGGAATAACATTGAACTTGCGTGTTAGTTATAATTTTACCAATCAGAGACGCACCAGTCTCAAGGATGATTTTAAAGAAAATGTGAATTCTGGTCATTAATGCAAACTAGTTTATGAACCAGGGATGCTTGTTTGTAAATACTTCTAAATAATCATCTGCAATTTCTTGACTTTGCATTTTGCACATGTTCAGGGCTTTTGCTCGCACTTTTGGGAATGAGATCAGGGCCCCTGACTTTGGGAAAATTAGCGTGTTTTTTTAAAGAAATTGAGAAAATTACATAGCACATGTTCCTTCTATATATATGTAATGTATATTGAATGTATACAAAATGTGGTGTTCTTTTAGAAGACATCTATATAAGAGGTGTCCAAAGGCGTCTATATTAGAGGTGTCCAAAGGCGTCTATATTAGAGGTGTCCAAAGGCGTCTATATTAGAGGTGTCCAAAGGCGTCTATTTGAAGTCAATAGTTAAAAGGCCACTTTTGCTCCATCATATGACTGGCTGTTTAAGACAGGTTTGACTGTATATCCAACGCTTCAGTTATTCCTAAAACAAAGGTTACAAGAAGTATGGTAGTCCTGAGTCGTAAATATATCATACCAGAAGCAGTCCAGGAAGCCAGAATGCTACCCTGTTATAAATAATGACATGCACTTAGCTGTTATTGATTGTCGTCCAGAGTTATATGACTGTTGCATGCATGGAGACATTTTGAATATCTGGGGGCCATCAAAATCTATGTTGTCAATTCACAGCCATGCTAATCATATTACCAGAAGTTGCAATTTTCTTAAATACTAATCAAGATTTACATTTACATAAATGCCTTGTCAAAATGACATTGAAGAAAACAAGTCGTTAGCGTTGAGAAATAGTTTTCAATGACTGCAGCATTGCATCAGCTGATGTTTTGAATTTGATAGTTTAAGTCTGAAATCTGTTTGTGAAATTCAAAAATGATTGTGTTGGGGGGAGTATAAAACAATTAACATGACAACTTCATGATGTTATTCAATTTTCTTCTTCCCTAATCAATATAAATAAGATCATTTGGTGTAGCTAATCCAATGAAAAGCAATCAAAACTATTGCGTTATAATCATCATTAAGTATTAAAAAGAGCTGTTTAGAACATATAGCTGATACTGCCTTCAGAGGGAGATTTAGTTGCAACATTTATTGAGTTTTGTGTAGGAGTGCAGCATTCCTGAAAAGAACTGATGAGATTTTATGCGAATGAACAAAAGGGTCCAGGCAGAATATAATGATGGCTGGTTTGTAATATACCGCAGTTATTGACGAGTTTCGAAAATAGCACAGTATTTTTGATTGGTAATGCGACAGATGGGAAGTTTGTACATGAAGGTCACATGGTATTCAATGTTGAGAAACATGTTCCACCAGCTGCTGATAAACAAATGAAATGGAAATATCTGTGATTGGCATTGTTTGCTATGGATCTCTACACATGTTTAGGAAATTATTATTTAAAGGAATTGCTTCATAAAGCTGTACCTCCATACACAAATACAACATCATACCCTGTTATGGTTGTAATGCCAAACACTCATGTCACTGTGGCTGCACATATTTGTGTTGCTTTGATTGAATCCATAAGGTCACAAGTGTTTTTGCAATGGGAAGACAATGAATTGATGGCAGTGTGTGTCGACAGCTTGATCATTTGTTTAAACGACAGCTTGATCATTTGTTTAAACGTCAGTTCTCCATTGATTGTGGAATAGATTCTCACAACATTTTGCAATAAAAGCAAGACTGGTGTTTTGGATAGGGTGTTTGAGGGGTCCTCCATTGTCAAGTGGTCTATGGTGCTGTCTCATGATCACTAACCTCTTACCCCTAAGGTTGTAGGTTGGAGTCTCAATTGCTCCAAAAACTTTATGTGAGAAAGTTTGCCAGTTACTTGCGGAAGGACAGTAGTTCTACTCAGATTCATTCACCAATAAAACTTGATATGCTATTATAATATAAATATATTGTAAAAAATTTCATTGTTGTGATTTCAGTTATTTCCCTTTATTATATATATATAGAGATAATTATTTGTGAACAACAGAGATAAATGTACAGACCACACAATGGCAAGCATGCCTGGCTTCAATGCAAACCATAGACACAATATATAGGCATGTAACAAACCAATAGATTTGTTATCAACCATGACTTGAATTCTATGGTTTTACATGCAGCACATCTGGACTGGACACAGAACTTACATTCATGAACAGATAGCTTGTTATGAGTAGGATCCAGTTAAGTATTCATGACTACTCATATCCTATATGTAGGACAGATCAAGAAACCTGTTGGATTATAAAAAACAGCGAAATCATATATAATTACTTCATAAGGTAGTATTAAAATCACAACAATAGATTTTCCAATTTTTTGGATCTTTTCAGATGTACATTTACAATGTATGATATACATAAATGTACAGACCAGACTTCAACAAGAACATCTAGCTATAATACAAACCATAGACACTCTATCAAGGCAAATGCAAACCATATACACAATATCAAGGCAGATGCAAACCATAGACGCAATATCAAGGCAGATGCAAACCATAGACACAATACTAAGTTAGATGCAAACCATAGACACAATATCAAGGCTGATGCAAACCATAGGCACAATATTAAGTTAGATGCCAACCATAGACACAATATCAAGGCAGATTCAAACCATAGATGCAATATCAAGGCAGATTCAAACCATAGATGCAATATCAAGGCAGATGCAAACCATAGACACAATATTAAGGCAGGTGCAAACCATAGACACAATATAAAGGCAGATGCAAACCATAGACACAATATTAAGGCAGGTGCAAACCATAGACACAATATAAAGGCAGATGCAAGCCATAGACACAATATCTAGGCAGATGCAAACAATAGACACAATGTCAAGGCATCTGCCTTGGTATTGTGTCTATGGTTTGCATTGTAGCCAGGTGCTCTCGTCATAGTCAGGTCTGTTCATTTATGTCTGGTTATTCACAAGTAATTATCTCCATATATATATATATATATAAGGGTCCTTTGTAGCCGAGTTGTCTAAGGCGCCGTCGCAAGATTTCCCGTACTTACCTCCCACCCCTAAGGTCGTAGGTTCTGCTCACACCGAAAATTTATGTGAGAAAGTTTGCCAGTTACTTGCACAAGGACGGTGGTTCTACTCAGTCTGATTCAGTCTGAGGTCTTCTGGATATGCCATAAATAACCTGAAAACCCCATATATATATTTTTTTTTTAATGGAGTTTTCAGGTTATATATGGCATATCCAGAAAACTGAATCATATACATGTATATATATTAATTATCCACTACCAGTATTGTTGTAACTAGATGGTTTTCTATCTTCTGTTATGAGAAATCGGATGACTTGAGGATGAACTGTGCCATTTCAATTGTTGGTTTAAATTTTCCAGAGAAAAAGGTCACTGACACTGCAGTTATGGTGATTTACAAGTTTTTCGACCTTGCCTGTTATCCAAAATTACATTAAGAAACACAAATTTCTTATTCATTTGTTTCAAAGTAAAGCAGTCAGATGTATGCTGATAATTGCTGTAGTCACACCATTTATTGAATTTCAGTTCTTCTCCATAATCTGATCGTCTGTCTCGAGCTTTAAAATTACTCCTGGTAACTATTGGGATGTGTTTCTTCAGTATTTCTTGAAAAAAAATAAGAACAAAATATTTACATTAAAACATTTCCTGAGGTTTCTTGAGCCTGACGTACTGGAACAGAAGTTGTGTGATTGGCTTGGCTCAATCAGTGGTAGTTTTAACATCTGAAGACATTGCACAGTTTAATACAGTGTACTGCTCAGCTCAATCACTCAAACAATGAAGAGGTCTCTATGTACAATACTCACTAAATTGTTGATAATGGTCAAAATTGTAAAAAGAGTTTATACTAATTTATTTAAGCTCGATTGCGAAGAAAGCTCAAAGTTTATATGAAATGTTCTCCAGTCCGCTTCCTAGGTAGAACCAGTGCTAAGTTTTTGTTTTTTAGAGGAATTGGATTGAGATGGGTATTGAGCTGGCAGCCTCTGGCGTGAGCAGAAAACACTTTCCTCTGCCCTGCTTATAAGATTTAAACGCTGGTTTGACAGCTTCATTTTACATAAGTTTCCCAGCTCAATACAAAAAAATTATGTGAGAAGGTTTGCCAGTTACCAGGTTGTTCTACTCAGATTCCTGATGTATACAACCTTCCCCTCCTGTATTTCAGGGACCAAGTGGTCTGGGCTTCGCCATTATTGAAGAGTCACGTGCAAGCAGACAGGGGATCTACGTGCGCAGCATAACATTTGGGGGCGTGGCAGACAAGGATGGGCAACTTACAGTCGGTGATCAGATTCTAGAAGTCCAAGACAAAAATCTGATAGATGTGCATTATGATAAGGTAAGTACAGTGGTTAGGCCTGAATTAAATAATAGTATGGTTCCCATTACATGGAAATGCAAAATAGGGTAGGTAGGTAAATTATTTATTTATTGTAAATTATTTATTTTGTGTTGTCATTACTATCCGTTTTCTGTGAGTATATAATTATTATATCTGTATGTGGACACACTTGTCATACACAATGGCTAGGCAGCTCTTGCTTGATGCCGCCATGTTGCTGCTATCTTTTCTGTGATCCCTTCTGGCGGTGAACTTCCGGCGATCGGGTAAAAGCTTAAGGCCTACAATACAGCCGAAATGTCACCATTGGGAATGAAATCGTGGTCACGACAGATATGGCCAATGTTTTTGTTGTTTTTTTTATTTTTTTGTTTTGAAGGAAATAAATGTTTAGGGTCAGCGGGAAATAATAGGGATGGTCGGGAAACTGGCACTTCACTATTATTTAATTTAGGCCTTATTGAACCAGTCAAATGGTACATTAAATCTATTGTTAAATATTCACCGTATGTGCAATGTTCCTATATTGCTGTGTCAAGGACAGTGGTATCATCAATGCGATCACGGTGCCTTAACTGTATAGCGGGCAATGGAGGTCATAACTGATATTTTCAAAATCTGTACTTTTGATATGAGAGAATGTGACAGTTAATATGTTTACAACGATTTGCTGATTTGTAAATTTGTGTTATAATATTTGATGAATTAAATGTAGCTTTAAGGATACATATTTTTACCTTTCATCAACCTTTAACCATTTTCGAAACATTGCCATTTCAAAAAGAGGAACTCCATATATAACACAAAATGTGTTTAAAAATGGAGTTTAACCCCATTCTTAAAATGTATACACATACAATCATAATGGAAGGTAAAAACGTTTTTTTAAAGTAGATCTACTCCAAAATTAATGCTCTTCCCCAACAAAGGTTTGCTTTGTCCACAGTTAGTGGGAAATTTAAAGACTAAATAGAAAGTGTTAACTGAGATGCTGCAAAAACTGTATGTGAGAAAGTGTGCTGGTTATTTGGGGAAGAATGGTGGTTCTACTAGGACAGGATCCCATAATTATAAATCCTTCTCCACCCAACCACCCCTAACAAATTGCACAAACTATATAATAAAGAAAATTTGAAGTATGCACTACAGAGGTGCTACAGACACAGCAGGGACTCGTAAGTTTGTTGGGAGAGGTTATTATATACAACATATGGTTTGTCTATTTATCATTTAAGAGCATATTGTCATAAATATGATCAATGTATTATTCCCTTGTCTGTGAGCATGGTAGGGATTTATAATGATAATTGATGGCCGGACAATTGTTGATTATGTATTTCTGATTAAGTAAGACTTGTCTAGATCGTAGACAGTGATCTATCAATTTGAAAATATATTCCAGTAATAGCTTCATGATTTACAGACTTCTTTGTGAAAAAAATTTCATTTATGTATGATGATGCAGACGACAAGACTTGTACTGAATCAACCTGTAACTTAAAGTACTGTATCAACCTGTAACTTGTAGTACTGTATCAACCTGTAACTTGTAGAACTGTATCAACCTACAACTTGTAGTACTGTATCAACCTACAACTTGTAATACTGTATCAGTCAGTAACTTGTAGTATTGTAACTTGTAGTACTGTATCAACCTGCAACTTGTAGTACTGTATCAACCTGCAACTTGTAGTAATGTATCAACATGCAACTTGTAGTTCTGTATCAACCTGTAACTTGGAGTACTGTTTCAACCTGTATTGTAGTACTGTATCAACCTGTAACTTGTAGTTCTGTATCAACCTGTAACTTGTAGAACTGAATCAACCTACAACTTGTAGTACTGTATCAACCTACAACTTGTAGTACTGTATCAGTCAGTAACTTGTAGTATTTTTACTTGTAGTACTGTATCAACCTGCAACTTATAGTACTGTATCAACCTGCAACTTGTAAAATGTATCAACCTGTAACTTGAAATACTGTTTCAACCTGTAACTTGAAGTACTGTATCAATCTGTAACTTGAAGTACTGTTTCAACCTGTAACTTGTAGTACTGTATCAACATGTAACTTGTAGTACTGTATTAACCTGTAACTTGAAGTACAGTATCAACATGTGACTTGTAGTACTGTATCAACCTTTAACTTGAAGTAGTGTTTCAACCTGTAACTTGAAGTACTGTATCAACCTGTAACTTGAAGTACTGTATCAACCTGTAACTTGTAGTACTGTTTTAACTTGTAATTTGAAGTACTGTATCAACCTGTTACTTGAAGTACTGTTTCAACCTGTAACTTGTAGTACTCTTTCAACCTGTAACTTGAAGTACTGTATCAACCGATAACTTAAAGTACTGTATCAACCTGTAACTTGTAGTAATATATCAACCTGTAACTTGTAGTACTGTATCAACCTGTAACTTGAAGTACTGTCTGTTACTTGAAGTACCATATCAACCTGTAACTTGAGGTACTGTAACAACCTGTAACTTATAGTACTGTATCATCCTGTAACTTGAAGTACTGTTTCAACCTATAACTTGAAGTACTGTATCAGCCTGTAACTTGTAGTACTGTTTCAACCTGTAACTTGAAGTACTGTTTTAACCTTAAACTTGACGAACTGTATTTACCTGTTACTCGAAGTACTGTATCAACCTGTAACTTGTAGTACTGTATCAACCTGTATCTTGAAGTAATGTATCAACCTGTAACTTGTAGTACTGTATCAACTTGTAACTTATAGTACTGTAACTTGTAGTACTGTATCAACCCGTAACTTGAAGTACTGAATCAACCTGTAACATGTAGTACTGTAACTTGTAGAACTGTATCAACCTGTAACTTGTAGTTCTGTATCAACCAGAAACGTGTAGTAATGAATCAACCTGTAACTTGTAGACCTGGTACTTGTAGTACCTAATCAACCTGTAATTTGAAGTACTGTATCAACCTGTAACTTGTTGTACTGTATCAACCTGCAACTTGTAGTTCTGTATCAGCCAGAACTTGTAGTACTGTATCAACCTGCAACTTGTAGTACTGTATCAACCTGTAACTTGTAGTACTGAATCAACCTGTAACTTGTATACTTGTAATATGTAGTACTGAATGATCATGTTACTTGTAGCACTGTATCAACCTGTAACTTGTAGTACTGTATCAGCCTGTAACTTGTAGTACTGTATCACCCTGTAACTTGTAGCACTGTATCAGCCTGTAACTTGTAGTACTGTATCAACCTGTAACTAGTAGTTCTGTATCAACCTGTAACTTGTACTGTATCAACCTCTAACTTGTAGTACTGTATCAGCCTGTAACTTGTACTGTTTGAATCTGTAATTTGTAATACTATATTAACATGTAACTTGTGGTACTGTATCAACCTGTAACTTGTAGTACTTTATCAACCTGTAACTTATAGTACTTTATCAACCTGTAACTTGTAGTACTGTATCAGCCTGTAACTTGTAGTACTGTTTCAATCTGTAACTTGTAGTACTGTTTGAACCTGTAATTTGTTGTACTGTTTCAACTTAAACTTGTAGTTCTATATCAAACTGTAACTTGTATTACTGTATCAGCCTGTAACTCGTAGTTTGTAGCACCTTATAACTTGTAGTACTGTATTAGCCTGTAACTTGTAGTACTGTACCAACCTGTAACTTGTTGTACTGTATTAGCCTGTAACTTGTAGTACTGTTTCAACCTGTAATTTGTAGTACTGTATTAGCCTGTAATGTATAGTACAATATCAGCGTGTATCTTGTAGTACTGTATTAGCCTGTAATTTGTAGTACTGAATCAACCTGAAACATGTAAAAATGATGCTAAACATTAAATAACCTGTTTCAACATTTAGTATTTTGGACCAAATTTACCTACACTGAACTGTATATAAATATACAGGATATAGTTTCTTCACAGTGAAAAAATATTCATTTGTTACCATTTAATAATAATATCATTGACTGATAAGGTAAAATCATTTCCTACTGTATTTATTATTTTATTGAGGTGTTTCACATTTCAATTATTGTTTTCTTTATTTACAGGCAATAGAAATTTTACGCAATAGTCAGGGTACTGTGAGGTTAAAAGTCCGGAAATGTAACATTGATGGTTCTCAGTTCGCTCAAAATAACATCCAAGGGCAGGTGACTCTATCCAACCCTCCAGGTAATATCTATTTGCAACGCTACTTATAATTTTAGCTAAGAGATAGTAAGAAGTCTGGTGCATATTAATTGATATTGAGATGGCAAAATATAAATGGCACAATTGACCATTTCTCTACAGTCAACCCTGTCTTAAGCAGCCAGTGAAGGGAAGGAGCAAATGTGACCTTTTAAGAAGGATTGTTGCTTAATACAGCTTAATTTGCTCAGAAGGCATAGAAATTTGAAATAGTAAATGTGGCTGATATAGACGGGTAGCTGTTGATTGTACGGGTTTGACTGTAAATGGATTTCAAAATATGTTTACTTCATGAGTTTAATAGAAAACTGTTGTCTGCATTTAAATTGAGAACAAAATAAAACATTTTGGTACCCTACCTTGATATAAGAAATAAATCTGAAAGCACCATACCTGTACAATGGTCCTGTCAAATGCTATGGTAACAAAACAAGTAAAATTTCTGACAAAAAGTAACCAAGCAGCATTTGTGAAACTTAGCATGTCAACAGAGGGTAATAAGGCGATCATGCACATCATGTTATTACTTTTTCAGTCGGACAAAAATTGTGGTTGTTATGGCAACAAAATTGGAAAACCGGTAGGGGACTTACATATTTGCTTGCAATACTCCTGTGACTTGTTCTTCTAGATTGATAGTTGTGGTTTTTGTTTTTATTGTGTTTTAGTTTATATATGAAAATACAACACTCTGATTTTGAAATCTGTCCTTAAAAAAAATAATGAAATAAACATGTTTGTTAACTTGCAGGAGAATCATCAACAGATGCTGCATCATCCAATCAGGTGTCAGAGTCTGGGTCACATGACCCTCTGACATGTGCCATCATTCCAGGTCAGGAAACGTGGATAACTATAGAGAAAGGGAGAACGGGGCTGGGCCTAAGCATTGTGGGAGGAGCTGATACTTTATTGGTAATTAGCTTCTGGTCATTTCTACATTGTAGCACAGAAATTGTTATTTTTTATTTCTCGCCATTAGAAGAACGATGAAAGGGCGTTTAATCTAACACCATCATCTGATACCCACATGTAATCCATTCTGATACTCTTCATTTACAACCCGCGGGATATTACACTAGTTTTGCGTCGTTTCTAACAAGCCACGATGCAACCATATGATTGGTTCCTTCACGATTTCAAAAAGGAAACATTATCCAATTGCAACGCTAGTTTCATGCAAGGGCTGTTCGTATAAGCCGTTGTTAACATTAGCTGTATTTTGTTCTGTTCAAATAAAGCGATGCAGATCTAGCGTAATTTCCAACGGGTAAAGGATGGAAAGTCGCAATTGACACCCGTTGGTATCAAATGATGATCTAACCACTGTCCGGCCATCTGTCAGCATCAAATGTAAAAACTTGGTTTTCGAGTCATAACTTCTAAACTTCTTGTGCAGTTAAATAATTCTAAAATACTAGCCAAATTAGATATTTGTCAATGTTGGTCAAATTTTTACAGGAGTTATGAACCCTTTTTGAGCATTATTTTTGAAAAAAAATGGTTTCTAATCAAGTATTTCTGATAGACTCTATTTATTTAGTAAACATTTGGTGTGTGGCTGAATAAAATCAAAATACAGATGAAGTTTGATATTTGTCGGTCAAATTTAATAGATATGGTGCCTTTTTTACTTATTTTTCGGTAAAAATAATATAGCAGGGGCATCTAAACACATTTCTTGTTTGTTTAATTAATGCATTATTTAGATATAAATGTTACAATATATAATAATATACACATTTCTATACTCTCTATTAAACATAGCCATTATTATATCAAAAATGAATTGGCGAAAAATGGCTTTTTCATTTTTAAATGTTGCTTATCAGACATGTTCATTAATTATTTACTTCCATCCATTAGATAATTTTAAAAATTTATCAAGTGGTCAGTGACCATGACATTTCATATGCTATAATTCTTTGGAAAAACGTAACTGTAAATTAGACACATTTTGTGTATTTGAAATTCTGAAACACAGGAATTGACTTCATTTTGGAACATTTCAGAATCTATCTCTATCTTGTTTCTGCTGCATACTTTATCGGAAGTTTTGAGCAGTTATTTAAAGGTGCTAAAATTTTCAGTATATCTGAAAATAAAAATAATCATTATGCCCAATAATGAATTAATTGCTAGATTATCAGCCCTGCACGCCGCCTAATTTTCATGTTGCCCTGACCCTTTTTATTTTCATAAAAAAAAATAATAATAATGATAATAAAACATTTTTTATTATTATCATTAAAACATCAAAAATTTTAAAAACAATAATAAAAAATAAAAATTTGGATGATTATCTAGCAGTTAATTTATAATGGCCTATTGTAGTGTTCAATTTAATTCTTTGTTATTAAACAAATTTTTTATTCATTCATAAATTACTGGTTTCGCAATTATATTCTTATAATTATATTAAACATATACACATGAAAAAAATTATGATCTTGATATGATTAATGATTTCAGGGAGCAATTATCATACATGAAGTATACGAGGATGGTGCTGCGGCGAGGGACGGGCGATTGTGGGCCGGTGATCAGGTTTTAGTTGTGAGTATTATACCAGATTAGTGTCCCTAGCCATCTTGCCTCACATAAGAGTCAACACAGTTTTGTGCCTGAGTGTTCCGTGTTGCATTTATTATTCAAAGAGTACATTAATACAGTGTTTATTCAGAAGTAGTAATCTCAATTCTTTGATTATGTGCTGTGTCCTAATTAATATGTTGCTACATGCAGTGAGAATGAGAGGACTGACGGTAAAGCTTATAAAGTGTTGGCTGCTCAACCTAGAGGTTACAGGTTCAATCCCAGGCACAAGCATATGGTCTCTTTAAAAAAATCACCTAGCACTGGTAATAGGTAGGAAACCAGACTAAGAAGGGATTAAGTTCTTGGCTTCCTTTGCAATTGCTTAAAGATAAATGAGCCAGTTGCATAGATACTAAAAGTGGTTATGCTGTGAAAATGCATTAAAGGAAGTATATAAGGATTTTTTAAAGTTTTATTAAATTGACAAAAAACATTTGTTTCCTATAGACCATGCTTATATACTCGCCCTGTATTGCTACAAGGGTATATGTTTAAATATGCCAAAATAATATAATAAAAAAGGATTTCCTAACTTGACCTGCACACCCAGGTTAGACTAAAACAGATTTGCTGTTTAAAATTACAATGTATTTTGTGATATATCAAATGAGTTGCATGACTCATTTTTATTTCGATCTTCTTAAGAAGAGTACAAGTGATGAGGTGAGTTAGTCAAGCAGCTTTTGCCTGCGTTCTTTTTTTGAAATGGAGATTTCATTTTAAAGTTACCACTCCATTCATAATATTTTTTTTTGTCATGATTTAGCGGATTTGAAAATCCAAATAATTTATATTTTATTCATTTATGATAATGAGATGCTTTGTACCCATATTTAATAAAAATAGTTCTATTTTTAGACATTTATAGTGATTTTTCTTGATATACTACCTTTAAGCAGTTTATCAAATATAGACAATGTAAGAGATTGGAATGTTACCTGATATACTTCCTTTAAGCAGTTTATCAAATATAGACTATATAAGAGATTTAAATGTTACCTGATATACTACCTTTAAGCAGTTTATCAAATATAGACTATATAAGAGATTAGAATGTTACCATGGCATTTTTCTGCATTAGAATTGTGTATTGCACATTTCTGAGATCACTGACCTTATTGAGTAGTATTGCATTAGGAAATGGCTGAAGATATTTAAATTTGTTTATTTTTATCTCTATGTTGGGTAATGGTGTAGAATGTCAGTATGCACACTTATTGTACGAGTAATAAACATTTTGAAATTATGAAATTATCATTAATAATGTATCAGTTTTGAGTCATTTTAATTGGTATCACATCTGTATTAATTATCACAGGTAAACAGTGAGAATCTACGAGAGGCAACACATGACTATGCAATCCAGGTTTTACGTCAGACACCTTCCACCGTCCGCATTCTCGTCTTCCGCGATGACGCTCACGTTAAAGAGGAAGATATCTATGATATATTTACTGTGGAACTCATTAAGAAGCCCGGTAAAGGGCTTGGACTAAGTATAGTGGGCAAGCGTAATGACGTTGGGGTATACATATCAGATATTGTGAAAGGCGGGGCGTCTGAGGCAGATGGCAGATTGATGCAAGGTGACCAGATTCTGGCCGTGAATGGTGAAGACATGAGGAATGCAACTCAGGAATATGCTGCTGCTGTGCTCAAGGTGGGTCACATGATCTGGTCACATGTTTGGTTGGTCACATGATCTGGTCACAATATTTTGTCACATGTTTTGAGGTTTCATCTTGTACAAAGGAATTCATGTGAAATTGTGCAGTCTTGTCATAAATTTTTTTTAATGGAACTCCCTATATATCGATTTAAAATATAACTTCTCCTTTTCTAAGGAACATTCTTGCACTCTACATGTAGGAAACAGATACATATAAACTATTATAGCTTTCTTCTCAATCCTTTTCACTGGAAATTTAATGTATAAAATATTGAATGTATGACTACCATGTTTACTGTGAATCAAATAATTTTTAAACTATATATAAATAAATACGATTGCAATATTATTATACATTGATTGTTTGAAATTTATAATATTTTGATTTCCCTGCATTTACAAATAATTAAAACTGCAAAAATGTTATTGTAAGAAATATTCCAGCATTGTCTCGCATTATTGTAAAATAGTTCAAAATATTTTGCAAGCACCAGGTCATGTCTGCCTATTCCTCTGATGGTGATGAATCATTGGAAACAGAAAATGAAAATGGTTATAGGTAATAAATATGCTCATTTTTGCTGATATGCATCTGCCATTGACATTAATTTTTTTTATTTTCACAAGAACAGAATAACTGATGTGCATTCCGTCTGCTCTGGAGACATTACATCCATATCAGAGAAGTCATTTGGAAGTCCCATTTTCATTGCATTCACCCACATTATTTTGCAGCAGACCTTTACTATTTTTAATCGCGTGACATTCATCCTGTTTCAGACTACCATGGGTAAAGTGACCTTGACAGTGGGAAGGTTAAAAGCGGGGTCAAGGACTTCATCAAGAAGAAATTCTAACTCACCGGGAACAGCGCTACGTAAATCAGAATCCACTGCAAGCAATAAATCAAAAGGACGACACTCGAAGAGTATGTTTTACATTTACAAATATTATATGTCTTAAGTTCTGCATGGTATCCCAGTGATTGAAAAGCCTTCAGTTAATCATGAGTTTGTTTTCATTTAATTATCTTAATGAGTCCCTAATATCAACAATAATTGTGGATATTGAAATATGTCACTTTGGAAGTGAATCTATTGGTAGTTTGCACTGCTTTTCAGATTGGTGTTAGTCTCTTACTGCAGTCATTGTCGTCAGTCATAAGCCTCGCATTTAGATTCTATTTCTCATTTCTGGAAAACAACCTAAATTTGAATGTAATCTCACATCCCACATTGGTAGTGTGAGGATGGGATTTAGTAGCGTATAATGTAAGATCCAAGCTAGATGGCACGGAGAGAGAGATGGATTGTTGGGTTTGTTCTCATTTACATCAGTGTTGTAGCCAGACTGAGGCAGGAGGGGGGCAGGTGCCTCTTTGATAGCTTCCAAAGTTGCACACAAAAAATAATAAAATCGTGATTTTTGCTCAGTCAAGTTGTTAGAATAAAGACAAGAATGACAACCTACCTGAACAACTTCAATAAACTTATAGATGTAGTCAGTCTTTATAGTGTCCATAGCTTATGTGAACATACGACAGTTTTATTCTTTTTGTGGTAGCATTTTGCACACAAACACAAATTACAAAATAAAAAGGAAAATTTTGTCTCCTTTAATATGAGCTTAAAAAGTTGTCGGAAATAACAGAAAAATGCAGGAAATGTGTTTAACCCTTTACTTCATAGATATGCATTTTCCCGCACCAATCACAGAAGGCCTTTGAAAACAGTGCAGGAAGAGTTCAGATTGCTCGTGACGAGCAATCTGAACACTTCCTGCACTGTTTTCCACTCTGTCAGTTAATATAAACATAATTCACCCATGACTGATATGAGGTGAATTAATGCTTTCTATATTAGAGGTGTCTAAAGGCGTCTATATGACGTAAAGGGTTAAGGGCCTAAAATTTTGCAGGGTAGGATGGGAGCACCCCTAGCTCAGATGGGAAATAGCCTTCTCGATGTTGAATGTCTGGCTACGACACTGTACATAATACTGGTGCTCACTTGGAAGATACTTATCATGATTTATCTTAAATTCCCATTTACGTTTTATGACAGATGTGTAATAAATCTACACTTATCTAGAGATTTTTTAGATTGTCTGACGTAAAAGATGGTGTTGCTTATAATCACAAGTATGCGATGCACTAAGTAATTGTATATCCGATGCACAATTGTATTTATGTTAACTCCTATCTGGTATCATAGATCTTAATCTTGCTGTTTATATTTATGTTTGTTTAGAAGTTTTGTCTCTTTTGTGGTATTAAGTATGTGTGCGTGTGATTTTCATTATACACAGGTGAGTTTTGTTTTGTTTTAACATTCATTTCTTGCTTATACAGGTCTCGCCAATCCTCCGAGCTACTGATAAAACTGGTTATATCTAGGTCAAGTTATTTACGAACGAAAAACAACAAAAATTAAAAAAAATTATAAATATTAAGTTTATGTTATTTTTGTAACCTGCTTATCAGAACTTAACCATTATTTATTCTGTATAGTACATGTAGCAATAATACTTAAACACATTAACAAACTGATAGGTCATTTTCGTTTTATTGTATGTTTATGATGAATTGACGAGATTTCTCTATTAAATATTTATGGTTATTTCACTGCTTCTCAGAATATTTCTCTCATGGTTTGCTTATTTGCTTGAATTACATTGATTTATTTATAAATTACATTCCAAATCATCTACAGACCCCTGAAGTTGTATGCTTTGAGTTGAATTATATTTTTTTATTTTATAGCAGTTACACCAGTTCTGTATCGCAAGCTCTTTTGATTCTTTTAATTTCAAGGAGCATCTGATTAGTGCAGACTTGTCTCTCCCCTCTGCGGTTGCCGGTTCAAGCCAAGCTCGGTCCACAAACCTTTTTATAAGTTTGCCAGTAATTATCTAGAAGGATGTTGGTTCCATTAAAATTTATTGTGGCCTTCCTTCACCAGTCCTATCTGGATTCTATATATAACCTGTAATGTATTGAAAATTGCCTTAAACGTTGTTATAACAGTGTATAATTATGTATAGAATCAATTCTCATTAAAGTAACTTAAGTTTGAATCCCTTTCTAGGTGAGGTTAATGGAATGTAATAGAGGCAAGTGATTGAAACTAGTTCGGTTTTTCCCACACTGAGGCCACCCTTAATAAATTGCTTGTTTACCACTTCTAGGGGTAAATTCTTTTTTTTTTTTTTTTTTTATCAATCAGAGATCTATTTACAGACATGTAATGACCGAGAATATTTAAAATGAACACCAAAAAAGAATTTATTTAGTTTTTGACACCCAAAAAAGATTTCCTGACTGGTGAAATTGTTTAGGGTTGACCTGAAGCGACAAACAAACAATTTTTTAATTTAGGCCTAAGTGAAATAATGAACACAGAATTAATGTCAGTTGATCAAGTGGCTTAACGCATTTGTTTGCAGGTCACTTATTGTCCTTTCATACATCTGAAACGAAGAAGTTAAATTTGCATTTTTCTTCTTGGAAGGACGGTGGTTATAATCGGATGCACGTATTATATTCATCCGGGGTTTTTCATCTATAAAACTTCTTTCCATTTATGACATTAATGGTGTTAAAAATGATTTTGTACACAGTTGTCATTATTAATTCTCTCAAATACAACTCCCACATTTTGTAGATATTAAGCAATTTGCAAATTCCAGTTGTAATAGTGATAGCCTGCTTTAGAATGTCAAAGGTCATGGAGTTATTTATTTATGAAAGAGAGTAATGACGAAACCATATATTTTTATACCAGAATATCCTTTATAACTTTGTATATAGATAACCATACTGTTTGTTTCATGCTATCATGTTATTCTGTATTTTTGTAAATTGCTTCACAAAAATATTGTTTATTAGTGAATTAAAATAATTAAAACTAATTATTAAACTTTCTTTAAATAAATAAAAAGTCCAATTCCACACTAGGTCATCCGTAAAAAAATATTTGTGCTATGCTCTGACCCAGTATTTTTCATGTGGGTGGGTAGGTAGCTATTTATTTTTTGGGGTCAGATTTTGATTTTGCATTTTAAAGAAAAATGGACAAAAATCATGAAAAAAAAAATATATGCTTTGAAAGACAACAAAAAAGTTTGGGTAGCTGCAATTTAAATTGAGAAAGTAGGAGCACAGCATACATTATTTTCAAGGACAGCCCTATAGTAATTTTAATGTTTACAGCAGATGACAAAAATGCTTTCAATAAAGCAAGAATATTTTTCGAAAATATTGATTAAAACTCTGTTTCAACTGGGTTTTTTTTGGTGTGTTTTTTTAAAGAAATGATCAAGATATGTGTTTCTTAAGTAAGTCTTTCAATTTATTAATACTTCATTCAATATTGTTAAAAAAAAAAACAGTAACAAAAAAACACAAAAACTTTAACATTAAAACGAAAGCTGCACATTGAGAAGGAAGGTTTACTAGATATAACCAGTGGAACAGTAGCAGGATATAGTGTAAGTGCTCAATATGTATGCCAGACTGTTATGGATATTGTGTTAGGCCTAGTGAAATCTCCTCAATATATTCATATATGTATATGTAAAAATATGCAAATATGGGTTAAGCCACGTACCTATTTGTATGCTGATTATTAACTGCAGAAGATATTTTACGCCATCTTCGTAGCAAAGGCTATGAACCGTTGTTCCAGCGTGTAATTACTGTTCCCTGAATAAGCGAAAAGACTGAAAGATTACACGCACTAATAGGCTTTTAAACCTATACTTTGACGAGATTTCATAGAGACCAACTTGAGATACTTTAACAGTTTCCTTTATAGACTCAGAGATAATTTAACCAAAGTACACTTGCATTATAAACAATGTCCCTTTATCATCTCCCTTATTTAGCAAAATTGCAATGCAACAATGTTAAAGTATTTGCACAACAAAACCTGCTAATTTCCTTTCCTGTTACAAACCAATTTGTCCTTCAGAAAAAAAAAATCATCTTTATAAGGGAGATAAATCAAGGATTTGTCACAAATTGATAAATTCCATGAGTTGTAGATCTTTTAAATTTCTGATTTATAAACCTTTTTTTTATTTTTCGAAATTAAACAATTCATGCTATCTATAAAGGATGCAGTTTTATGAGAATGTCTATAATACTTTTTATAAGTTACGCATGTAAGTAATGCTGGCATACTTACAGACTCGAACATGCATGTTGTATATGATGGAGGTATTTTTTTATGTTTAAAATCATATATGCTGTTATGACATCAGTTTATTAACATGTAATGGATGATTTTTAAAAACAATATTTTGTGTTTACTAATCGCTTGTTATCTATTGGGACTGAAATTATTGATAATTGGTCAAATTTGTATTAAACTGAAGAAAAAAACTGTCAGAAAAACTAATAATGCATTTTGGATGCTGCATTTCTGTCTGAGTGACATTCTGTAATGTAATCTTCAGGCTGGTTTTATAAGATGAACTAGGCAATAAATATTAAATTTTATTTAGAGTTATGTCTCAATGTGATGCCAAAGATTGAGAATATTCATGTAGCATATAACATCACTGTGAGTGAAATAGTTGTATGAACACTGTGGCAGATTCCTCGTTCTGTCAGTTTGGGATGGGGGGGGGGGGGGGGGGGGGGGATGTTCCGGACTCGAGAACGATTCAAAATGTATTTGTTAACAGTTAAGACTATATTTCCATTGAAGCCATGGATTTTAAAATTATAACTGTTGGTTAATTAATTTTAAAATGTTTTGATAATAGCATTCTAAAACAATTACATGTACTTAATATGCATATTGTTGTGTGTGTTTGAAGTTGTTCCATGCACAATGGGCAGTTTGCACATGGCAGCTTTGTGGATAGCTATATGTTGGCCGGTAAATGGTATATGTGTGAAATGTTATGATCATCACAATTATAAATCATCGTTACTTTGTCAATCTGTTATACCTCGGTGATCAGTAAAACTATTGATTACGGTGCCGCTCCAGTTGACCGATTATAACACGTTATTATTGTGGCACATGTCATGTGATATATTAGTGATAGCTTGTAACAGGTGGGGACATGGATGAAAAGAAATGTAAATATTTAATAAACTTTTCATTATAGTGCCTCTTTTAATTACCATTTACCATGCATGTGATGCCGCTCATATGATATCATTCATGTGATGCCTCTAATTTTATGATACCATTCATGTGATGCCTCTTATATGATACCATTCATGTAATGTCTCTCATTTTATGATACCATTTTATGTGATGCTTCTCATATGATACCATTCATGTGATGCCTCTCATATGATACCATTCATGAAATGCCTCTCATTGTATGATACCATTTTATGCGATGCCTCTCATATGATACCATTCATGTGATGCCTCTCATTTTATGATATCATTCATGTGATGCCTCTCATTTTAAGATACCATTCATGTGATGCTTTTCTCATATGATAGCATTCATGTGATGTCCCTCATGATACCATTCATGTGATGCCTCTCATTTTATGATACCATTCATGTGATGCCTCTCATTTTATGATACCATTCATGTGATGCCTCTCATATGATACCGTTCATGTAATGCCTCTCATTTTATGATACCATTCATGTGATGCCTCTCATTTTATGATACCATTCATGTGATGCTTTTCTCATATGATACCATTCATGTGACGCCTCTCATATGATAGCATTCATGTGATGCCTCTCATATGATAGCATTCATGTGATGCCCCTCATATGATATCATTCATGTGATGCCTCTCATATGATATCATTCATGTGATGCCTCTCATATGATAACATTCATGTGATGCCTCTCATTTTCTGATAGCATTCATGTTATGTCTCTCATATGATAGCATTCATGTGATGCCCCTCATATGATACCATTCATATGATGCCTCTCATTTTATGATAGCATTCATGTGATGTCTCTTATATGATACCATTCATGTGATGCCTCTCATATGATAGCATTCATGTGATGCCTCTCATATGATAGCATTCATGTGATGCTCCTCATATGATACCATTCATGTGATGCCTTTCATTTTATGATAGCATTCATGTGATGTCTTTCATATGATAGCATTCATGTGATGCCTCTCAAATGATACCATTCATGTGATGCCTCTCATTTTATGATAGCATTCAGGTGATGTCTCTCATGATACCATTCATGTGATGCCTCTCATATGATAGCATTCATGTGATGCCTCTCAAATGATACCATTCATGTGATGCCTCTCATTTTATGATAGCATTCAGGTGATGTCTCTCATGATACCATTCATGTGATGCCTCTCATATGATACTATTCATGTGATGCCTTTCATATGATAGCATTCATGTGATGCCTCTCATATGATATCATTCATGTGATGCCTCTCATATGATAGCATTCATGTGATGCCTCTCATATGATATTATTCATGTGATGCCTCTCATGATACCATTTATGTGATGCTCTCATATGATAGCATGTATGTGATGTCTCTCATATGCTAGCATTCATGTGATGCCCCTCATATGATACCATTCATGTGATACCTCTCATATTATACCATTCATGTGATGCCTATCATATTCATGGGATATCTCTCATGTGATACCATTCTTTTACATCAAATCACTATCAAACTCTTCATGGATAGAACCAGTACTAAGCATTGTTATGCAGTTAAAATGTCTTGCTCAAGAACACCTCACAAAACTATGACGGAAGATCCAACCCATGATCCTTGATCATAAATCCGATACTTTACCACTGGACAGTGTGATGCCTCTCATATAATGCCACTCATTCGAGAATAAGAGGCACTTCAGTCTTTGCTTTAGTATCATTTCATTATAATTTGAAAGGATTGTTTATAAGAATTACCAGATTGAGAGGAAAATAGTGTAGCCCCAGACTACACTGACCTCCAGTCCACACCCACCTCCAGAACACACCCAGACCTCCAGCCCACACTCTGCTCCAGACTAGACTGACCTCCAGTCCACACTGACCCCCAGAACATACCCAGACCACACTAACCCCCAGAACATACCCAGACCATGCTCACCTCCAGAACACACCCAGACCACACTGACCTCGTGTCCACACTTACCCCAAGAACATACCTAGACCACACTGACCTCCAGAACACACCCAGACCACATTGACCTCCTGCCCATACTGACTCCTACAACATACCCAGACCACACTGACCCCCAGAACACACCCAGACCACACTGACCTCCAGAACACACCCAGACCACATTGACCTCCTGCCAGTACTGACTCCCACAACATACCCAGACCACACTGACCTCCAGCCCACACTGACCCCCAGAACACACCCAGACCACACTGACCTCCAGCCCGAACTGACCCCCAGAACACACCCAGACCACACTCACCTCCAGAACACACTCACTTCCAGCCCACACTGATGCCCAGAACATACCCAGACCACATTCACCTCCAGAACACACCCAGACCACATTCACTTCCAGAACACACACAGACCACATTGACCTCCTGCCAATACTGACTCCCACAACATACCCAGACCACACTGACCTCCAGCCCACACTGACCCCCAGAACACACCCAGACCACACTGGCCTCCAGAACTCACTCACTTCCAGCCAACACTGATGCCCAGAACACACCCAGACCACATTCACCTCCAGAACACACCCAGACCACATTCATCCCCAGAACATACCCAGACCACACATACCCCCAGAACACACTGACCTCCAGAACACACCCAGACCACACTGACCTCCAGAAAACACACAGACCACACTGACCTAAAGAACACACTGACCTCCAGTTTACACTGACCTCCAGAACACAACCAGACCACACTGACCTCCAGACCACACTGACCTCCAGAACAAACTGACCTCCACAACACACCCAGACCACACTGACCTCCAGAACACCTCCAGACCACACCCAGACCACACTGACCTCCAGAACACATCCAGACCACACTGATCTCCAGACCACACTGACCTGCTTCTGCATTGTGTGATGAAACTTGTGATATTGACATCAACGGAAATTCAAGAGATTACCTGATAAAAAAACTAAAATACTGGTGAAATAGTCATAACTATAACACATATTATGTATTTGTTCCGCATGTTTGGTAGGGTGCATACTAAATTTACCATTCAGAATATTTTAATTTATCTTAATTTTGTGTGTGTATTCTGTGATTTAAATTTCCGAATTTCTCCATTTTAAGTTTCATATTTACATACATTTGCTACCCAGCATTAAGAGTTTTCTTGTGTAACCTATATCGACAGTACAAGCTAAAGAATATTGAATCATTTTAATATAAAAAAAGACACATATTTCAGGTCACTTTGTATCATTCATTTCTGGATTGTTCTTACTGCTGCTTGGAATAACTTTACAAATAATTCATTTTAGTACCATATTTACCCTATGTATTGGGATAGCAACAATTAATTACATTTTTTTGACAGTCCCAATACATAGGGTAAATACGGTAATTTTGTCCCAATACATAGGGTAAATACGATTATTTCATCCCAATACATAGGTAATTATGTTTGACCTCATTCAATCAAAACAAGTTAAGTTATTTCTCGTATTCTTTGATTACATGCAAACAAACTTTTTTCTCTCCATCAGAGGGCGGCAAGGTCCTGTGTTTCTGCGATTGTTTATAAATTATGTTTATGTTTTCTCCACCAGAGGGCAGCGAGGACCTGAGTCATATACGTACTGTTGAATTAGAGCAAGATGCCAATGGATCTCTTGGGCTGAGTATAGCTGGAGGTATTGGAAGTCCTCTAGGTGATACCCCCATCATGGTCGCCAACCTGACATCAGGAGGTCCAGCAGAGAAATCAAGAAAACTGAAGGTACAGTTTTTCTCCACGTGGGGTATCGTTATAATGCTCTCAATATGAGAGTGATTATACTATTATATTCTTCTTTCATAATTTTTTAATAGTGTCCATAAAACCCGTGGGGTTCCGACTAAGAATAGAATCACAGCCGATCTCTGCAGAGGGGTAGGAACCCTCCAAATGGGTGTCATGTTCATTTTATCAGTTTTTGTCATGTTCACTATTGTGGTTAAATTATCAACCCCTGTGTGGTTTCAGGGAGCCATATGAGTGATGGCAAGAATAGGACCACTGAGGGTCATGCATGTCGTAAGAAACACAATTTGAGTAATACGATGGAATTCGGTGAAACTCTGCAGTTATCAAGGTTCTAGGTTTATTCTGCATATTCATTTGTTGGTGTATTTTTTTAAAACTGTATGTTAATTTGTTGTTTTTGTATATGCAGAGTGAACCTGGAATCTTCCTTCCATTTGGCGTCGAATAACCTATAATGTGTTGGTATGCCGTAAAACCCTATTCATTCATTCATTAGTATCCATAATTATTTAGCTCTTGGGCAGGGATAATTCTGTATCATGTCGAGTTTTACAGTCAGCTATGTTCCAATGTCATAATTATGAGTAGAACTGTAACTTTCTAAAAAAGTGTGTTAACCCTGCTCCTACCTACCCACTCGAATTGAGGCTACCAAAAGATTTTTATTGATGATGATGTAAAAAAATGTTTATGTTCATGATGATGATGTTAAAGATGTTTATGTTGATGACGAAGATGTTTATTTGGATGATGGTGATGTTAAAAATGTTAATGTTGGTGTATATGTTGATGATGAAGATGTTTATGTTGATGATGATGTTGTTAAAGATATTTATGTTGAGGTTAATGTTGATGATGATGATGTTGACTGTCAAAGTAATGATGTTTTTTCTCATGATTTCAAATATGGCAAAAAAATAAATTACCTACCTACCCGCATGAAAAATACTGGGTTGGGGCCCAGCAAACAAACATTTTTTAAGGATGGTCTTAGAACTAATTTATCAGTAATAGAGACATCTGAAATAGAGGCATCTGTCCCAGTATGCACACAGCTATATCTGATAACACAGCCAGTAAATAGCCTGTCATTTACATGTTCTGTTGTGTGAGTCACATTAAATTGTCTGGATACTATCTAGGAAGATGTTATCACTTGATGTCACTGCTAAGCAGAGTTTTTCCCTGTAGTAGTCAGGGCCAAGTTAGCTCAGTCGGTAGTGCATCTAACTATCAATCAAGGGGTCATACGTTTGAATCCCCGCCCATCAATAGATTTATATACAACATTGAGTTTCATTATTAATCTTCTCTCACTGCTGATTTAAGTGGGAAAGTTATCACTTACTTGTGGAGATCGGTATGCTAGAGTACTTTCCAGAATCCAAGGAAAGAGTAGTTAAGATAATTGATTGTCTGTTAGCCCTCAAAACCGCACAAAAATCATGGTAAATATACAATAAATCAATCAATTTTCGCTCAAGTTTGTTTAGTACAAACTATCACCTACACTGATGGTCAAATATTGGATCCCTTCTTCAAAGCCCTTTAGCTTGTTTGTGGAACTTGAAGGATCACTGACATGTTAGGTTAATGGCACACATGGCATTTTTTTATGAATTTTCACTCAACACTAATTCTGTTTCTTAAAGTTGTTCTATGTTTATGGTGTAGATATGAAACTAGAGTACGCCTAATGGTAAACACAACCTTAATTTCTAGTTGGGAAAAATGATGGTAAATGGCTACATTGAGACCTTTTCTAGTACATCACTGTCTCCATGACAAAAATGTACCACATATCAAGGACTTTTATAGAAGGAGTGGAAACTTTCATCTCCTGACTAAATGTTGATGAAATAGCGCATGAAGGATTCAAAATTTGCAAATTAATCATTCATAAATCACAGGCAACAGGATTTCTTGTACATAAACTGTATGTTGTATATAATATTAGATGTTTAAATGTGTTTCGATCTTGAGTTAAAGTATTTGAAAATTTATCGTAATTTGTCGTTATATTGGCTTCGGTAAACAAATTTTGTAATCACAAGTACTTCATCAATTTTAAACACAAATTTCTGGGAATGGTATTGTTTTGATGACAATTTCATTCTGCAATGAAAGAATTTTGATTTGTGTTTCTAGGATGAATGGAAGTTAAGATGATTGAAAAGGTTTTGCGTGAATATGTGAGCGGTCTACAAATCTCAATCAGTTGCCTATAATTCTTTGCACATATTTACATGAGTTTCAGCAGTAACATTGAATCAATGTCAAGGAAATTTCAATTAATATTTGCATAATCACGAGTGAGGTCATTTTTAACATTACAATGTGTTAAAGTTTGGCAACTTTGATATTTTGAATATTGTTTATTTGTTTTGCTTTGTATTGCGATGACAGGTTGGAGACAAGATACTGTGTATCAACGGTGTCAACACGGATGGTATGAACCATGAACAGGTCATCCACATGCTCAAGTCAACCAAGGAATCGATCACCCTGCAAGTTACACAAGGTCAGTCTGAATGTTTTAATCACCTGTAACAATTAATAGGGCAAATACTGCATTAACCAAGCAAAGTTACTGATAACATCTTGAGTGTAATTTATTTTTAACTTATCCAGAGAGATTAACTGATTATATCTGGAAGTTAACTACAGTTGGTAAGAGCAAATCTTTATTGTTTTCTCTGAGATAGAAAATTTAACCTAGAAAATTTACCCTAAAAAATGTATGGAGTAACATGCATATTGAATAGTGTTCAGAGTTAATTACATGTTATATATTGCAATCAGTTTTATTGATGAGAGGTAAATACCTCTGCTTCCTTCCACAAGTAAGTGACACACATTTTTACATAAAGCATTCAGCTGGGTTTTAACCCATAACCACAGCAGAAAGTTTGGGTGATGTTGGAATGGTGCCTTAAACCAATCAACCATGGAAGAATCAAATATGCATATAGATTGTTACAATTAGAATTCAGACACAGGCTACGTCACTAAAGACAAAATTAATATACGCCTTGTGTATTGTGAAAACTGTCTAAAACTATGTTAGATAGCAGTTTGCATCAGCATTTATAGATAGATCTCCATATCTATTGGATGATTGATATACGACATTGGGTCTCATTATCATTTGTCTCTCACAGCTGATTCAAGTGGGAAAGTTATCAGTTACTTGTGGAGATGGGGTGTGCTCGAGTACTGTTTAACCTTTTAGGATCCAAGGAAACAGTGGTTAGGTTAACTGATCCTCTGTTAGCCCTCGAAGGCATAAAATTATGCTTAATATTCAATCATTCTGTGTCTTGGAATGATAGTAAAATGTTAATTTTTCTGAATAATGTTAGAAAACTTGTATCCAGTCAGACATGCACTTTATCATTGTGGTTCATAGTCGATAATAATTGGAATGGAAACATTGCCTATATAACTATATAAACCTTTTAAAATTTAATGATCATTTATGGATAAGATATTAATCAATATTGAATATTTTATGGTATTCCCTCACTGATATTGGAAATTCCCCACCCCCCCTCCCCACCCAGTGATATGGGAGAAATCCCCCCACAACACACACACACACACACACTGATATGTGAGAATTCCCCAACCCCCCACCCCTGATATTGGAGAAATTCCCTCACTGATATGGGAGAAATTCCCTCACTGATATGGGAGACATTCCCTCGCTGATATGGGAGGATTTATATAACTATTTTGATCTTAAACACACAAAACTTAAGGACAATATACTTGATAAAACACTAATGTAGTCAAACATAGTGTGTGTTTTTATAAAAGAGTTCTTACTTTAGAGATATAAATGTTTAAGTAAGTTCATAATATGTTAGAAGATTATTCTAATCTCTAGGGAGTCCTCTGTGGCCTTGCAGTTTGAGGAGCCATCTCAAAATCACTTAGCTCTCGCCAACAAGGTTGTGAGTTTAACACATTACTTGAGAAAGTTTACTTGTAACTTACAGAAGGACATCGAGTCTAAAATTGTCAGATTGTCTCTGAGGTCTGCCTCCACCAGTTAAAGTCATATTAAACTCCAATTCAAAACTAAATTGTACTCAGCATGGTATCTGCTTGTTACTGACAAGTTAGTTCCTTGATACAATTACATAGTCACATGCCGGAGGGTAATGGATATGTTACAGTCAACAGGGTTGTATATTATAACACTGGCAAGTGATAGCTTTCTTGTATTATTTTTGTAAAAATGCTTTTTATAAAGGTCATTTTTGTTGAGTCAGCTAACGGTGAGTTCAACAAAGGTATCACAATGGTAGTTCAGTGTATGTATGTGTGTCTGTCAATCTGTTCAATATTATTCAGAGTGTAACCTCGCTCATTAAAGGATTTTGATATAACTTAAAGTAGCTTAAAGGTCAAAGTCATATGTTGATGTTCATGGTAAGAAATAGGTACAATATTTCATGCCTGCTATATATCTTTTAAACCCCTGACAGAATTTAAAATAACAAATGTTCATCATAAAGAGACAGCATTTCATGCATTAGAACTAGATTTGTAGCTCAAAGGTCAAGGTCACACTAAGAGGTTCAAGGCCAGAAATATGTTCAATGTTTCATGTAGGCTCAATATCTTCTAAACCACTTGACAGATTCTGAAAAAAATATGGCACAAATGTTCACCATAACCAGACAATGTGTCACTGAAAAACACAGTTCCATAGGTTAAAGGTCACACTTAAGAGGTTCAAGGTCAGAAGTAAATACCATGTTTTATATCCACTCCATATCTTGCAAACCACTTGGCAATGTTGTTTAGTTGCAGGTCTTAATGTCAAAGGTCATCTTGTTCAAGATTCACGTTCGTACCTCAATGGTCAAGAAAGCACATGGAAATTTTCACATATTCAATTTTGTTTCGCCCTTGTTTAAGCTTCCATTGCTGCTTACGATATTATCTAACCTGTTACCCTAATCTCCTTGACAACTGGCAGATTTGATACAAAAGATCAACTTGCCTTAAAATATAATTTATATTAATCTTGGGTCCTCAGCTGTGCTGTGCTGTGGCCCACTGAATTATTATTCCTTGTATCAAGGTCATTTTTCACTCACCACTGAGGTTGTGGGTTTGAGCCTTACTCAGTCATAAAGACATTAAGTGAGAAAGTATGTGCCTGGAGGAAAGGTTGTGGTTCTACTCAGTCATTCAAGTGTCTCACTCGACTTATAAAACTGGATGCCATATACAGTAGAACTTAATGGCTCGAACCCGACGGGACTGGAGAAAATAGTTTCAAGTTAAGGTTTTTTCGAGCCAGGTATTGTTCAACGCCATACCATACATGTATATACATTGAAATAGGAATTCGGCCTGGTCCAGAAAACTGGTTCGAGCTATATGTGGTGTTCAGCCATCTGTGTTCAAGCCAACGAATCTTTACTGTATAACAAATGTTAAGTTGCAAATAGAGTTTAACCCCATGCATAAAGAAAAAAAAATATATGCAGAAAAGAATTGAAATCTACAGGTATTTAGATATTGAATATTTATTATATAAATCAGAACATTCATTTGATTATCTCAGAATAAAACATAAATCATTTTCCATATTTTGATCATGTTTGTTGTCAGGTGAGCAGACACCAGTCAGTATAAGTGGCAGGACGTCCTCCACAAAGGGCATACAACCAGACATGCAGGGTTTCCGTACCCCTACGCCACAGGAGAACAACGTGTTTGAGGACGATGATAGGTATGTTAATTTGACCTATTGCTTCAGTTGCTCCATCAGGAGTTGGTACTGCAGACCTTAGCTCTTTGTCATTTATCTGTTTTGCATGTGATATTTTTCATTTGTCTAAAGCCAGTCTTGATTAGTTCAGTCGTTAGCGTGTCTGACTATCAATCCAGTGGTTGTGAGTTTGAATCCCCATCTGGCCAGTCTTCGTGACGGTTGATATACGACATTGCATCTCATTATCATTCCTGTCTCACCGCTGATTCAAGTGAGAAAGCTATCAGTTACTTGCGGAGATGAGGTGTGCTCGAGTACTGGTTAACCTTCCAGGATCCCAGGAAACAGTGGTTAAGTTAACTGATCGACTGTTAGCCCTCGATGGCATAAAAATAACTCTTAATATTCAAGCAATCATTTGCCTGCCGGTTAGTGTCCAAATATGATTAGAAAATTGTTAAATGTGACATAAAGTCAAATTATTGTAAAAAGATGCCAATTGTTTTATAGGACCTGATGTTTCATTAATGTAAAAAGGTTGGGTCAATATACTAATTGCCATGGCAATAAAAATACAAAATAGTGGCACTATCTGGATCCTATGATATAGAAAATGTTAAAGGTAGACTCATAGACTGACTTGGTGATTGAGCGGAATGGGGAGATCATGGATATTGTTTGATTGATAGGTGGGACCAATGCTTGGTTGCCATGGCAATAGAAATATATGAAAAATGTAGTGCCAAAATCAGTAAATAATAATTTATTAAAATTAATGAATAAATGCTGTATATTTCAGTCCGCCTCCCCAGTGCAAGACCATACCACTGGAACGTGGTCCAGATGGACTTGGCTTCTCCATCGTTGGCGGCCACGGCAGTCCTCATGGGGATCTTCCAATCTATGTCAAGAATGTCTTCTCTAAAGGTGCAGCGTCAGAAAATGGACAACTGAAACGTGGCGATCAGATATTGTCAGTAAACGGCACCAGCTTGGAAGGACTGACTCATGAAGAAGCCGTGAACATTTTGAAAAATGCAAAAGGATCTGTGATACTGAATGTGTTGTCTTAGCAGTCAGTAATCATGTGATTAGTGTTTTTGGTTGTTATGTAAGCAGTTGTCATATGACCTGGTACTGACATGCTTCTTTGCAACAGATGATAGAATAGACTGCAGTTTTAATGGTCATTTATTGTGTGTCCAGTTGTGTTCTCAATAAAACAAAGAGCGAGGTGACCTATTCCATTTAGTGTATAAACCCGACACATGTTTCATTGCACTGATAAACATTGCGATATGAAAACTTGGAAGTATCTAGTAAACCTAAAGTGTCTGACATGCAGAAGTACCCAATGAATTTATCTCATACACGGAATTAAATGATAAGAATAATAAACCTAATAAAAAAAGTAAATAAAAAATATGTATAAAATGAAATTGCTTATAACCACAGATTGATAAATATTTTGAAATGACATTGATATTAATTGATACAAGTTAATTGTATAAAAAAGAAACAACATTTGTTGCTAAATATGCATTGTACATTAAAGCAAATATAAAAATAATTCATGTGAAAACAGTGACCTCAACAAAGGTAATTTCCTTGACGCTGGCAATCAATCAAATACTTTGATAATCTAACCAGCGACCGAAGTTGGTTGTTAATGAGGTGTAAGTAGACTAAACACTACATTGTGTTTACTTGGACAAACAATGCCACATGGCCAGTAGGCGGAGAAATAGTTCTTGTGTAGTCAATAATGTAAGTGGTATAGTTATAATATTCCAAGTTTGATAAGAATTGGTATAATACAATCAATCCGGTACAAGATGCAGGAAATAGATTTTTACTGACTGAAATTTTATGAAACTAATTGAGATATTGTTAGGGTAGTGCCTCTATAATGAATATAAAAAGAATTAAACAAAAAGGGACTTTTCTTTGAACAGTGCCGTAACAGTATAATTATCTACGTTGCCATTATAATGCTTCAGAGATATTTATTGAACTAGGTACCAATATTATTGACTTGATTTTGTTTCAGTATAAGATAAGAGGCCAATGAAAAGTTTATTTAAAAACTCCCACAAAACTTACACTGTTGTGGTTGTATCTCCAAATGGTTCAGTTTAAGCACAGTGGGTTTTCTCTTTGGTATGGTGACGTTTCTATTGTATCTGTTATCTCTTGCCACAACAAGATGATGTCAACTAGTTAATTGACTAAGTTGTATCAGATGGAAAGTGCTTGATTAAGGTAATTAAATAGATTTTAGATATACACAGTAGTGTACTGTTAGTATACAAGCTTATTTTAAAATAAAAAATTAAAACAACATTTTTCTGTATAGGATTTTTTTTCTGTTTTCCTTCAGAAAGTATACAGTGACATCTTAGTATCAGTATCTGACATCCAGCTACTTGCAGAAGGATGGCAGTTCTACCCTTATCCATTCAGAGGTCTCCCTCAACCAATAAAACTGTATACCATCACATATAACCTGTAGTTTGCTGAAAATATTGCAATAACCATATTAAAAAAATTGAAGAGTTGAGTGATTTATCTAAAACTAAATGTCAATTATTACTTATAAGGAAAGTAATGGTTATTCGTAAAGAACACTGGAGTTGTCTTTCTTGTATTAAAAGTAAAATAATAAATTAAAGAGTTAGTAGCCATTCTTTATAGTCATTTGTTACAAATCATGTTTTTATGTACAATCTTGTTTTAGATAGACACGTACTGTCGGACAAAAACAAGATTGATATAAAATGACGAAAATCATTATTATGAACATGCTGTTTTTATTGATCATGTTTAGCTTTTGACGAATTAATCAAATGTATTCCAAGAGTTGATCATTTGTAATTGTTAAAACAAAGTGTAAATAGTTCTTGAGTTGTTTTCTTGTTTTATCATACTATAAATCCATCAAAGTTTTTATTCCGTGTTAATTCATACATTATTATACATAATTATACTCGTGTACATATAACATTGGCATCTATTGGAAGTTTGAAGTTTTTGTAATGATATATTAATTTTGTTTTTACTGTAATATTTTTGCATATTTTTATACAACAACGGTTGTGATCTGTCAAGCAATACTTTTTATATTAATACTACTGAATGGGACTCCAGAAAATCAATTAGCGTTCAAACAGTTAATTGGCGTGTATGACATAAAGGTAATTAGTGCAGATTATAATTAAAAAGAAAATCCAGTTTAATTTACCAAAGTTTAAAAGTTTTGTTTGTACAAAGAAATGAAAAAAAGTATCAAAACCTGTGCTTTTATTTCCTCCAAAAAAGAAGATTAAAACAGTATGTATACTTTTATTACCTCCACTACAAGGAGAGTATCTTTGATCAAAATTTTCTGGAGATCTAATTACAAGGTAAGTCCTGTGTATGTACGTTTTTTTAAGATTATGTTGGTAAATAGGGATATAATAATAGACATAGTAGGACATTCATGTACTTATATATGTAAATATTAAATTTTAATCAGTTTTGGTGATGGCAAAGATTTATACTCGCAGAGACCTACGGAACCTTCTACTTTCAGTGCACCTCATAATTTCGCTACAATATCAGTTGATATGATCTCTGTTAACTGTTAGTTATTATGTGTAATCACTGGTCGCACCAAACTATTGATTATATCTACAACTTGTCAAAATTTTATCTATTTTCCCTGGTTATTTAAAAAATAAAGCAGTTTGGTGAAACATGGTTCCAAAATAGAAAGTATCATTTGTGACTACTACAATTGTTTCCGAGCATACAAGTGTCATGGTATATACTAAAGTAACGGTTCTAAGTTCTCAAAATACCCACCAGTCATCAGGGTGCTGACTCCCTGTATTGATGTGTGTTTTTGATTGGAGAGAATAGGATACCATATTCCATGAAATAGTGCCCCTGGAGGCGTTGCAATTTTTCTTTCTTTTTTTTTTTTTTGAAGAGTTTAACAAACAATTTTGTGTTTGGCTAACAAATACACATTTCAGTTAGACTTCTCTTCACTGATAACTCTTCAAAATTTGTTTAACAAAATTGGTGGATAAGCGTTGATTAAGAGGGAGTGTTTATTGGAGGGGAATAAGGTGTATTCATTTATTATACACCAGAAAGGAGATGTATTGCACAAAGCATGGTTGTGTTGAAGTTTTTCATTTATCTGTTATATTGAACGTATAATCTGTTTGATTGCTTGTTGCCTGCTTCGATTGTGTTCATATTTTTCTATAATTGTTGATATACACGCCTGCTGAGATAATACTGCATCGCCAGTAACCTCTCAAACACCATGTTCTATTTAATGCTTAATTTAGACAAAGACCTGCAGAACTTGTTATGTTTGTTTAACATTTTGGACCGCGGCAAGACAAAAAACAAACTATTCTGTTGTCTTTACCGCAGGGACAATTTTGACATTCGACATATTTATTTAACTATTTAACAGGAAACAGTAATGGCAGTAGTTAAAACACCATTAAAACCCTATTAACATATTAAGAGGTTTATAATTAGGAATCTTTATTCAAAGAGGGTTGAAAGCCAGGCCCATTCTCAGGAGTTATATGGTGTAAACATAATATTAAGCTTAAATGCTGTTTCATGTGCTGTTTTACATAAGTTTTGAGGATTAAACATAATTTTCAGTTTCGTTATAAAAAAGTATGTGAAATAAAAATATGAAAACCTTTGAGGGTATGGAAGAAGCAGACATTTTTACATGGGCTAAAAAGCTGTGAAGATGCTGTTTTATTATTAGAAATTGTATCCTATCATAGGATTCCTATGACTTGTTTAATTTTAGTCATAACTCTTAGAACAATGTTTCAGTTTTAATGTACAACACTTTTACAGTGTGCATTATTGTTGCATTTGATGATATGATCAAATTATTAAAATGCATTCCATTTGTCATGTCTTATTCTGGGACTGAAAGTTGTTAAGAAAAAATGTTATATCATTTTCTTCTACTTTTTTATTCATTATCTTTTACTAACAGGTTAGTACAGCACATATTGTTAAACATGTACTCTTTTAATAGTTTTAATATTTAATAAAAGAAATGACATTCCTTCCTTAAACTTTTTTACTATTTTTAATTCAGTTGTCTTGCCCAACACTAAATTGTTATTCATGCCAGAGAAAATCTTGTTTTTTAACATATTTCAGTAAAATTCTTTGTGTTTATTATTTTTTTATTGAGGAAAAAATAGAATAATACACATTTTAGATTACCTTAGTGTAATTTAGCAAAATATTTTGGTTGCTTTGTCTAAAGGTATAACATCAGTTATAAAGAACGAGACAGTGTTGATATACTCTTTCAGTTCATCTGTATGAAGTAATGGATATATCTGGCTGGCAGGACTTACAAATCTTTGATATAATGAACACTTAGTGACTAATGAATCATTAACCATTACTTTAAAAAGTGAGGGATACATGTGTGAGAATTACATGTCTTGGATACCCATTCATCAGGTCTTGTAAATCAAACTTTTCTGGTCCAAATGACGAGCCACGGACATTTAGATAGAAGTTCTTAATGTCATGTACTCCACCTAAGTCCCAAACACATGGTTTTGAAAATACATATTTGAAGTCTGGACGCTATCAGTTTAGATTCAATTCATAATCAAAATGCACCGAGTTATGTTAGAAATGATATGACTGTAGACTAACTGCTGATATTTAAAAATTGTTTATTGATTTAAAGTCAGTCACATTCCATAGAGTCTTAAAGTGGTGATGTGCATTCTTCTGCACAATACAGTGTAATGTGAAAGCCGTATAACCGGTATCTATATACAGGTTTAAAATCTAGTTATAGAAGAATGCTATTTCATTTATTGATTGTATGCTGTTTACATATTGATATATTAGGAGTTATTTTCTAACTCATCTTTTAGAATTCGACTTTAATTTTTATTAGTGCCACACATAAGTTATAATACAGTACATACATGTGGAAAACATCTTTGATATACACCAGTATTCATCAATTATCTAAAAATAGAAAAAAAATCTAATATATATTTATGAATATTTAATAAATTAAGAAGATAAAATGCAAATAATTTTTTTTAATTATTTGATGTTTTAACGTAAGTTTGCAGCACATTTTTGTTAATTTGTAAGAGCTTGATTTATTTAATGTCATACATACTTGTGGTCCTATTATTTAATAAAAGAGGCAGTATTTTGCCTGCTTATAATTTTGTTTCCCAAGTAAAAAATGAAGATTAATTGTGTTCATTTCACAGATCATTGTATTCTGCATGGAATTTGCATAGATTATTCAAGTTTTAAAAAAAATTGTTTTAAGTATAAAAACGTTTATAGTGCATTCAATTATCTGTCTATGAATTAAGTCACGCCATTTTAAGATATAATCAATTAAAATAAACTCTGGCAAAACAAATATCCAAAATAGCAATTAGTTGTATGAATTTTAAGTTTCAATCAATTAAAAATATTAAAATGAACTCTGGTAAAACAATTATCGAAAATAGAAATTAATTGCATGAATTTTAAGTTAAAATCAATTAAAAATATTAAAATGGACTCTGGTAAAACAATTATCGAAAATAAAAATTAATTGTATGAATTTTAAGATAAAATCAATTAAAAATATTAAAATAAACTCTGGTAAAACAATTATCGAAAATAGAAATTAATTGTATGAAACAGTTTCGGTTTTCAGCCCATTTTTACGTTTGTATAATTCTTGTATAGTTTGAAGTGACATATAAGATGCTACAGCCACATAATACATGTACTTATCACCTTCTACAAATGCAGTAGGTTATCTTTCATTTTTTGGTCCATGTTGAGGGGGTTTTTTTTTTTTCAAATGCATTACTTCAGTTTATAGTTTATTAATTTTTGTTTATTTGTTTTAAAAGATATAAAAAAATAACAAAGAGTGAAATTGCAGCAATTGTTTACTTAAATTTTGCACACAGTATCCCTTGTATACCTAACACCATGATATACCTATCACCGCGAATGCTGGTATAATAACAATATCAAAGACATGTGCAAAGCTCCAACATCCGTTAGCATCGGCATTTGTTTACATTTCGGACCAGCAACTGTTTATTACTAAGTACACTTAAGAACTTATTATTGTTTATTATTGATGCTATTATTTACAGAGATGACAAAGTTTTAGACTTGCAATAATGGGTATAACCAGTAGACAGTAACATTCAGGATTTTTTAACATATATACAATTTAAAATAATTAAAACGTCAAATTTAGCCTAGGAATTTAAAATTATTTTTTTCTTTTCAATAATTTACTGATCCGTAGTATCCAGGGGTCATGTGTTTAAATCCCCGCTCGGCCACAGTCTCCATGATGATTGATATACGACATTGTGTTTCATTATCATTCGTCTCTCACTGCTGATTTAAGTTGTCAGTTACTTGCGGACATGGGGTGTGCTGGAGTACTGGTTTACCTTCCAGGATCCCAGGAAACAGTGGTTAGGTAAACTGATCATCTGTTAGCCCTCGATAGCATAAAAATGATGCTTAATATTCAATTAATCAATCAACTGATATGTAGTAATAAAGCATGTTTATTTACCAATAAAAATATTGTTTAATTGTTAGGATTTATAGATTGTGGTTACAAAAGTCAAAATTCTTTTGCTTTTTAAGAATTCCCCAAATAATAGGTTTTTAAAATGGTTTTTTAGTTTTAATCATGTTAAAATCAAATTTGTACGAGCTGGTAAATAGATTTTAATGTTTACCTATAAGACACAGTTATAATATTTTATTGTCAGGTTGCCTTAAAGGGATACACAACAATGTTGAAATAATATAACATTACAATGTACTCTGTTTTTGGAAAAAAATATCTACCAGATAGAAAATATTAGATTAGAAATTAGAAAATGTGTACAGATGCTTCATTTCGTTTTTATTTTGGAAAGGGACATAACTCTTTTAAATGGTTTTAATGGCAAAATATTTTGCATATTTGTAGTCATATAACGACAAAGTGTAACAGTAACAGGGGCTTTTTACCTTACTAAACAGAGGTCAAGATTCTGTCACTTCCTAATTACAAAAAAAAAATGCTCTTTTTCCCATTTAAGACAAAAGAATTTTAGTGAATTTTTATTCCATATTAAATCAGGAATAAAAACACACCAGATATGCAGTATTATTGTAATATCTGATAATTAATGGTTAAAATATGATCTTGAGTGTTTTGCTTTAAAATATTCCACCAAATTTCCCCTTTATCAGGCTGGTTTTTTTTCAATCTCAAAGGCTTAGTAGCCTCTTCCCAATTTCCAGGAAAAAAAGCTTGGAGTATTTTACTTTCGTCAGTTTTTATCAGTATGATAGAAATCTATTCAAGGAGATACCAGTTTGTAATAAGAATTTTTAAATCATATTTTCAATACTAGAATAATGTTGAAAGTTTTGTAAAAATGCTTAATTTGACTACTTTGTGATTGGTACATCGCTATGTTCAAAGGTGTAACACGTACAAGACGACCTATTTATACATAAACATGCTGTTAAACTCATCACTCTAAAGGTGTAAAGGTTGATTTGATGTATGATCATTTCTGAAATTTGATTTCAACATTGTTTCATGTCCCTTTGATATAGACTTTTACTTCAAATCTGGTTGTTTTTGCAGAATGGCTGATAGTGCAGTTATTGCGTGTCCCCTGTAAGGGATTTATTGACGCCAGACACTGTTTATCAATAGTTGTAACTGTTGTGTTGTTTTGAGACTCTTCACACTTCTTGTCGCAGAAATATATTACTGTTATTAGTTATACTGAAATATCTTTTTCACATTTAACAAAATAAAGAATATAGAAACTATTATTTTTGTTTTTATGTTATTTTTATATCCAGTAGTATGTTATTTCTTTATGGAAATGGTATGTCGTCAAATCTGTTCACACCCTTAAGCTTCCCAGTATAAAGTCACCATTATCCATTTGTGGAACATATCGGCAGCGGTAGGTCGTCAGGAAAGCATCCCTCTACAGCTACCTTCTGTGAGTGGCCAGATAAGAAAAATGGTATGGTTAGCAAATAAACATGTAATCTATCATCTGGAAGAATAAGACTGACTTAGATTATAACTAAAAACAACCGTTTCTGAAGCTTAATGAGCCTTTATGCAAATCTATTTTGGCTTATACTAAGATGTTGGCCAATTTTGGAAATACATAAATACTTCCTTAACCCTTTACTCCATAGATACGCGTTTTCCCTGAGAGTTCAGATTACTCTTCCTGCACTGTTTTCAAAAGCCTTCGTGATTGGTGCGGGAAAACGCGTATCTATGGAGTAAAGGGTTAAGGAAGTATTTATGTATTTCCAAAATTGGCCTACATGCCTACAATTTTCCACTCTGTCAGTTAATATAAACATAATCAACATATTGCTGATATGTGGTGAATTAATGCTTTCAATATTAGAGGTGTTCAAAGGCGTCTATATGAAGTAAAGGGTTAAAGTTTGCCGTGTGTCATGTTTGATAAAAAAGTCGAAAAGTACATTTATTTACTTGGCATTTATGTCTGCATTCTTTTTTAATTTGGGTGGCATAAAGTAATCGCAGTCTTCGTCCATCCGTTCGTCCATCCGTCCGATATTTCGTTTTTGTCCGACCTGTAACTTTTTCATGCATTTATGGATTTTATCGACACTTGCTACAAATGATCAACATTACATGACGACTTGTCGCGCTTAACACTCTAACTCCCACTTCAAAGGTCAAGGTTATACTTTGAGATTTCGTGTACGGTGTGTAACTTTGTCACCTATAGATAACTTTCAAAAACACTCAATTCCTCAACATGACATGACAACATGTCGCGTGTAAGACCCACACCCGTACCTAAAAGGTCAAAGTCGCACTTCGAGTTTGTATGACAACAATTTGAGTTTGTGTGAGATTTCATGTCCAACCTGTAACTTTGTCATGCATTGATAGATTTTATAATTACTTGCTATAAATGATCAACACAACATGACTACGTGCCGCGTGTAACACCCAGACTCCCACTACAAAGATCAGGGTCACACTTTAACTTTGTTTGACAACACTTTCAGTCTAGTTGAGATTTCTCGTACTGTCCTTAACTTTGTCATACATGGATGGATTTCAAAAACCCTTGGCTCAGTTCATCTGCATGACATGATAAAGTGTCACATGTAAGTCCCAGAACTTTTCACCAAAGGTCAAGGTCACACTTTCAATTTGTTTGATATTCCATGTCTGGTTTGTAACTTGGCTCAATTGATCAAGATGACATGACAACGATTCGCACGTAAGACCCAGACCCGTACCTCAAAGCTCAAGGTCACACTTTGAGTTTGTTTGACAACTCCTTGAGTTAATGTGACACTTACCAGTGGCATTTCTTGTTTACTGATATAATTTTTGGTATATTGATACATAAAACAAATGTAAAACGGGTCTGGATTTTATACGCGACACGCCGTCATGTTATGTTGATCATTTGTAGCAAGTATTAACAAAATCCATCTATGCATATCAAAGTTACAGGCCAGACACGAAATACCGGACGGAAGGATGGACGGACAGACGCTTTGATTACTATATGGCATAAAAATACAAATTGATTATGTGAGGGTGCTAGACGCCAATATTTGCTTAGTTCGTAGCATAAGTGTCTTGCATAATGTACACTACATAAGTCGGTGTATTGTGTCATTTAGCGGTATTATAATAACATGAAATAAAACTATTATCAAACTATTTCATGGTTGTTTTTAAGTTGCATCGTTGTTTACACTTCACAAATAAAACTAAGTATTTTCCGTTTTAAAACATTATCGTCCATCTCACTATTTTGTATGGCAAATCGCAGCTGTTTTACTGAGACCCGTAGACCATTACCTGTTCTTCATGTAATACATGTACAATACTTACATTTCACTATTCGTCTATTAGCTCTCGATGGCATAAAGTTACGCTGAATATTCAAACAAAACATTGTTCTAATAGTCTTTTTTTAGTTGTTAAGAGTCAAAGATTATAATTATATATTAGCCACACCGAGGCATACGATGGCACTTGCCTCCTGTAGAATTTGTGAAGGTCACATGTTTATTAATGTTTTTGTAAAAAGAATAAAGTTATCCCCAAAATATGAATTACTCATGCAAAAGTATGACATATTCTTCACATATACTATTTTCAGTATGAATGTATCATAACAGCCAGCAAATACTTATCTTACAGTGTATTACTAAGAGTTGATATGTACTATTATGTCGGGTCTAAAATGCCACCAATGTGCCGCATGATTCAAGAGAGCAGTGTTAAAATGAGCTTTTGTATCAAATGCAGTTTGTGTTATAGTTTTGAACGGCTTAAAATGTCTGAAATATCAGAAAATGCAGGAAATGCATGCCACGAGCTTAATATCTTTTCATGTCAGCATGTCCCCGGACAACCCTAGCAAACTTGGGATTGTGCCTCATGTAAAATCATACAGGACAATATAGTAGAATACCTACTTCAACATGTCCGATACCTCAGCATGATAATATCGCTTTTCATACAAATACAACATACATAATTTTTCATCACAGGATTGCGAGAGAGATTGAGATTCTGTCGTTACTTTAAGTTGACTTATTATTAAAGTGCGTTAGTTGAATACAGGTAACAGTTTCAATAAATAAAAGATAAAAAAAAAAAGAATAAATTAAATGTATTATTATTTTTGTATATTTTAAGCATTAATTGCGGTTTGAACGCACGACACCCCGAGTGACAGTCAAACGCGTAGACCACTTGGCCACTTTGGAGCTAATAACAATGTTAGAGTTAACACCTTTTAAAGTTGTTATGTCTAAAAAGGGGCGTCATTCTAGTTGAACGGAAATATAACTAAGTCATACGTTTAATATACGTTTCATGTTATGCAAATCGTTGTAACCGACTAAAAGTTTTTGCTGGTGAAATAAAATACCTCGAAAGGTGTACGTTTTGGCGATTGCTATTATTGCGAATTCCTCATTGATATAATGTCAACCTGTCGATGTGGTTGTCTTATAATTGTTACAATCACCGGTCGTAAAGGACTGAGCACCTTTAACTGTCTACTATCTATCTTTCTTATGTCTAATAAAGTAGCTCTCTTTTCTTGTGTTTGAATAAACCAGTCTGTATTTAATGTGGATGTCATATCTTAATAATTGGTTTTACAAGCACTATTAGTACTCTGTTCTGATTTAAGATTTTTCTGCTAAAACTTTCTTTCTTCGTCATACAGCTTTTTATTCTGTACATTCCCGTATACGTTTGCTATATTTCAGTCTGTATGTGCTTACTCATGTTATATATACTTGCTCCGATACACAACCGTTTATGTTTCTTACTTTTCGCTGTTTTCGGTAAAGTCCCCTGTACCACATATAGTGTCAGGCCCTTTTAATGTTAAAATTAAACTGTATCTCTGTAAATGTTTAAAGAATGAATGAATGTCGACACATACCGTAAAACACCATTTATAGATATAAATAAACCACAAATATTTACAAAGACAGAAAAAGCTGCATTCAACATACTAATGAAATAATCATAATGTGCAGACTCGTTGCATGTGACAGTAGGCTATTAGTATTGTTTAAAAATACATTAAACATTTCAATGAATAATTGCAATACTGTTTATATACGCAAGCTGTTGAGCGCAGTAATGATTATATTATCATAATGAATACAAAAACAACGAGTGTTGTATTAAAAAAGCACTGTTGCTAGGGTAGATCACCCTGGTAACATTAAATGTCGCACCGACGCTAAATGTCACAACCGACGTTATATGTTGCAACGGTAACATCAACGCTAAATGTCGCAAAACCATCTGCCGCCAAATGTCCCACCTTTAACGCATTATGTCGCAAGATTTGTATAACCGGTATATGTCGCTGCTGTGGCGATCGCTGGTTGAAATGCTTCATATTCGATGTTCTGATTCACTCATTTTGCTGAGCGCATGGCTAACAAATCCAAATTGGTTTATAGGCACATACGTTTATTGTTAGCATACATACGGAATATTCAACAGTAGATGTGTTCGTAGTTGTTTTCCCATTTAAATCAAGGCAAATTATAAGAAGGCTTCCCGAAGAAAAGAGCTAAATACCAGACAGACGGACTGCCAGAGGCAGACATACCGCACGGCACTGCACCAGACAAGACTAGACTTCGCTACAGCATAGATGCAAACTGAAAAATGACAAAATGATTTATCTTCTCAACTTTATCATTGATGATATGTCTATAATAGTCGATGCAATTTAACTATATTTTGGTGCTGATGAACCAGTACGACATTAAGCGTTGAATTGCGATATGTAGCAGTAATACGAATCTTGCGATATGTAGTGTTTATAAAGCGGCAGATGGTTTTGCGGCATTTTAGCGTTAGTTGCAACATTTATCGCCATTCTTGAAACATATTGCGTTTGTGTTACCCATATGTTATTTATAAAGTATTTTGGTTAGATATGGCAGATGTCTGCAGTCGTAAAACTAACAATATTATTATATAAAGCAATAGGTAAAACTTATCAGAAAAACAACAACAAAATCTGAGCGTGCGTGTGTGTGTGTGTGTGCGTGCATGCGTGTGTGTGTTTTCAGGACAGAGTTACTCCGTACTCATTGGAATAAAAACACAGAACTACGCATATAACGAATACAAAGAACAATGATAACTGTCAGTTTACGTTTCTGTTAACCCTCGCGCTTTGAATTGGTTGGAATTTTATGAAACTTGCTAGGATGCATCATTACCAAGTGCAGATGCGCATATTGTTGTTTGTGTTCCGGTTCGATGATTTTTTACGGAGTTATGGCCCTTTGATTCTGTCGGTGACCAAATTCTTGTCCGCGATATTTCTTTACAACCCCATGTTGGAGTTTTATGAAACTTGCTGGGATGCATCGCTACCAAGTGCAGATGCGCATATTAGCTTTATGTTCCGGTTTGATGATTTTTCATGGAGTTATGGCCCTTTTATTGAGTCTGTGACAAAATTAATGTCCGCGCCACTTCTCTACAACCTCAGGTTTGAATTTTATGGAACTTGTTTAACATGCTTGTCATAAATAGCCGCGTTCGTCCGTCCCCAAATTCATGTCCCGGCAGGCTATTTCTCTAGAACCATTGATTGGACTTGTATGAAACTAGCTATGATGTATCACTACCAAGTGGAGATATGCATGCTTTCTTATTGTTATCGTTTGATGATTTTTTACAGAGTTGTGGCCCTTAGATTGCATTCATTACCAAGTCATTTCTCATTCTAGTAGCTGGAATTATATTCAACTTGCCAGAAAGTATCACTACCAAGTGGAGAGTGTGTGTTTTGTCTATGTGTTTCATTTCTATGACTTTTCACAGTTATAGTCCTTTGATTCTGTCCATAACCACACATCATTGTTTTGATCTCCAAGAACATGGAAGTGCAATGAGACTTGGAACATGAATAATGCAGTAGAGGTCAATGTGTGGCGGTGCGGAGTGAAGAACCAAACATCTCTTCCAAACATTATCTTCCCTTAACACCCTATTTCCCTATACAAACAATGCAGCTACTACTCAATCAAGCACTTGTTCAGAGAGCATCCATCGGCTTCACCGGTATCTTGTTTTATTATTGATACCAAAAATATACCTAGTTTGGGGATTTATTAACGTGGCATTTTCAAATGTTGTATTAGACACCTTCTAACTGATGAGTATGCCGACTTGGTCTTTCAATGAGGTACTGTCAGCGTCGTGATAATGCAGTCAATTAAAAAATCACTTTAAATGTGCGATTATACAATCACTTTAAAATTGCATACATTTAAACATTTAAAAACACGTTATTTTACGCAGGAAATGAATTTCGTTGTCTTTGTTAATACGTAAAATTGGGTATATCGCGCGACCCAAAATAATGTACATCGAAATGACAGATCTATGGAGTAATTGTGAGAGTATTTGTAAAGTTTGGTATGAACTGATCTCTAAAGTTGTTTATTAAATTTCATTGTTAATTTCAAATCTGTCGAACTTGGGTATTTGGAGCAAATATTATAACCAATAAGTATCAAAATACTCAGATGACATAAATTTTATTAATTTGCACCCCCCCCCCCCCCCCCCCCCCCAACCCCGCCCAACTTCCAACCTCCCCACAAATACTTTTTTATATACGATTAAAAATCGCCCTACAAACTAAAATGCTGAAACCACAATACCAAGTGATTATGATTGCTAGTTTTCCGGTATGACTAAAATACGCAATGTCGATTTTTCGGCGCAATGGGCGCAATGTCGATTAAAAATCAAAATAACGTGAAAAGTGATGATATAAAATCATTTATTTTAATAAAAAACTATTATTATTAATAAAACAAGTATTTTTAGACTGTACTGTGCTTTTAATCGAATTAAATTTATAATCTTTAAACAATTTTAATTTTTCATCGACATTGCGCTCAACGAATCGTCATTGCGCCGTGGGTTATAAATATGAAAATTTATAAAAAATAAAAAAAATATTTTTTTAAACTCATCATTAGAATGATAAACTGTAAATATAAATGTATTAAGTATTTTCCGACCATATATTTGATATGTTATAATATAAAATGACAATTTTAATTTTTCATGGTCATGATAAATCGTCATTGCGCCGTTGGTTGAAATATGAAAATTTATAAAAGAGAAGGATCTTTCATGCATGGGCAAAACATTCATGCCATATTTTGACAAGTTATTGCCATTGTTAGCAGAACTTGTCATCGAGCCTGCTAGAAAGGGAAAAATAACAATGAATTGGACAAGTAACAATTCGGAAAGTGCCAATCACATTCTTAAATCGGCTGTCAGCTGGAAATCGAACGATTTGCCAAAATTTATAGATTCCTGACGATCGATCGTGGAAAGTGAGTTTAAAGAGCGAGAACGTGCTGTTTGCGACATGGGAAATTATAAATTGGATCCTTCATTTGAACATCATTTGGTGACCATAACAACATGGTCGTGTCTAACTGAGGAGCAACAAGACAAAAGGTTAAAACGTTTTCGGTCAGATAAAGGCCGTTCCCATATTAATGAAGTTAAATCATCAAATGGACAAAGAACCGTCATCAAGACTCCAACGGCGGGGAAAAAACCGAACCAGTTAAAAAGAAAGCGGGCAGAACGATCAAGGACCCCGTGTTCTAAACGACAACTTATAAAGGATTAAACAAATAACAAATACTGCCATCTAAGGATACAACAAGTACTGGTTCAACCCAGGAAAAAAATGGGCCATGACAAGAGCGCCTCCTCGATGCCATTTATCATTACTTTATTTTTATGCATTATTGAAAATATTAGTACAAGTGACAAATGGTTACAGAACGCTCTTTAAATGAACAATTTGAACGTAACATTTCAAGTTCTTATATAATTTTGATATTTCTACCAACGGCGCAATGACGATTCATTGTGCGCAATGTCGATGAAAAAATAAAATTATCTTTTTTAATGATAACATATCACATTTATGGTCAGAAAATACACATTTCATTAATAATTATACTTGATTATTCAAATAAATGATTTTACAAAATAAAATTTTAAGTTATCAAAATTTTTCATATTTATAACCAACGGCGCAATGGCGATTCGTTGAGCGCAATGTCGATGAAAAATTAAAATTGTTTAAAGATTAAAAATTTAATTCGATTAACAGCAAACTATGGTCAGAAAATACTTATTATATTTATAATTATAGTTAATTATTCAAATAAATGAGTTTCAAAAAAAAATATTTTTATTTTTTTATAAATTTTCATATATTTCAACCAACGGCGCAATGACGATTCCTTGTGCGCAATGTCGATAAAACATTAAAATTGTCATTTTTAATGATAACATATCAAATTTATGGTCGTCAAATACTTATTTCATTAATAATTATACCTTGTTATTCAAATAAATGAGTTTAAAAAATAATATTTTAAGTTATTATAAATTTTCATATTTATAACCTTCGGCGCAATGACGATTCGTTGAGCGCAATGTCGATGAAAAATTAAAATTGTTTAAAGATTACAAATTTAATTTGATTAAAAGCACAGTATGGTCTAAAATACTTGTTTTATTAATATTAATAGTTTTTAATTAAAATAAATGATTTTAAATCATCAATTTTCACGTTATTTTGATTTTTAATCGACATTGCGCCCATTGCGCCGAAAAATCGACATTGCGTATTTTAGTCATACCCCTAGTTTTCTGTTTTTTTCGGTAGTTTCTTTAAATACGCTTCTTTTCGCCAATTACCGTCTTTTACCATAGTTCACTCCCTTGAAAGCTCTTTATGAGCGCTAAATTTCACTTGTTTTACGACTGTTTTCATACTTTAATTCAGAAACGAAATTAAAACAGTATGCCGTCCCTGCTTGAAAGTTGTCGGGATCAGTTCGACACAGATAATTTGTACGATATTCTCGGTGTCAAGAAAAATGCTTCAGAGGCCCAAGGTACGAAGGGAAAACGCAAACATTCCTTTTTTTCCGTAGTGCTTTTATCATGTTAATTCTGAATTCCCCTGAATTCGTAGTCTTCTGCTGTTGCTGGAATTGGACCCATACCTAGAAGTTTGCTGACTGCGCATAATAAAGCTGATGTTGTCATCTCATCGTCCTCGTAGTCGTCCCAGTACTTGAATAGTTGCCCGTGAATCCTTCTGTATTTGGTTCTGTGTGTTCTCATTAGTAGATTTTCTCCAACAAATTGTATCTGTATATCGACGTCTTGGACTTTACTGTGCAGAAGTGGAATAAGAATGTAAAATGGGAGACTGCTTCTGTTGGCCTGTTGATGATTCGTCTGTGCCATACTGGAATAGAAATAAAAAATATTAGTTTTGTTTATTTAATCTTATTTATTTTATACAAAACATTAAAATACTAAGAATTAATACATGTTTATGGTTTGTCTAATAACAAAAGCTTCAAGATAAATTTACATGTAATGTGAAAATAATATTTACCTTAACGTTGTTGTTTGTCATAACAGTCTCTCTGTAGATTGACCAGTTTGATGGCTTCCAGAGAGAGCCTTCAATCCAGTTTCCCTGGATGGCTATGTCTTGTAATTGTAGGAATGCGCTGCCGATGTGTTCTCTAACCATGAAATTGAAAGTATTGATTAAACAGAAAGGAATAGGAGCAAAGAGCATCTTCAAAGTGTAAACATTTTTTCATTTATATTTCATCATAAAATGATTGAATTCAATGACCTTCAAATGAAATATACAGTAAAACTTCCATATATCGAAGTTCAGGGGACCGTCATGAAAAGTTCGATATACCGGGACTTCGATATATGTGCATGTCTGGATTACTCGATGGTAATGGTAAAAGTTCTATTGGTAATGAGATCGCAACATGTATCTGACTGTAGATCTACCTGTCATACTTTTACTAGTAAAGGTAAGATGAAAAAAAACAACATAAATTAAATCGTGTTTATTATTTATTGAATCCCTGCATGTCATTTAAAAATCAATATAACTAAAGCACTACAACATGTACAAACATAAAAACTTACATGGAGCACTTCCGGTATACGAAAATAAGCACATACATGTACATGAATATTCCATCAGCACATCAGTTGGTACAAACACACATGAACAAAACATTAACATACATGTACAATAAACATAAATAAATGTTTATAACTTACACTTGTAAGATAACATGATACGAAACTAAACGTCATACAATGCGTGCGATTTACACGTCACGTTAGAATAACCGTTATCCCGCTCGTAAGGCCTGTATGGATCTAATACAATGGAGATGACATGTCGAGTACAATCCATTATCGAAGATTTATCAATTAGCCTAATGTTTAATTTTTAAATTGTTTAATGTTTAAATTGAATATTAGCCATAATTTGGGTAGTTAACAGCGCTTGTCGGTAATTAGCTGTTTTCGGTAAATTGGTGATATGTAATCAGGTGTAACCCCACCATTGATTTTTGTTCTTTATTCTATAGTAAATAATAAAAGTTTGAAGGCTTGTCATTCATAGAGGGTCCCCAATGAAAGAAGTGAAACCTACATTTTACTGTTTGTCAACCTCTGCACTATCAAAATATGATGAGAAAAGTAGGGGTCATGTGTCATATAACAGATTTTTTTTCTGCTCAGTGTGTACACTGGTGACAAAGTGAAAGTAGACTTCCGAAATCATGAATTCATACCCCAATTTCCAAGCATCATTTTTTTTTTCTAAATTCACAATTCAAACATGACAATGCTATCAAAATGTTCAAAATACATCAATAATGCCATTCAAATAAAAAAATGAGCATTAAAAATAGGACAATGCATTTTTAAAGAAGAAGAATTGAGGATTATTTACAACCGCCATTAAGCACTTCCTTTTTGCAATGGTGGCACTATGCCATCATGAGACGCAGCCGCCATGTTTGCATACACAAAGTTAATGTGTTTTATCAGTAAATTATCACCATTCTACCTTTAAGTAATCAAATGTTTATTAAAGTGTGACTCCTAACAAACATTTATCTGAGCATTCGAAGGGACTTTATGCTATATGATCAGCGGGGCCTTTGTTCCTACAATCATCGCACCGGTGCACCGCAGGTGTGAAATATATGTACATCACTCCCGCGAGAAATTTTGAACACGTAATCGATATTCGATACATAAATGAGCATTAAAAATAGGACAATGCATTTTTAAAGAAGAAGAATTGAGGATTATTTACAACCGCCATTATGCGACTACCCCACGGAAGCACTTCCTTTTTGCAATGGTGGCACTATGCCATCATGAGACGCAGCCGCCATGTTTGCATACACAAAGTTAATGTGTTTTATCAGTAAATTATCACCATTCTACCATTAAGTAATCAAATGTTTATTAAAGTGTGACTCCTAACAAACATTTATCCGAGCATTTGAAGGGACTTTATGCTATATGATCAGCGGGGCCTTTGTTCCTACAATCATCGCACCGGTGCACCGCAGGTGTGAAATATATGTACATCACTCCCGCGAGAAATTTTGAACACGTAATCGATATTCGATACATAAATGGTTAATGATGTGTAAAAGAACTCTTTGGGGCCGTGATAAAACTTCGATATACTGAAAAATTCGATATGTATAACTTCGATATATTTGCGGTTTTTCCATATAGATTTAGAAGGAAAAAAGTTGGGACTTGAGAAAAAGTTTGATATACCGAGAAATTCGATATATTGAAGTTCGATATATGGAAGTTATACTGTATATCACAAAAAAATCTATATGGTGACGTAACCTATTTTCGATCACTTTCGAGAATTACGAATATCCACATGCATATTTCAACTTCCTGCACATTTGACATAAGGGATTCATATAAACTTTAAACATACTTGTCAATCAAACTAAAATAAATTAGTATATAAGCTAAATAATCCTTCGCTTGCTATTTTATCACCAGTTGGTCGGGAGATGCAAATTTCCTACCCTTTTTTATACAATTTCTTGACTTTCAGAAAAATTTTCAACTATTTAACCCTGACTGTTTGACTATATGATTGCTTGATTCTGTCAGTCCATCAGTCTGTCTGTCCTCTGTTAACACATGCATGGATTTGATTTGATTTGCTTTTCAAATAACTTTACAGAATTGGTCAGCAATACATGACGTGCTGCACGCAAACACCTGGGCCACTATCTCAAAGGTCGAGGTCATGTTCAGGATTTAGGCATCTGGAGGCTGTGTATTTTCAAATATAACATGCTTGTGTTTGACCTGTAACTTCCAAATGCAAGAACTGAATTGAATTCAAAGAGGTGTTCAACATAACAAAATATGACAATGTGTTGTGTGCAAAACCTGGGTCCTTACCTCAAAGGTCAAGGTCACATACAGAACTTGCTCATATAGAGGCTGTGTATTTCCATATACTGCACAGAAGCTTTCACCATAATGACAACGAATCTTTATGTGCTACATATATATATCCATATTGATAGTGCTAAAATATTTTATTCATCTTAAACCACATGTGGAATGCATCTTATTTTTCAGTAAAGAAAGGTTATCACAAACTATCCCTGGAAGTCCACCCTGACCGTGTATCCGAGGATGAAAAGGAAGAGGCTACCGTCAAGTTCCAGACTCTTGGCAAAGTATACTGTGTTCTTGCTGATAAGGATAAAAGGGCCGTCTATGATGAAACGGGTATAGCAATTACAGTGTTCGCCTTCGTATTTAAGAACAATACAATCATTGCTGAGTTCATAACCTTCTCTGTGACTGATTATTGACAGTATTTTACAGAATATATTTTATACAGAACACTTTTCTGTGTGCTCTAAATTTTGTACTGTCTTAACCCTTTAGTCCTTAGATACGCGTTTTCCCACACCAATCACAGAAGGTCTTTGAAAACAGTGCAGGAAGAGTTCAGATTGCTTGTAACAAGCAATCTGAACACTTCCTGCACTGTTTTCCACTCTATCAGTTAATATAAACATAATTCACCCAATAATTCAAAAGCCTTCTATATTAGAGGTGACCATAGCATCTATATTAGGTGTCCAAAGGTGTCTATATGAAGTAAAGGGTTAAAGACAAACAATGTAATTTATTCCTTCCAGCTTGCTGACATTAGCTTGGTATCTTCACAATTTTGACCTTTATGAAGGTCAGCAACATTTGATTCAAAGTTAGTTGATAATTGGGCAAGTTCATCATTGTATGGTATAGGTGAAGTGGGTTATTACAGTTTCTTATGCAACCAGTTGATAATTGAGTACTTACACCTGTCTTACCTGTACAGATCAATAATAATTACAACAGTTTATTGTGCTCAAATGAATGAAAATGGATGTATAATTAACACCTTAACATGATTAAATGCATTGATATTATTTACATGTATATGCTATGACATTAAAGTTGGTATTTATCACTGATACCCTATGTAGGACCTTTGACATAGCTTTAGCTTTGATTAAGCCTAAATTAATTAATAATGTGGTTCCATTACACGGAAATACAAAATAGGGTAGGTAGGTAGGTAAATTATTTATTTATTGTAAATTATTTATTTTGCATTGTCGATACTGTCCGTTTTCTGCGAGTATATGTTATGTCTGTATGTGGACGATGGCGAGGCAGCTCTTGATGGAGGCTGCCATGTTGCTGCTATCGTTACTATGACCACTTCCAGGGGTGCACTTCCAGCGATCAGGTATAAAACCTAAAGGCCTACCATACAGCCAAACCATCACCACCAGGAACGAAAATTGTGGACATGACAGATATGGCCAATTTTTTTTTAATTTTTATTTTTGATTTTTTGTTGTTGATTTTTTAAGGGAATAAATGTTTAGGGTTGGCAGGAAATAATAGGGACGGTCGTGAAACCGGAACCACACTATTATTTAATTTAGGCTTTAAAAACATGAATCATTTCATTGGTATGTCCTAATGTCAACTAAATACCAGTGAAAGAGCGTTATAATCTTCGCTTGTTATTGGTACAGGTGAGGTAGATGACGAGGATGATGCCATCACACAGGACCGTGATTGGACCGCATATTGGAGATTATTGTTCAGGAAGGTCACATCAAAGGATATAGAAGATTTTGAGAAGAACTACAAAGGTTGTTTTAACTTTGCCTCCGACATTCGAAGAAGGAGCATTAAGTGTTACCCCTGTCTGCCGCTCGTTTATGCACGTGTTTGTCTGTGCAATTGGTTTTCGATGAATATAATTGATAATATATAGATTATTTGGAGGGTTCTCGATAATACATTATAAAATAAAATTTGGTAAAATTTATCCCATGGGCATATTTCTAGGTATTATCTTTTTGAATGAGGTTTTTAACACCATTTTTAACAAATTATAATTATACAGCAACCAGTTTTATTGATCAAGAAAAATAGACCTCAAACTCATAAACTTGAATCTGAGAGAAGCACTGTCCTTACACAAGTAACGTTTTCTTATATTAAGTTTATTAAGATGAGCTGGGTTCGGACCCACACACAACAGCTGCAGTGAGTGGTAAGTGATCTTGACACAGTGCCTTAAGTCACACAGGGCCCGCTAAACAGGTTAATAATCTGTACTGTTTTATGTTATATTACATTTTTAGCTAAATCTGAGTAACCTTTTGCTGAGCTTTTCCTGTATTTTGCTATCTACTAGCATCAACAATATCTTAAAATACTTTCCATTTTGAAACCAATGAACTTGTGTCCTGGACACTTTAACACAATGTTCCTTCAAGCTGTTTTGTTTTTCATGTGCCTTCTCCACGCTGAAAACAAAATCTCAAAAACAGCTTGAAATAAGTCATTGTTTACCAAGCTTCATGCAAGTGTTTCTTGGCTCAGTTTCTCTTTTTCATTTTAAAATATTTAGGATGGCTGCCAGCAACACTTGTGGTCGTAAGGACCATATCATATCTAGTGAAAAGTATAAAATTGACAGTGATTTCTACTTATTTTTCATCATCCATAATTCAAATGGTGACCCTTGCTAAAAATAAAACTCATCATCTAAATAATTTTTCTTTACCCAGTTTTTTTTATTTTTTACCATTTTTGTTAGACGACCGATAAAACCCTTTGAATTGAGAGTTTTAGCAGCATTTTTATGAAAGCTGGGAAAATGTTTGAGTTAAATTTATTTGTAATAAAAAAATTTCGTGTTAGTCAATTGCATCTTATTGTATTCTTGCACCATAAGAGATGTTGGTGCATAAAACATGTACCACAAAGGCCACATAGTGTAAATGAGATACTGGAAAATGTAACGTAACATATCCATTTTCAGATAAACTGTACATATATTCTATGTTTTTGGAGAGGATAAATAAAACCAATTGGAATATAAAGGTTCAAATAACCATCATCTTACTGCACACTATTTAAATAAAGCAGGTTTTCATTGAACTAATTTCAATATACTGTAAAACATTCCAAATTTGTGTGAACTCGTTCATGAACATGCTAGATTTGTCCCATTTTAGTTAATGTAAAATGTTGAATTTGCCATGTTCCAAAAGTGAAACCAGAAATAATATTTTTATTCTGAATACATTTTGAGAAGATCTGATTTGTCCAAAATGTAGTTATCATTGATGCTTTATTGCTACTGCATTATTAATCAAGTGTATATTTATTGTGTACTGGTCAATGTAACTCGGACCTTATGTTCAATAAACAATAAAAACTTAATTACACTCTATACTCTTAATAGCTATATTTTTTTAAGAATGGTTGTTGTATGGTGTTTAGTGTTGCTTTCAACAATTTTTCAGTCATACTGTGACGGTGTCTACTTCAGACAGTGTTCTGAGCACTGTCACACTGGAGAATCATGCCACAGACTCATGGAATGATACCCCACCTAGTCGCATTATACTGACACCAGGTCGACCAGGCCTAGAATTCTCTTCTAAATGCTGAGTATCAAGTGAGGAAGCTTCTAGTACCATTTTCAAAGTCTTTGGTATGACCTGGTCGGGGATTGAACCCACAACCTTCTGCATGCGAGGCGGATGCTCTACAACCTGACCATGCTGCGGTCTTCGGAGAATGGAAACATGTGTAAGAAAGTTTTATCTAGTTATCAATATATAAATTTGTTTTATCTCTGTTGTTGTAAAAAAGGGAATTAGTTGTAGTATTGAAGCTGGTGCAACTTTACAATGTGAATTTCAAAAAATTTAGGTTCCGACGAAGAGTTGGAGGATCTCAAGACAGCGTACACGGAGTTCAAAGGTGACATGGAAGAAATACTGAACAACATCATGTGTTCTACAGTTGACGATGAACCACGCTTCACCAAAATAATCACAGATTGGATAAAAAAGAAAGAAGTGAAGGATTTCCCAAAATTTAGCAAAGACAATAAAAAGGCCAAAGACAAGAGGAAAAGAAATGTACGTATATAAATCAGGAGGACTGAGCAAAGTTTGTGAATGAATATAAATCATTTTGGCTCCTCCATGGCTGAGTGGTCTATGGTGCAGTCTCAAGGTCACGTTACCTGTCACTGTTGAGGCCATGTGTTCAAGCTTAGTGGTCCAGTGGTATACAATTGAATACGGGATCGGAGCCGTGGATTCGCTCCTCCCCCATGGCTACTTTAATTTACTTGGATAGATATTAAACCATTGTTATAAGTAATGATTTCGATATAAATCAAATAGTGATGACATCAATCTCTGATAGTTCTTCAGTGTTATTTGAAGTTACTGAAATCATGTACATGTACATGGGTCCAGAAAAAATAATACCTTTGATTCAGGTTACTTAACAAAAAAACATAGGGTAAGTAGGTAGATACCTACAGCTACCCAAACTTTTTTATTGAATTTTAAAGCGTTTAATTTTGTTTTCATTATTTCTATCCCATTTTTCATTAAAATGACTGTGCAAAATCAAAATCAGCAAAAGAAAAAAAATTGGCTACCTACTACCCACATGAAAAACACTGGGTCGAAAAACAAATATTTTTTAAGGATGGCTTTGTTTTTCTGTTGAATTGTTCAATAAAATAAATAATTATGATAGTAAATTAATAAAGAACATTACAAATATAACTTTCTTGACACATTATGAAGATTTATTTTCAGTTTTTCATACAATAACATTTAAATGATGTAAAAAACATTAGAGTTGGTAGGGTCATACTTAACACAGGTATATTTTTATCTGGCCTGGTATAGTTTTCCTGACATTTGATTGTATTCAACACATACAGTACTCAGTAACTTCAGCATCAATATAAAGATACCAAATAGCTCATTGCATTTGTTTTATATTGCAACATGTCTGTTGCAAACTTGAATTGTAACCAAGAAAAGAAACAGTATCAGTTTGTTTGAATATTTATCGTCATTTTTATGCAGTCAAGGATTAAAAGACAGTCAATGACTTAACCACTCTTTCCCACTAACTAGTACTCGAGCACATCCATCTTTCCCACTTTAGTCGGCGATGAGAGACGAGTGATAATGAGACTCATTGTTATATATTAAAACATGAAGAAGACAGCCATCAAGCTTGGATTCAAACTCGTGACCCCTGGAATGATGGTTAAAAACTCTACCGCCTATACTAACTGGGCTTGTCTTTAATGTCCGAGACTGTTGTGTGGGTTAATGAAAGCTTCGACACACTTGATGGTTCCTGGCCCCATCTTAACCCCTTGAATAATAGTAAGACACTCTAACTCCTATACTAACTGGGCTTGTCTTTAATGTCCGAGACTATTGTGAAGGGTAATGAAAGTTTCAACACACTTCATGCCCCCCTGGCCCCGTCTTAACCCCTGGAATGATGGTTAGACACTCTAATTCCTATACTAACTGGGCTTGTCTTTAATGTCCGAGACTATTGTGAGGGTTAATGAAAGCTTCGACACACTTGATGGTTCCTGGCCCCATCTTAACCCCTTGAATAATAGTAAGACACTCTAACTCCTATACTAACTGGACTTGTCTTTAATGACCGAGACTATTGTGAAGGGTAATGAAAGTTTCAACACACTTCATGCCCCCCTGGCCCCGTCTTAACCCCTGGAATGATGGTTAGACACTCTACCTCCTATACTAACTGGGCTTGTCTTTAATGTCCGAGACTATTGTGAAGGGTAATGAAAGTTTCAACACACTTCATGCCCCCCTGGCCCCCTCTTAACCCCTGGAATGATGGTTAGACACTCTACATCCTATACTAACTGGGCTTGTCTTTAATGTCTGAGACTATTGTGTGGGGTAATTGAAGCTTCAACACACTTCATGGCCCCCTGGCCCCATCGGAACCCCTGGAATGATGGTTAGACACTCTACCTCCTATACTAACTGGGCCTGTTTTTAATGTCCGAGACTATTGTGTGGGGTAATGGAAGCTTCAACACACTTCATGGCCCCCTGGCCCCATCTGAACCCCTGGAATGATGGTTAGACACTCTACCTCCTATACTAACTGGGCTTGTCTTTAATGTCCGAGACTATTGTGTGGGGTAATGGAAGCTTCAACACACTTCATGGCCCCCTGGCCCCATCTGAACCCCTGGAATGATGGTTAGACACTCTACCTCCTATACTAACTGGGCTTGTCTTTAATGTCCGAGACTATTGTGTGGGGTAATGGAAGCTTCAACACACTTCATGGCCCCCTGGCCCCATCTTAACCCCTGGAATGATGGTTAGACACTCTACCTCCTATACTAACTGGGCTTGTCTTTAATGTCCGAGACTATTGTGTGGGATAATGGAAGCTTCAACACACTTCATGGCCCCCTGGCCCCATCTTAACCCCTGGAATGATGGTTAGACACTCTACATCCTATACTAACTGGGCTTGTATTTAATGTCCGAGACTATTTTGTGGGGTAATGAATGCTTCAACACATTTCATGGCCCCCTGGCCCCATCTGAACCCCTGGAATGATGGTTAGACACATTACCTCCTATACTAACTTGGCTTGTCTTTAATGTCCGAGACTATTGTGTGGGGTAATGGAAGCTTCAACACACTTCATGGCCCCCTGGCCCCATCTTAACCCCTGGAATGATGGTTAGACACTCTACCTCCTATACTAACTGGGCCTGTCTTTAATGTTCGAGACTATTGTGTGGGGTAATGGAAGCTTAAACACTTCATGGCCCACTGGCCCCATCTTAACCCCTGGAATGATGGTTAGACACTCTACATCCTATTCTTACTGGGCTTGTCTTTAATGTCCGAGGCTATTGTGTGGGGTAATGAAAGCATAACACACATGGCCCCCTGGCCCCGTCTTAACCAGTATTTAACTATTGCTTCAACCACTTCATGGCTCCCTGGCCCCATCTTAACCAGTATTTTACTATTGCTTCAACACACTTCATGGCTCCCTGGCCCCATCTTAACCAGTATTTTACTATTGTTTCAACACACTTCATGGCCTCCTGGACCCATCTTAACCAGTATTTTACTATTGCTTCAACACACTTCATGGCCCCCTGGCCCCATCTTAACCAGTATTTTACTATTGCTTCAACACACTTCATGGCCCCCTGGCCCCGTCTTAACCAGTATTTTACTATTGCTTCAACACACTTCATGGCCCCCTGGCCCCGTCTTAACCAGTATTTTACTATTGCTTCAACACACTTCATGGCCCCCTGGCCCCGTCTTAACCAGTATTTAACTATTGCTTCAACACACTTCATGGCTCCCTGGCCCCATCTTAACCAGTATTTTACTATTGCTTCAACACACTTCATGGCTCCCTGGCCCCATCCTAACCAGTATTTTACTATGGCTTCAACACACTTCATGGCCCCCTGGCCCCGTCTTAACCAGTATTTTACTATTGCTTTAACCACTTCATGGCTCCCTGGCCCCATCTTAACCAGTATTTTACTATTGTTTCAACACACTTCATGGCCCCCTGGCCCCATCTTAACCAGTATTTTAGTATTGCTTCAACACACTTCATGGCTCCCTGGCCCCATCTAAACCAGTATTTTACTATGGCTTCAACACACTTCATGGCCCCCTGGCCCCATCTTAACCAGTATTTTAGTATTGCTTCAACACACTTCATGGCCTCCTGGACCCGTCTTAACCAGTATTTTACTATTGCTTCAACACACTTCATGGCCCCCTGGCCCCGTCTTAACCAGTATTTTACTATTGCTTCAACACACTTCATGACTCCCTGGCCCCATCTAAACCATTATTTTACTATTCCTCAACACACTTCATGGCTCCCTAGCCCCGTCTAAACCAGTATTTTACTATTGCTTTGATGAGATGCAGACAGGATTTGAAAAATTGTATCGTATTCAAAATTGAAAGTAATTGAAAATATTTTTAGAATTTATAGGATTACTAATTTGAAGTTGCGTTACGAATTTGCTATGGAATGTTGCTACATACAAGACTACTTTTTATATGGAGCGAAAGGTCCTGTGGTAGAGCATCGCAACCAATAAAGGAGGGTCATGGGTTCAATCCTCCCCCACTGCTGTGTGTGGTGTCCTTGAGCCAGACATTTTATCCAGCAAGACCTCGAACATGATTAATCTTAATTGTAAAAACCTGTTTCATAATCGATGTAAAATAAATAAATTTAAAACAAAATATATTTTTGTTTCAGGCTGATAGGGAGGCAGCTGAAGCAGAAGAATTAAAAGAAGAGCTCGGACTGAAAGTTGACGATTCCTTAATGGCAATGATACAAAAACGACAACGAAGCCGGCAAACTGAAATGGCAGGATTTTTTGACCATCTGGAAGCAAAATATGCTCAACCAAAGAAGGCAAAAACTAGTGACAGTAAAGGAAAAAAGAAAGAGAAGAAATGACAGCAGTGAAAGATAAAAGTTCTTTTTTCATTTTATGAGAATTTCAATCGACCAAGATTTGTTCTTGATTTTTGTGATTTTATTCTGAGAGTGGATTATGGTGAAGAACAGTAGTTCCATGAATCGCAAACAGTATTGTTGGAGAACTGTAGGAAAAATCTCCCAATACCAAAGTCACTACTGTGTTTTCGTAAATGTCATGCTAGTATTTTTCATGTTTAAGCTCTACTGGCAATTACCGAAATTCTACACTTTCAATGGGAAATTACATTTTGTTTCTGTTTTCATTTCTCTACATCCTTTAAGTTTATATATAATATTACAGAAAGTTACTGTACTAGGTATACATGCGTGCCATTTTCAAAATCCAAGGAAATATCTATGTAAAATTTTTAAGAATTTTTACCCATATTTTCAAAGCTAGAGTGATGGCACCAGTTTTGTACAAATATTGATAATTTCTAAAAAGAGAAGTTTCAGATTGTAATACCCTTAGATTATTATCTCCACATCAATGTCATTGTAGTTGTGTAAGTTTAAAAAAATGTTTGATCACAGTTCTGAGTGAATATTTTCTAGATTAGAAAGTCCTGGACTGTTGCCCTGAAAAGTGAAACATTCTGTTATGTTTCTAGCTGCCATTAAAATAAAGCTCAGCTGAGCTATTTCTGTTATCATTGTTGCCGTATGTAAACAGGTTTTATTGAAATTTGGTTGCAGTTTTCCTTTAATAGGTGATGTACTTTCCAATTTATGTTTATCAGTCCATCATCCATTATAATAAAAGCAATTTTGCTTAAAATAAATGTAAATGATTCATATGATTGGATGAACCGTTATCAAGGTGTTTTTTTGTTTTTGTAAAATATGCAAGATTGCCGACAAAGGGCTCAATTTTTAGCTCACTTGAGTTTTGTTCTGATCACATGTTGTCTGTCATCCGTCCATGAACTTTTTGTTGCCTGCACTCTAGCACCTGCATTTTTCATTGGATATTCACTAAACTTACATAGTAGTTATATAAAAATAATAACTCGGACAAGTTCTTGAACTGGCCAAATCGGATCATTAATGTCAGAGTTCTGGCCCTTGTTTTTGAATGAGGTTTACACCATTTTCAACACATTTCAGATTATAATGGAATATCCAGTTTTATTGATGGATGAAGATCTCGGACTGAATCTGAGTAGAACCATCTGTCAACCGCAAGTTAATGGCAAACGGAAGGACGGTTGTTCTAATCTGGTTTATTCAGAGGTATTGTCTTTCTCAGGGTACAAAGTTGCATCGAGTTATATAGCAAATTGTATGAAAATAACAAGTACACAAAAAACACAGAAATGATTTGATAAAAACATTTTTCTAAATGTTACTTGAGTGATTTACTTTCAGATTTGTATTTTTGGTTGCAGGCCAAACTTCACAACTGAGAAAAACTAGAGAAAAATTGAAAAAGGAAACAAACAAGATATGTCATCTGCTGAAATCCCAATTTTCAATACTGATTAAATTTCATGTTCATGGTTCCTAGGTCAGCTTATCTCATCTTATAGATTTTCATCGCCTTAAAATCTTCAAGGGCTGCCATGTTTATATTACATGTATTTGATACACATTGTATAAAAACTACTTTAAAACCAATATTGTCACTTTTACTTCCCTTGGAAGTACTTTTTTTTTAATCATATGAACATTGATATAGCGGTTTTAAATCAATATTTGTTTTAAGTTAATTTTCCTTTGATTTAAAATTATTTTTGTTTTCAACGGCAGAAACTCTTGATCACAAGTGTGACTGATAAGAAATGATAGCTTCCCTTTGGAGAAAGTGTATTGGAAAGTCCTGAAAAGTTGTATGTTATATTTTGAGTAACCACGTGATGGTTACTTGATACTCGTTTTGTATTGATGAAACAGTTGTTTTGCAGGATGATTGCAGTGTTGACACAGTGATCCTCCTTGCATTCCAGCAGTATAAGGTTCAGTCCCCAGCAAGCTCATATCTCGTACTTAAAATGGCACTAGTATCTCCTTGCAAACTTGTTTACCGGTAGATGTTTGTAAGACATATCAGACTACCACAAAGTGACACTGTCTCCTGTCTGTGGCACTTTTTCAGACCTGTCTATGGCACTCTACTTCAGTGTACCTCAAAGTGACACGGTCACCTGTCTGTGGCACTCTACTTCAGTGTACCACAGAGTGACACAGTCACCTGTCTGTGGCACTCTACTTCAGTGTACCACAAAGTGACACGGTCACCTGTCTGCGGCACTCTGCTTCAGTGTACCTCAAAGTGACACGGTCACCTGTCTGTGGCACTCTACTTCAGTGTACCTCAAAGTGACACGGTCACCTGTCTGTGGCACTCTACTTCGGTGTACCACAAAGTGACACGGTCACCTGTCTGTGGCACTCTACTTCAGTGTACCTCAAAGTGACACGGTCACCTGTCTGTGGCACTCTACTTCAGTGTACCTCAAAGTGACACGGTCACCTGTCTGTGGCACTCTACTTCAGTGTACCACAAAGTGACACGGTCACCTGTCTGTGGCACTCTACTTCGGTGTACCACAAAGTGACACGGTCACCTGTCTGTGGCACTCTACTTCGGTGTACCTCAAAGTGACACGGTCACCTGTCTGTGGCACTCTACTTCGGTGTACCACAAAGTGACACGGTCACCTGTCTGTGGCACTCTACTTCGGTGTACCACAAAGTGACACGGTCACCTGTCTGTGGCACTCTACTTCAGTGTACCTCAAAGTGACACGGTCACCTGTCTGTGGCACTCTACTTCAGTGTACCTCAAAGTGACACGGTCACCTGTCTGTGGCACTCTACTTCAGTGTACCTCAAAGTGACACGGTCACCTGTCTGTGGCACTCTACTTCAGTGTACCTCAAAGTGACACGGTCACCTGTCTGTGGCACTCTACTTCAGTGTACCTCAAAGTGACACGGTCACCTGTCTGTGGCACTCTACTTCAGTGTACCTCAAATTGACACGGTCACCTGTCTGTGGTTCTCTACTTCAATGTAACAGTGTTTATCCTAGCCTACTGACTCGCCACATTGTGTTAACTGTTGATGTGTAAGCTCACCATTGACTTTGTTCTGGGGTTTTGCTCCTTTTTCAACAGTATTAGCTGTCAGCGAACTTGATCATTGGTCTGGGATGTGTTTCCTGAGTAACCAGAACTGGACACACCTTATATCTGCAGGTCACTTACTACTTGCCAGCGTATTCAAAGGACGGCGATGCATGGCCTAAGAACAAATTTAATGGTGAATCATCACAGAGTTGTAAAAATGAAACTTAATCCCCATTCTAAAAATAGATAGCTCTTAAACACTGCTTGACATCATTCTGACTCATTGGGATACTTTCTAAGATGAAACAATATCTACTACATGTAAGCCTGAATCTACTCTTAACAAAGAAAACCCAGCTAACACGCCCCACCCCATAAACTCCTATATTTTATTAAAATTCACTATATTCCAACTGAAAAACATAATATGTGCCTGTCAGATTTTGTGTTGCACCCCTCTAAACTGAAATCCTGGATCTGCTCCTGTGCATAACAGATCAGATTGAAATCAAAATGAAATCACGTGACTCATTTAATACGTCACAAAATATGTTGCAATTTTAAGCAGGAAATCTAACCTAGGCTCCATTTCATTGTCCAGAGCTAGAATTTACAAATATTTTCTGGAAATAAATGTATAAAAATAAGGTCCTTTTTTTTCTTATGTCTATAAGGAAATAGAAAACGTAATTCGTGGTATGGCGTAACATCACAAAATAACGTGATTTTATTATGACAAATCAACATCATTTATATATTCAGGAATTTCTGAGCTTGTTTGCCATTTTACGTACGAGAGCCAAGTTATACTGAAAGATGAATCGAGAGTGATATTACACTAGGTTAATATAAAAAATACTTTGTGGGTTTATAACACTGCTGCATCGTAAATTATGTGTTAAAATACCATACCCTGAATGGTTTATCACAGAACATGTATGTTATGTCAATAACAAAATGAGTTCCATTTGTGGGTGATACATTGTCAAACAAACTTCATTAAGTCTTAGTTCATTTTCCAAACTTATCCTGTAATTGTTTCTAGTTTCTATGGTTTACTTTTATATTTATGCATATTCAAGTGTTGATTTAAATTGTCAAAATTGATCTATGTTTAATGTTTACTGAAATGAAAATTTGAAAGTCTGATTGTCTCCTTTGTTTATTTTTGAGCTCTCCGCCATTTTATGGCAGTGGAATTCATGAATAATTTTGCATATGAATTCCACTTCTGTGTCTCCATCCATGTATTAGTAACAGATTATGTCTGTCATTCTGAGTCGCAGCCTCAAGAGAAATAAAGAATCTGTTAATGGTGGGGTCTTGAAAATTTTAAAGTGCAGATATGATGGGTTTATTGGTCTGCATTAACTTTAGCTCATCTGTTTAGTAAAAAAAGGGGTAATGTTACTCCGGCAAAGATAACAGTGTACCACTTTTTGAAAAAAATAATGTGAAAGCTGTATTAAGAGTCTTTCATGTTTTAGATTTCATGTTCAAACTCGTCTAAATTCATAATCTTTTTATATATGATAAAAATATTTGTGAGATCCCATTCTTTGACCTTGCAGTCACTCATATACCCTCCCATGCATGAGAGTAAGGTCCCATAGTACACAATTTGACCTTACAACAAAACTTTGATCTTGTGTTCAGTCTTATATCCTCCCTTGCATGAGAGTAAGGTCCCATAGAACACACCTTTGACCTTGAGTTCACTCTTGTAGCCTCCCATGCATGAGAGTAAGGTCCCATAGAACTCACCTTTGACCTTGAGTTCACTCTTGTAGCCTCCCATGCATGAGAGTAAGGTCCCATAGAACTCACCTTTGACCTTGAGTTCACTCTTGTAGCCTCCCATGCATGAGAGTAAGGTCCCATAGAACTCACCTTTGACCTTGAGTTCACTCTTGTAGCCTCCCATGCATGAGAGTAAGGTACCATAGAACAAAACTTTGACCTTAGAGCAAAACTTTGACCTTGAGCTCACTCTTGTACCCGCCTATGCAAGAGAGTAAGGCCCCATAGAACACACCTTTGACCTTGAGTTCACTTTTGTACCCTCCCATGCATGAGAGTAAGGCCACATAGAACACACCTTTGACATTGAGTTCACTCTTATACCCACCCATGCATGAGAGTAAGGCCACATAGAACACACCTTTGACCTTTTGTTCAGTCTTGTACCCTCCCATGCATGAGAGTAAAGTTCCATAGAACAAAACTTTGACCTTAGAGCAAAACTTTGACCTTGAGTTCACTCTTGTACCCGCCTTTGCATGAGAGTAAGACCCCATAGAAAACTCCTTTTACCTTTTGTTCAGTCGTGTACCCTACCATGCATGAGAGTAAGGCTCCATAGAAAACAACAGTGACCTTCCGATCAGTACTATACCCTCCCATGCATGAGAGTAAGGTCCCATAGAACAAAACTTTGAACTTGTGTTCAGTATTGTACCCTCCCATGCATGAGAGTAAGGCCCCAAAGAACACACCTTTGACCTTGTGTTCACTCTTGTACCTGCCCATGCATGAGAGTAAGACCCCATAGAAAACATAACTTTGACCATGTATTCACTTTTTTACCCGCCCATGCATGAGAGTAAGACCCCATAGAAAACAATGTTGACCTTGTGCTCAGTCTTGTACCCTCCCATGCATGAGAATAAGGCCCCATAGAACACAATTTTGACTTTGTGTTCGGTCTTGTACCCTCCCATGCATGACAGTAAGGCCCCATAGAACACAATTTTGACCTTGTGTTCAGTCTTGTACCGTCCAATGCATGAGAGTAAGGCCCCGTAGAACACAACTTTGACCTTGTATTCAGTCTTGTACCCTCCCATGCATGAGAGTAAGGCCCCATAGAACATAACTTTGACCTTGTGTTCACTCTTATACGCGCCCATGCATGAGAGTAAGGCCCCATAGAACACAATTTTGACCTTGTGTTCAGTCTTGTACCGTCCAATGCATGAGAGTAAGGCCCCATAGACCATACCTTTGGCCTTGTGTTTACTCTTGTACCCGCCCATGCATGAGAGTAAGGTCCCATAGAACACAACTTTGACCTTGTGTTCAGTCTTGTACCCTCCCATGCATGAGAGAAATGCCCCATAGAACACACCTTTGACCTTGTGTTTACTCTTGTACCCGCCCATGCATGAGAGTGAGGTCCCATAGAACATAACTGACCTTGTGTTCAGTCTTGTACCCTCCCATGCATGAGAGTAAGGTCCCATAAAACACAACTTTGACCTTGTATTCACTCTTGTACCCTCCCATGCATGAGAATAAGGCCCCATAGAACACAACTTTGAACTTGTGTTCACTCTAGTACCCACCCATGCATGAGAATGAGGCTCCATAGAACACAACGTTGACCTTGTTTTCAGTCTTGTTCCCTCCCATGCATGAGAGTAAGGCTCAATAGAACACACCTTTCACCTTGTATTCAGTCTTGTACCCTCCCATGCATGAGAGTTAGGCCCCATAGAACACAACTTTGACTTTGTGTTCTGTCTTGTACCTTCCAAATGCATGAGAGTAAGGCTTCATAGAAAACAACTTTGATATTGTGCTCAGTATTGTACCCTCCTATGCATGAGAGTAATGCCCCATTAAACAATACTTTGACCTTGTGTTCAGTATTCTGCCCCCCCCCCCACCCCATGCATGAGAGTAAGGCCACATAGAACACAACGTTGACCTTGTGTTCAGTCTTGTACCCGCCCATGCATGACAGTAAAAACCACATAGAACACACCTTTGACCTTGTGTTCACTATTGTACCTGCCCATGCATGAGAGTTATGCCGCATAGAACACAATTTTGACCTTATGTTCAGTCTTGTATCTTCCCATGCATGGGAGTAATACCCCCATAGAACACACATTTGACCTTGTATTCAGTATTGTACCCTCCCATGCATGAAAGTAGGGCCCCATAGAACACACCTTTGACCTTGTGTTCAGTATTGTACCATCCCATGCATGAGAGTAAGGCCCCATAGAACACACTTTTGACCTTATTTTCACTCTTATCCTTCCCATGCATGAGAGTAATGCCGCATAGAACACAACTTTGAACTTGTGTTCAGTATTATACCCTCCAATGCATGAGAGTAAGGCCCATATAACACAACGTTGACCTTGTGTTCAGTCTTGTACCCTCCTATGCATGAGAGTAAGGTCCAATAGAACAACCTTTGACCTTGTGTTCAGTCTTGTATCCTCCCATGTATGAGAGTTAAGCCCCATAGAACACACCTTTGACCTTGTGTTCTGTCTCTTACCTTCCAAATGCATGAGAGTAAGGCTCCATAGAACACTGACCTTGTGCTCAGTATTGTACTCTCCCATGCATGAGAGTAATGCCCTATAAAACAATACTTTGACCTTGAGTTCACTCTTGTACCCGCCCATGCATGAGAGTAAGGTCCACTAGAACATAACGTTGACCTTGTGATCGCTCTTGTACCCGCCCATGCATGAGAGTAAGGTCCACTAGAACATAACGTTGACCTTGTGTTCACTCTTGTACCCGCTCATGCATGAGAGTAAGGTCACATTGAACACAACGTTGACCTTGTGTTTAGTATTGTACCCTCCCATGCATGAGAGTAATGCCCCATAGAAGACACCTTTGACCTTGTGTTCACTCTTGTACATGCCCATGCATGAGAGTAATGCCGCATAGATAGAACACAATTTTGACCTTGTGTTCAGTATTATACTCTCCCATGCATAAGAGTGAGGTCCAATAGAACACACCTTTGACCTTGTGTTCAGTATTGTACCCTCCCATGCATGAGAGTATAGCCCAAACAACACCATTTTGACCTTGTGTTAAGTATTGTACCCTCCCATGCATGAGAGTAAGGCCCCATAGAAGACACCTTTGACCTTGTGTTCACTCTTGTACCTGTACATGCATGAGAGTAATGCCTCATAGAACACACTTTTGACCTTGTGTTCAGTATTATACCCTCCCATGCATGAGAGTAAGGCCCCATAAAACACAGCGTTGACCTTGTGTTTAGTGTTGTATCCGTCCATGCATGTGTGTAAGGCAACATAGAACACACTTTTGACCTTGTGTTCGGTCTTGTACCCTCCCATGCATGTGAGTTAGGTCCCACAGAACACACCTTTGACCTTGTGTTCAGTCTTGTTCCCTTCCATGCATGAGAGTAAGGCTCCATAGAAAACAACTTTGACCTTGTGTTCAGTGTTGTACCCTCCCATGCATGAGGGTTAGGCACCATAGAACAAAACTTTGACCTTGTGTTCAGTATTATACCCTCCCATGCATGAGAGTAAAGCCCCATAGAACACTTTTGGCCTTGTGTTCGGTCTTGTACCCGCCCATGCATGAGAGTAAGGCCCCATAAAACACAACTTTGACCTTGTGTTCAGTCTTGTAACCTCCCATGCATGAGAGTAAGGCCCAATAGGACATACCTTTGACCTTGTATTCAGTCTATTACCCTACCATGCATGAGAGTTAGGCCTCATAGAACACAACATGGACCTTGTATTCAGTATTTTATCCTCCCATGCATGAGAGTTAAGCCCTATAGAACACACCTTTGACCTTGCGTTCTGTCTTGTACGTTCCAAATGCATGAGAGTAAGGGTCCATAGAAAACAACTTTGACCTTGTGCTCAGTATTGTACTCTCCCATGCATGAGAGTAATGCCGCATAAAAACAATACTTTGACCTTGTGTTCAGTCTTGTACACTACCATGCATGAGAGTAAGGCCCCATAGAACACAACTTTGACCTTGTGTTCAGTCTTGTACCTTCCCAAGCATGAGAGTTAGGTCCCATAGAACACAACTTTGACCTTGTGTTCAGTCTTGTACCCTCCAATGCATGAGAGTAAGGCCCCCATAGAACACAACTTTGACCTTTATTTCAGTCTTGTACCTGCCCATGCATGAGAGTAATACTGCATAGAACACAACTTTGACCTTGTATTCACTTTTGTACCCGCCCATGCATGAGAGTAAGACCCATAGAAAACAACGTTGACCTTGTGTTCAGTCTTGTACCCTACCATGCATGAGAGAAATACCCCAAAGAGAATACCTTTGACATTGTGTTCACTCTTGTACCCGCCCATGCATGAAAGTAAGGTCCCATATAACACTACTTTGACCTTGTATTCACTCTTGTATCCTCCAATGCATGAGAGTAAGGCCCCATAGAACACAACTTTGAACTTGTGTTCACTCTAGTACCCGCCCATGCATGAGAGTAAGGTCCCATAGAACACAACTTTGAACTTGTGTTCACTCTAGTACCCGCCCATGCATGAGAGTAAGGTCCCATAGAACACAACTTTGACCTTGTATTCAGTCTTGTTCCCGCCCATGCATGAGAGTAAAGCCCAATAGAACACACCTTTGACCTTGTATTCCGTCTTGTACCTCCCCATGCATGAGAGTTCGGCCTCATAGAACACAATTTTGACCTTGTGTTCAGTCTTGTATCCTCCCATGCATAAGAGTAAGGCCCAATAGAACACACCTTTGACCTTTTGTTCAGTATTGTACCTGCCCATGCATAAGAGTTATGCCGCATAGAACAAAACTTTGATCTTGTGGTCAGTATTGTACCCTCCCATGCTTGAGAGTAAGATCCTATAGAACACAACTTTGACCTTGTGTTCAGTATTGAACCCTCGCATGCACGAAAGTAAGGCCCCATAGAACACACCTTTGACCTTTCGTTCAGTATTGTACCCTCCCATGCATGAGAGTAAGACCCATAATCACACTTTTGACCTTATTTTCACTCTTGTACCTTCCCATGCATGAGAGTAATACCCCATAGAACACAAGTTTGACCTTGTATTCCATCTTGTACCCGCCCATGCATGAGAGTAAGGCCCCATAGAACACAACATTGTCCTTGTGTTCAGTCTTGTACCCTCCCATGCATGAGAGTAAGGCCCATAGAACACAACTGACTTTGTATTCAGTCTTGTACCCTCGCATGCATGAGAGTAAGGCCCCATAGAACACAACTTTGATCTTGTGTTCAGTCTTGTACCCTCAAATGCATGAGAGTAAGGCCCCATAGAACACAAGTTTGACCTTGTGTTCAGCCTTGTACCCTCCCATGCATGAGAGTAAGGCCCCATAAAACACAACTTTGACCTTGTGTTCAGTCTTGTACCCTCCCATGCATGAGAGTAAGGTCACATAGAACACAACTTTGACCTTGTGTTCTGTCTTGTACCCGCCCATGCATGAGAGTAAGGCCCCATAAAACACAATTTTGACATTGTGTTCAGTCTTGTACCCTCCAATGCATGAGAGTAAGACCCATATAACACAATTTTGACCTTGTGTTCAGTGTTGTACCCTCCCATGCATGAGAGTAAGGCCCTATAGAACACAACTTTGACCTTGTGTTCAGTCTTGTACTCTCCCATGCATGAGAGTAAGGCCCCATAAAACACGACTTTGACCTTGTGTTCACTTTTTGTACCCTCCCATGCATGAGAATAAGGTCCGATGGAACACATTTTTAACCTTGTGTTTACTCCTATACCCTCCCCTGCATAAGAATAAGATCCCATATATTAGAATTTGACCTTAGAACATAACTTTGACTTTGCATTCACTCTTATACCAGTAAGATCGCATAGCACACAACTTTGTCCTTGGAGCACAACTTTGACTTTGTGTTCACTCGGTCTCTTGTACCCTTCGAGTCACGAGAGTAAGAAACGTCGGATTGTTAGGACGTGGCATTAAATGTTTACATCCGTGCACCATATGTTTTCTAGTTTAAGAATCACTGTCGATCTCTGCAGAGGGGTAGGAATCCTCCGAATGGGTGTCATGTTCATTTTATCATTTTTTGTCATGTTCACTATTGTGGTTAAATTATCAACCCCTGTGTGGTTCCAGGGAGCCATGAGTGATGGCAACATAGGATCACTGTGGCTTGTGCATGTCGTAAGAAGCGACAAATTGAGTAATATGATAGGATTTGCTGAAACTCTGCAGTTCTGCAGGTATCAAGGTTCTAGATTCATTCTGCATATTCATTTGTTGATGTATTTTTTAATCTGTATGTTAATTTGTTTTTGTACATGTAGAGTGAACCTGGAATCTTCCTTCCTGTTGGCGTCGAATAACCAATGTGTTGGTATGCCGTAAAACCCTATTCTTCATTCATTCTAGTTTTAGCTCACCTGGACAAAGCTGGTGTCGGGCTGTTCTGATCGCACTGCGTCTTCCTTTTTATCTGTAAAATTTGGTTTTTGCACTCTAGCACCTACATTTATCATTGGATCGTCACCAAACTTAAACAGTTATTATATAACCATACTATTTCGGACAAGATTGGAAAAAATCGCTTCCATTGAATCGTCACAAATGTGTGATCATTCACATTGTGCGTACCGAGCACCCACATCTTTATCAACTAACACAGTTGTTACAAACCACAATATCTTGGATAAGTTCTTGAACTGGTCAAATTTTATAATCAATGCTGTTTTATGGCTTCAAACACTGCGTTAATATTACCTTTGTAGTTTTCATTTGATCCAACTTACAGCCTATTTATATAACCATACTATCTCGGACACGTTCACCAACTTGCCAGATCAGATGATTAATGTCGAAGAATCGTAAAAAGCGGTATTTTGCCTTGCGTGTAATCCAGTTCTCCAAATTTGAATTGGATCCTCACTAAACTTACACAATAGTTTTTTTAACTGTAATATCTTCATGCTTGTTTTGATCTGGCTAAATCGGATAATAATGTCCGAGAAAATCCACATGTCAGCGATTTAGGCCCAAAGTGACCCTCTTGTTAGTGTAAACGAGACATGGACGTCGTAATGTGTAATATGGAAGTATTGGATTTAGTTTTGGAGATCTGAAGTCGAGACGTATCATTTTCATGATCCTTATTGTTATTATTTTTTTTAATTTTCATCACCAGTCTCGACTCGATACGACCCTGCCTGTGACTGCTCATAAATGGCCCTTCATGGAACACATATACAAGGCGGTAACCTCAGCTGATTAAACATAGTATACAAGGTAAGTATAAGTACAATACAAACAAGGACTAAGTGGCAGCTGTAATTTCAATACAAGTAAATAGAAGGATTGCCTTCTCCGCGGGACTTACAGTTTTGCCATTTTCACCCTCGCCATTTGAAATAATTAACTTGTCGTTGGAGCTGATTAGATTCAAGATTCAAGATTAAAATTCATTATTCAGTAATTTAATCATATAATGTTTCTCATTACACACAAATTCAGATAATAAATGTAACACATGACACATAGATAATAAATCAATAATATGTTAGATTCTTTTAAATTAGAAAATTTCGTTATTTAAATACATATATTTTAATAGTTTTTAAAGTTGGACAAATATAAATAATACATTTAAATACTTTGTCAAATAAATACTTGAGTAGATCAACATAAAAAGATAGATGTATTTATTATGTATTTTGATTGTACAAGGAATTGCGAGTACAAAAAGCTTGATGAATAAACTTTCACAAATTTAACAAGACTGAATACTTCTTACTTTGCATTAACTCAATAAATTTTATCATACTTGACCGTTTATAATAATATGATTAAATAAAGCTTTTACGGATATCCTGATAACTAGGACATATTAACACAAAATGGTATTCATCTTCTATGTCGTTAAAGTTACATAGAGTGCAATAACGCAATTAGAGAGTATGGACTTCGGAACAATATTACATGCACCAACTTACATAACAAACTATACATGTACATAGAATTGTGTTTCCTTAAGTTGTGTTGTTTGACAGGAACATGGATGTTTTGTGTAGTAATCTTTCATCCTTATCATAGCAATCATTTGTTCAATAAAATTTGTAATCCGAACTGTTCCCACTTTAATAATGGCACGAATAGATATAGAGCAAATAATATCTGATACTAGTAAAACGATCCAATGGAAATATAGAGCGCAGCAAAATATAAAAATAGGAGATAGGGCAAACATATTAACCAAGATCAATTTCAGGGGGCGGTAATGTAATGGACAGAGAGTTGGCCGCTCACGCCAGAGGTTGCGGGTTCGATCCCCAGCACAACCCGATGCCTCTCATAAAACAACACTCAGTACTGGTTTTACCCAAGAAGCGGACTCGAGAGAGGTTCATATAAGCTCTGAGCTTTCATTGCAATCGAGCTAAAATAAATAAGCATAAACTAATTTAAGATAAAAGTAACTTGGTACGTTTTTGTTCAAAAGTATATTTTGTGTCTGGACTATTCTTATCGATACGATGTAAGTGCTAATTGTATTTTTCCCTTGATAAAGAGCCACTGGATCGAAATAATGGAAATAAATAAAATGTAACCAACTCATATACTTAACGTGTGTGCCAAATGCCCGTTGTTGCAGTTATACGTGTTTCTCGAAAGCTCATTTGCTAGGGACTGATTATGAACATGCACAACGAGAAGGGATCAATAGCATCTAGCACCTTTATGCTTTCAACGGGAATAAATTGTCGCCATCGCGTATCTCTAGACTGAATATTACAAACTGATAAGCACTTCTGTACAATATTATGTTCTGGGAACCAGCTTGTTTACTGTGCATGAAGACATTATGCAGTCATCCCTCGGTGGCTCGTGTCTTCATTCTTCGTGTACCATGGGAGAAATAATTTAGATATTGGCATCGCTGGCATGTGCACCACTTTACGGGTTGCATTTCTGGCAGAGCTGTTTTGCGGCTGAAGATCAAGTTGCATTATGTTCTTTACACAAGGATCGAAGGGTCATGTGGTAAAGTACCAAATCCCTGATCGGAGAGTCGTGGGTTCGGTCCTCCGCCACGGCTATGTGTGGTGCTCTTGAGCAAGACGACGTTTTTCCGCATATGCTTAGTAATGGTTCTACCCAGAGAGATTTGAGCGTGATTCGTCCATGTTGTAATAACGTGTTTCATAATCAAAGTAAAATAAATTGTATAATAACTAAATTGCGAAACGACGAGTACATAGCTTCTAATACACATGCAGTAAGTGATCGATATAACCAGGTCATGCGATTCAGTCCATATACTATATATATACAACCTTCTAATAAAAACCTCTCTTTAACATACTTTTTGAGATATATAGATGATTTTATTATCTGGTTGAAGGACAAGGTTAGAACGACGACGTTAAATAAAGGATCGTATGCTAGAGGTCGTTTTCCTATTACTAAATTTATTAAACGAGTTTGCAATATGTGCGAGGTTCTGTTGAGCATTATATCATTTTGCCAATAATAAATTATCACAAATGTAAGATTATTTTTATCACATAACCGAGGCAAACGGTACTTTCAAAGTCGCTTAAATCGAGCATATTAGTTTCAGCCAGTCAATGTTTGTCAATTTTTCTACTAATGTTACAATTATTGTGAAATATATTGATTGAAATCATAAAACAGTATTAAAAATCTCACGGTTTGTTTTTATGGTTATTTTTATTTGAAGCCGTTTTTTCTTAAAAAATCGTTTTTTGCTAGTATATTCAGAATTTGGCGTTCGCCATACATTCGTTGAATATGTACGTGGTGATGTGTTTCGATTCTGTGTATTAAATAAAACTCGACTATGGTTGAAAGAACGCAACTTTGCTGCTATAAATCGGGATGTAAAAAAAGGACCGAACATGATTTTGTTAACGACATCACATAAATGATCGTGTTTACGACGTCTCATATATGATCCTGTTTACGACGTCACGTATATGATTATGTTTACGACGTCACATATATGATCATGTTTACGACGTTACTTATAAATACATATTATACAAGTTTAACAAGTTTATTTCCATTATTTCCAGAAGATCTGAGACCCATAAGGAATAGTCACATATATATGATTACAAATATGGCGCCAAAATCTAATAAACATCATATAACATAGTTATATACAATATCATAGAGCACTTAATATATTATATTATCAACAAATATACAGGGTGTAGTTTCAGACTTTGTTCGACTATATATGGAGATAATTATTTGTGAATAACCAAGACATAAATGTACAGACCAGACTACGGCGAGTGCGCCTAGCTACAATGCAAACCAGAGAGAGAGAGAGAAAGAGAGAGAGAGAGAGAGAGAGAGAGAGAGAGAGAGAGAGAGAGAGAGAGAGAGAGAGAGAGAGAGAGAGATTAAACATATATCATGGGTTTAATACACACTTCTTATGTGTTGTACATGTTAAATTGAAATATGTTAAGGTCGGCTCGTAACATAAAAGTAACACGTTTTGTTTTGTTAATTCGGTTAAAAACATATGTATTATTATCTTAAGTGAAAATGATTACGAATTTCGGTATTGGCATGTATATTCGCTCGTTAAGTATTAGTATGTGCATTTTTGTTATTAACGTACAGACAATAACTAAGACAAATGACGAATGCTCTCTTCTCACACTCTTTCCCTGAAAGTGGGTCAATGCGCTAAACGTTACATCTGCATGTATGCTTAGACCAGAAACAAATTGGTCTCTCAATGTGTGTTTTTTTTTACTCATTCTTAAGCTCAAGTCTTGGAATATTTAAAGACTTATAAATGTTTGGTGAATACCACCCAGATTTGTGTCATGAAAGACACGACATTAGATGCTGTAAAACAACAGTATTGAAAGTCAGATATTAAAGTGCACGATCTAGAAATGTTTCTGTAATTTAACCCACACGGCGTGGTCGAAAACGAAACGCAGTCTAAATACCAATACATTCCCGTCATCAAAGACGTCTCCAATACGATTGACATGTATTCAGATGGGTTCTACTTTGTCCATTCATTGGATACACAGCGACCCCATTCTCAGCAGAAAACCACGTGAGAGAGATAATATCCGAGTCACTTCTGACATGGATGGCTTTCTGTCACTATTATTGTCACTGTTCCAACGACCGACTCAATTAGTGTCAATTCTTTACACTCTTTACTTTCTCTTTCCAACTGTTCATGGCCATTACCACCATTGGTTGGCAAACAAAAATCCTTAAGGAAGTAGTTCGTTAACTAAGGCAGAAGCTTTACCGCATAACACATCCACTGGAAACGAGAAGTTCTTACGCGGTCATATATGATGGCGGTAAAAATTCTTATTTATTAAAAAAAATGCGTTTTCATTATTTTCATTGTCAATTTAAACAGTAAATTTAAAAAAAAAAAAAGAACTCGAGGCTAGAAATTGGACAATGCATGAATTACTTCTGAAGCCTACTTTCAATTTGTCAACAGTGTACATGCTGAATTGAACAAAATCTTGCATAAAACATGTCCCTTACTTTTCTAATGATATGTTGGTACTGCGTTTAACTTAAAGTTACTTAATTCACAATATTGACATTCGAACTGCTGTTACACTACCTACGATTTGGGGTACAGTAAGCGCCCTTATTGTGATGCAACATTTGCAAATAAAACATGGCCGAGCCTATATCTCCTACTTGATCCGACACTCATTTTTAATGATTCAGCATTTTACCAATGGCGCAATGAACCCTTAGAAGTATGCTTTTAAATTGGATGGATATCAAAAGAGAACATCTAGAAAACGATACACGCCGCTCCATTCAATATTTGATTTCATCAGCTATATACAAGCTTACAGCATATCACAGCGAGGGTCGAGTAGTGGAGCGTCCGCTTTGCATGCGGACGGTCGTGGGTTCGGTCCCCGGCCCGGTCAAACAAAATCTTTAGACAATGCTACTAGAAAGCTTCCTCGCTTGACGCTCAGCATTAAGAGAAGAGTTCTAGGTCTGGTCGGCCCGGTGTCGGTATAATGTGACGGGTACGGTAACATATACCATGTGTTTGCAGCATGATACTTTGGTGATGCACAATGCCTCTAGCACGCACCGTCGTGGTATGAACAAAAGAGTGTTAAAAGCGACGCACTACATATCGACCCATAACCTGGAACATCCTGTCTTGTTGTCAGTTAAAAGAAGTGCTTTGTCGCACTATTTCCGACCATTGCTAATTAGCACCCGCGCTGCTTCAGACGACAAACGTAACTTTCGATAGTATCAACATACATACCGCACACATACAAGGATCCAGTTCAAAATGCATCGGAATTAATGCATAACGTGATAACAAGTATCGGAAAAGGTAGATCGAATGTGTGATTCAACGAGAATTAGAATATGCAGAACAGAACCTATCACATATTGGCAAATTATTACTGATCGAACTTGTGCGATGTCTGGATCTGCACTAGCTTACATTATACTGAAATCGCTCACGTGACCGGTGTTTCTTTTGGTTCATACATAAGGCAGTTGGCGCATAAACCAATACAGGAATGGAGTTATTCTGAGATCTGACTAGAATAGTTACTAAAGCTAACGTGTGCACACGAACAACGTTTTGATGTTCCGTTCCATCAAGAGCCGAATAACTATCCGATCGGCTGCGGAATATGAACGCGAGAGAACAGCCGATACATTGCTACGCTATTTAATGGCCAGCCCGCTATGATGTCGTTAATTATTAACTACAATCAACAAGTATCAGCGGTGATGCGAAGTTTGGAGGACAAGACGCAGCTCAGTGCCGGTAGTTTGACGTAGAAGTACGGGATCTTTTCACTGGAAACGATGGCTTGAGTGGAGCCAATGTTGTATCATTCCGTAGAGTAGTATTGTTACCGTAGACTTTCTGGATTTTACTTAACTGTTTGTTGACGTGAATCATAATAGTTCATATATTAATGATACAATATAAAACGTTATTTATTGCTATGTAGTGTTTTTATACATCACTTTGGAATTTCAATGGATATATACGTAATTATATAAATATATGAAAACTGATTCGAATGTCTTTAAAATACTTCAATTTACGGAAAATGCTAATGGAAATACTAGTTAACAGAAATACAGCGTAAATTGGGTACTGATAATGTGAAATAGATAAAAGAGTTGACCTTTGTACATATTGCTATTATAATGTAAATAATTAGTTTCAGTGAACGAACGTAATTAAAATTTGTATAACTCGGTTTATTGTGATAATGAAAAGCTCAAAGCTGTTGTGGTAAATTCTAAAGGACTTAATTTAGACATGCAGGATGGGACAAAAAAACCCATGTACCTTGCTTCGGAGGAAGGTGACGGCCTTTCGGACGATCCGTTGGGCACGATGGAGACACCTACCGTTTCTCCAATAGAAACTCTTCCCACCAAAAAATTGGATTCACAGTTCTCAGACGACGAAGATCGTATCGTCCTGAATGTCGGCGGTGTACGGCACGAGACCCACCTTGCCACGCTTCGTAAGATTGACAGGTCCAGACTGTCGCGATTGGCTGAGCAGCACATATACCCTGAAAATCAGAAAGATGTATATTTCTTCGACAGGCACCCTGCTGTCTTCAACTCAGTTATTGACTTCTATAGGACAGGTAAGCTGTACATGTACTGTTTCACCGTGTTCGTTTAAATATTTATTTTGTCCTTCTGCTATGTTTGCAGACGACAATAAAGTAAATGGTTCTTTTCATATTGGCCTTTTCGAAGTTTTGCCCAACAGAATGCAAATTATGTAAAGAATGATCAATTGATAAAAAAGGTAAATTGTGCCGCCTGAAGTTCTTATATATGTTGTTAAAACTATACATGTGACCACCATCTTTCTAGTTTTCCGCTTGTAATATCGTGATAATTATTACAATTAGTCACACACCAGTGCAGCGAGACTGCTTTTTTTCAAAATCAATAAAAATAATAAGTCTCAAAATCTGAGTTGATAACTCTCAAGGGACTCATTATTCATCACATGTGTGGTTTTCCTATTCACAGGGACTATAACAGATTTTGTGTAGTTTGAAGCGTTCTGTTATATTTATTATTTACAGCAACCTCAATGTTTTATACGACAGACAATTATATAGTCCGTGCATGAAATGTAATCTTTAACAGACGTATGACGTAATTTGTATCGGTAATAATAAGCCATTCGGAACATCTCACCCATTATCCTTACTCAATTCCAGTCATCTTGAGACTATTTTCGGTACTTGTTTTTTTCTTGCAGTTCCTGTTTATGCACGCATAATTATTTCATGTAATATCGCCAATTAGAAGTATCACCATCATCGGAATTTTTGCCGGAAATGTTATTCTATTACTAGTATATATCACCAACAATTTATGAAGCTATATGCGTGTTTGACACACGGTGTCAATGTCATAAAACACAGTGTTTATATTAATATTTTTCTATATCATTACACCAATATCCTACTCTCACAACGCACTGAAACAAAATCTATATTTACAATAAGGCTTTGACCAAAATGCAAGATCACAAGCTCTCCCAGAATTCCTTCTTCCGGCCACTCTAATAATTCAGATACAATTGTTTTATTGTCACCTTTTTACTGTTCTAATGATATATAAATTGTTTTAAAGACCGGCGTAACAGCATACACTGTAAAGCAAGCTGCATTTACTAAGAATTCTCTGTATTCACTGTAAACAAAGCATCATTCGCAGATTGTTTCAATATAATTTATACCACACAGATTTTGTTTAAAACTTGGCAAAACTGTTCTTGATTGTATGATTGTTATGTCATGTGAATTTACAGTAACATTCAATTTTTAAAACTGTTGTAAAATTCAAATTTCTCGGTCAAGTTGTGATTGGTATCTGATCAGCGTTCATGATCCGACTCTCCAGCCATCAACACTTTAGTTTTTATGGAGATAAGATACACTGCATGGAGAAATTAAAAAATACAATATGGGTTTTGGATGTGATATGTAAATGCGTAATTGACAGTTATCTCATGATTGTGACACACAATTCACACATTGTCTCTAGTATAAATTAAAAATAACTCTTTTCGTATTAGCCCCTTGTAAGGAAAGTTTATTATTTTTTTGTAACCATCTCTACAACACATTTTTTCATGATGTCCCGTCTATGTCCCGTCTATGGCATAAATACGTATAACAATATGATAAACAACCTGAGTCGATATTCATCAACCGTTCTTAAAAATATTCTTAGACTTGAACTCAAGAACGAATTTTGAAAAAAACAGTAGAGACCACTATAGGCCATAATTTGCAAGCGTGTAGGGACACCTAATATGTAGCCTAGTAATCTCTCACAATTATACTATCAGTCATGGTAAACTAGATATCTAAGGTTGAAATATGGATTTTCAAGCTCAAATTTATGAATATTCTCAAGAATGGCTGGTGAGTCCGACCCCAGTAATTACCAGTCACCGAGTTTTGTTTTTATTTTAAAGAAAGAAAGGAATAGTAACACAACAGTCATGCTACACTGGTACAATTAATTGAAAATCAAACAAACAACAACAACAACAAACAAAAACATGTTTGTGCATATCTAACCCGTATGGCTTCCTCTCGAAATTATTTATCATAATGGACACTTTTGCAAAGTTTTAAATATACAGTAAACAGCAAGACAATTTTATCATTTTTTACATTTTGGTATATAATTATAAAAAGAAGAATCAATAACTGTTAAATGAATTGTAAATTAAACAATCAATTTTATCTCAAATGGATTATTTGATCATGGCATATTGATGAATTAGTATGTATAAATGTTAACATACAGAGGTCCTCCATGACCGGATAGTTTGAGGCGTAGCCGTCTGACGACCGCTTATCTTTCACCGCTGAGGTAAAAGGTTCGAGTCCAGCTCGGTTCAAAACATTTGTGTGAGAAAATTTGTCAGTCATTTGCAGAAGGATGATGGTTCTGCTCCAATTTATTCTGAGATATTTTTCCACCAATACAACGGGATATGACCTATTTATAATACATGATTATCTCTCTGAACACCGAGCAAAACAAGTACAATCTGAATCGCAATAGGTGTCTGCTTCTTCATCTAAGTGTAAAATTAACTGAATTGTCTTCAATACTATGTATGCGATAAGATATATAATTTGTCATATGTAAATCGGTAATAATTTTATGTATAAACTATGACTAGTATCGGAGGATCGCTGGTTCGGTCTTCCGCCTCTTGTATCCGAGTCTCCGAACGTGATGTGTCCAGTTTGAAAGAACTTGTTTCACAATCGATGTAAAATAAATACGTTTATTAATTAAGAACACATACTTCTTTATAAGGCCCCTGTGTGGTTTCAGGGAGCCATATGAGTGATAGCAAGAATAGGACCACTGTGGCTCATACATGTCGTAAGAAGCGACAATTTGAGTAATACGATAGAATTTGCTGAAACTCTGCAGTTCTGCAGTTATCATGATTTTTTGAAAATCTGTATGTTAATTTGTTTTATGTACATGTAGAGTGAGCCTGGAATCGTCCTTCCTGTTGGCGTCGAATAACCTATAATGTGTTGGTACGCTGTAAAACCCTATTCATTCATTCATTCCTTATATCGAACGACGTAACGTGTCAGCTTTAGTTGCTGTTGTGTTTTACGTTCTTCCCGCCCACTCCCGCCCTCCTAGTTGTTATAACAACCGCAAACATTTAAACATTTCTTCTGATACTAATATCTCCATTAGAGCCGTGAGAGTCGATATGCCGGCCGTATTAGATTATATATTACTCTGTGGAAATTGGCCGTTTAGCAAAGTCGATTTGTGCCTAGTTTTTGTTATAATAAGTTCTGCCAGCATGAAGAGACGTATTAGACTATTATTTTAGAGACTTGAGTGAGTTATAGGTATGACTGATTGTGAGTTAGAAACAAACTTACTTACCAACTTGTTGCCATAACATGGGGATGCTATATGTAACATACCCCGCCGTATATTGACTGCCTGAAGATAGTGCGTTTCGTTTTTCGATATGACTAACATGACTCTAACATTAACTTTAACCTTCTCAGCCTCCAATATTAAAGAGTTATGCATTTAGATACTGAAAGCCGAAATATCAAATATCAGATGAACTTTAAACTACCCCCCATATACCATCGTCGAATATCCACGGATAATCTTCCGATACGTTCCATTCATGATTGACGGAGAGTATCGGAATTGACACCCGGAGGTATCCGACGATGTCCATATGCCTGATGTATAGTGAGTTGCACGTGGTGGTATTTGACGCTCGATTAAAGACTTAGTTTTTACTATTCTATTTTAGCTCAATTGCGATATAAACCGCTCTTGAGTCCGATTCCTGGGTAGAACCAGTACTAAGTGTTGTTTTATGAGCGGCATCGGGTCAAGCTGGGGATCGAACCCGCAACCTTTGACGTGAGCGGCCAACACTCTATCCATTAAACTTAAAAGATTTGTAACGACGATTTGAAAGGGTGGTTTCTTTAAATTTTATTTACGATTTAAAGAAAACATCGTCTTTTTAATTTGGACCAATATTGCACATTTTATTGGCCAACAAATTATAGAATCGTTACGAACATTGCTTAGTTTTAATTGGACAATCAGTTTTACAAGTTGATGAATGTAAGGATAATATTATAATATTTAAAAAAAATCGTTAAAGTACGTAAAACAATATGTTAAAAATACGTGAAAACACGTTAAAACACGTTAAAATACGTTAAAATACGTTTCAATATGTTAGAAATAAGGCAAACTGGAGATAATTTGATATTCTGATTCAACATTAAAATAAACATTACCAAAGTCGTAACCCTTCCAGCCTCCGATATTGAAGAGTTACTTAAATCTTTTAAAAAAGACGACCAATGTCGGTTTGGCATAAGATATGCAGTCGTCGTTACTCAGCACGGACATAATGTTTAATATATGTACAAAATTTACGTCTCATATTTTATTCATTACAAAAAAAAAGCTGATACGTGAGTGACACAGAGATTTTTAGAGTTGAAACACTATTATAAACCATTTGGTATACCATTAAAAGAGCTATCGATGGAGTGTAACCTTTTTCATACGGTATAAACCATTATTCGAAATTTCACTCTTCCCCGACGCCCAGTGTCCAATAAACGCTAGCTTGGTGCTGGATTGTATCACAGGGGATTATATCCGCTATTTTCTGCATTTTTATGGAGATGGAATAAAGTGGTAATAATTGAGTTACGCCTCGAGCACAGTTTATACAAACTGACAAGACAATTCTAGCAATAAAATTAGTAAAAAAAAACGTTGCTGTGGTACTATACGGACATGGTTTTAGACCGAACAGGAAAGCTCGTGCGACACTTTCTAAAGCTAATTTAAAATGGTTTGTTTGTATGACGCTAGAAATCAGAGGACATTAAATATAACATTTATTTTTTTTTAAAAATTTAATCAGAAACACATGATCTATCGATTTTTTGTTTGCTTGGTTGATTGATTCATTGTTCGTATACTCGGTTAGTACAAACATATGTTTGTTAAATGAATATATTACTTAACATCGGCATTTTTTCTTAAGGACAACTTCTGATCGGTGTACATGTGCTGTTGTATGGACAAATAATTTCTCCTGTTATCTTTAACAGCGTATGGTTTACTTTGTTACCAACACCTTATGGTTTGTACTGTTATCTACAACAGCTTATAGTACAATATCTTATTGTTTCTCCTGTTATCTACAACAGCTTATGGTTTCTCCTGTTATGTCCAACAGCTTATTGTTTCTCCTGTTATCTACAACAGCTTATTGTCTCCTGTTATGCACAACAGGTTATGGTTTCTTCTGTTATGTACAACATGTTATTGTTTCTCCTGGTATGCACAACAGCTTATGGTTTCTCATGTTATCTACAACAGTTTATGGTTTCTCCTGTTATGCACAACAGCTTATTGTTTCTACTGTTTTGTACAACAGCTTATGGTTTATCCTGTTATCTACAACAGCTTAGTGTTTCTCCTGTTATGCACAACAGCTTATGGTTTCTCCTGTTATGTACAACAGCTTATGGTTTCTCCTGTTATGCACAACGTTTATTGTTTCTCCTGTTATGTACAACAGCTTATGGTTCCTCCTGTTATGTACAACAGCTTATTGTTTCTCCTGTTATCTACAACAGCTTACTGTTTCTCCTGTTATGCACTACAGTTTATGGTTTCTCCTGTTATGTACAACAGCTTATGGTTTCTCCTGTTATGTACAACAGTTTATTGTTTCTCCTGTTATGTACAACAGCTTATGATTTCTCCTGTTTTGTACAACAGCTTATGGTTTCTCCTGTCATCTACAACAGCTTATGGTTTATCCTGTTATCTACAAAAGCTTATTGTTTCTCCTGTTATCTACAACAGCTTATGGTTTATCTTGTTTTGTACAATAGCTTATGGTCCCTCCTGTCATCTACAACAGCTTATGGTTTCTCCTGGTATCTACAACAGTTTATAGTTAACTTTGTATCTCCTGTTATGCCTACAACAGCTTATTGATTCTCATGTTATTTGCAACATCTTATGGTTTTCCTGTTATTTACAACAATTTATAACTTCTTCCGTTATCTATAACAGAGTATGGTTTATCCTGATGCCATAGTGACTTTACAACCGATCATCATTTCTCCTGATATAACAGTGACTTTATTACAAATAACGATTTTTGCTGATATAACAGTGACATTATAACCGACCATTGTTTCTCCAGATATAACAGCGACTTTATAACATATTATGGTTTATCCTGATATAACAGTGACATCACAACCGATCATTGTTTCTTCTGATACAATAGTGACTTTATAATCGATCATTGTTATTCCTGATTTAAGTGATGTTTATAACAAATTATGATTTCTCTTAACATAAAAGTGACTTTGTAACGGATTATTGTTTCTAGGTGGAACAGTGACGATTATAACAAATCATGATTTCTCCTGATACATCTGTAACTTTATAACAGATTATGGTCTCTCCTGATATAACAATGACATTACAACCGATCATTGTTTCTCATCATTTAACAGTGACGTTTATAACAGATCATGATTTCTCCCAATATAAAAGTGACTTGAAACGGGTCACTGTTTCTCCTGATGGAACAGTGACGGTTATAAAACATCATGATTTCTCCCTATATATAAAAGACTCTACAACAGATCACTGTTTCTTTTGATATAACCGTGACTTTATAACCGATCATTGTTTCTCCTGATACATGAATAAAAGTGACTTATAACAGATTATTGATCCCCCCGATACAACAGTGAAGTTTATAACAAATCATGATTTCTCCTGATATAACAGTGACTTTATAAGATATCATAGTTTCCTCTGATAAAACAGTGACATTATAACAAATCATAGTTTCTTCTGATAAAACAGTGACTTTATAAAATATAATAATTTCTCATGACATAAGAGTGACGTTATAAGAGATTGTAGTTTCTCTTAACAAAACAGTGACGTTATAAAATATCATAGTTTCTCCTAACAGTGACTTTATAACATATCGTTGTTTCTCCCGATATACAGTGACTTTATAACATACCGTGGTTTCTCCCGATATAACAGTGACTTTATAGCAGATCGTGGTTTCTCCCGATATAACAGTGACTTTATAACAGATCGTGGTTTCTTCTGATATAACAAGGACTATATTGCAGATCGTGGTTTCTTTTTATATCTCAGTACTTTAATGAATTTATAAATAACAACTAAAACAAATATATACACACTTGTATATAAATATTTAAAAAATCTGTTCTATAAAATACGCGTTTCTAAAGGAGAATGTTGGAATCAGGTTAGAATAACATCATGTGTATTTTTCCGAGTTAAAAAAAACAACAAATACTGTTACTCTTCAAATAATGTGAAAGACAATTCGCTTCCATATTATCACTATATTAATTAAACAAACGGAGACAATTGTATTTATAGACGCAGTTTTCTTCCATTGTTGACTCAATATATGGCGTGGTTTCCATTCTTCACCAGCTTTCTAGACGATCCAGCTACTTAAAGACAAAAATAGGCGACATCTTGTCATTACCCAGGCCAAATAGTAACAGATAACTGTCTAAATAACTCTTCCGGCGCGCGCTGCATGCATTTGTCTTTATTTGTATTTGTTTTCAGACGTTATCAGAATGTCATGAATTGATATGGTACGTGGTCTCCGCAATGTTAGCAGTAAACACTTACGAACAAATTTGGCACTTTAAGTGTAAGAACATGTATATGTAAAGCAAACTTACGGTTATAAGGAATTTAGATATTGCAAGCAAAAAGTTTCAGCTGAATCAAGCCACACTTGTCGTTACCATGGCTACTTGAAGCTAGTCAGACTTTAGACCGATGTAAACATCAGGTTTTCCTTAGTGGATAAGTGAAGTTCAAGATGACATGACATGACATGGCATGACATGACATAGAATGGAATGGAATGGAATGGAATAGAATAGAATAGAATAGAATAGAATAGAATAGAATAGAATAGAATAGAATAGAATAGAAAAGAATAGAATAGAATAGAATAAGAATAGAATAGAATAGAATAGAATAGAATAGAAGTCAAACTTTTTAACAAAGTATACCGCACGATGTTAAAATATAAAGACGTATATAATAATCCGTTCGTTCATCCGTCCATTTCAAACTAGATTTTTTTTCTCATATTTAAGACGATATTTTCCCGAAACAACGATACGATTTTCCAAGAAATGTATTAAACAAGCGTTTGAGGACATTGATCTGGCAGACGCAGTCGTCAGACATGTGGTAAACTTGTAGTCATGGTTATGCTGAAACGCCCTTTTATGCTGCTGTAATGTCGCTTTAACTCCATTTTCTACCAGCTAATTGCCTTCTTTCACACTGGAGTAGTTTGTATGTTTTCTGTATGTAGTGTTCGCTTGTTAATTAATTGTATTTTAACCCTTTATTCATAGATACGCGTTTTCCTGTACAAATCACAGAAGGCCTTTGAAAACAGTGCAGGAAGAGTTCAGATTGCTCTCTGAACATGTCCTGCACTGTTTTCCACTCTGTCAGTTAATATAAACATAATTCACCCAATAATTCCAAAGCCTTCTATATTAGGTGTCCAAAGGCGTCTATATTAGAGGTGTCCAATGGCGTCTATATGAAGTAAAGGGTTAACTAGCAAATATTTGTTTTGAAGTATGTAAGTACGTACACGGCTTGCTCTATGTTTGATATTCCTATATCGTTTTATGACCTAGTATAATCCGTGCACTATGCAAGGACACCCCTTATCTTCCTAATGTATTCCGTACAGTATAAACAGACAATACATTCTCGTACTGCTACCATTCGTTAACATTCATTTACGGATATACACGGAATATTCATGAGTGCCGGGTAAATGCTAACGGACAATATATAGCTTTGTTTACATATCTCTCTCGGGCAGACGGAGCCGATGGAGTCGCGCACTGTCACGGGAAGTTTCCTTCGAGAGAAGGCCCGCTCAGGGGCTCGTCTGGCATTGTGTCTTTAGTTGCCATGTACCGTTATATAAATTTGTTTGAAATGCTATTTTTTCTCTCAGAATGTATTAATGATATGTAGAAGTTGGTTGCTAAGCTATTCAAAGTTCAAACAAATGTTTCCATATTTTAGAAAATAAAAAACAAACTTTAACCCTTATATGACTCAAAACGAAAGAGATTAACAGATTAAATGATAAACCCGACACTTTTATCGTGAAACTGCTGTTAAATAGTAAATAATGAAATCAGGCCAATTATCCGTATTGAAAGGATTTAAAGAAATATATCGAATCTACTTATTTAGCTTCTCTCCGAGGTGGTGCTTAAGTAAATTTGAGCAATTAATTTCTGTCCGCCTAATTACATGGTGGAATATATAATTAAACTGGATAGATGGAACTGTTCACTGTCATCGTTTACTGGGACTGCCGTTTATTAGTTTTACTCCATTCACGTAGTTTTGTGTTATAATTAAATCTCTGAATTATGAGTTTCGTTCATATAGTACAATAATTTTTTAAACGTGAGTTAATGCCAACACATAACATGTTATATATGGCATATTCAGGCTTGTAGGTGAAGGAAGACCTTTGAATGATTCCGAGTAGAAATCTTTGGACCGAACCGGGCTCAAACCCGGACCCAGAGGTAAATAGTTGTTTTAGACGGCAGTGACCTAGATCACTTAGCCACGAAGTACCCAATTAAACGTTTGAAATGGGAAATGTTTACGGCATTATGGTTACTTTTATTTATTGTTAGTAGTAAAACGTAGTAATAGAAACAGTAGTGGTATCGGCAGCAGTATTAGTATTAATAATAGTGTAAGAATTAGTGTTAGTATTAGTATCAATAGTAGTATTTGTGTAAGTATAAGTATTAATAGTGATATTAGTATTAATAGTAATATTATTGTTAGTATTAGTATTACTAGTAGTATAAGTATTAATAGTAGTATTAGTGTTGGTATAAGTATTGATAGTTGTATTAGAATTAATAGTAGTATTAGTATTAGTGTTGGTATTAGTATAAGTATTGGTATTGGTATTAGTGTTAGTGTTAGTGTTAGCGTTAGCGTTAGCGTTAGCGTTAGCGTTAGCATTAGCATTAGTATAAGTATAAGTATAAGTATAAGTAAAAGTATAAGTATAAGTATAAGTATAAGTGTTAGTATCAGTATTAGTATTAGTATTAGTATTAGTATTAGTATAAGTATTAGTATTAATATTAGTATAAGTATTAGTATTAGTATTAAAAGTAGTTTTAGTGTAAGTGTTAGTTTTAGAGTTAGTATTAGTATTAATAGTAGTATTATTGTTAGTATTTGTATAAATAGTAGTATAAGAATTAATAATAGTACATGTATTAGTGTAAGTATAAGTATTAGTATTAATAATAGTATTAGTGTTAGTGTAAGTATTAGTATTAGAATTAGTATAAGTATTAATAGTAGTATTAGTATTAAAAGTAGTATAAGTGTTAGAATTAGTATCAATAGTAGTATTAGTATTATTAGTAATGTTAGTGTTAGTGTAAGTGTTAGTGTTAGTGTTAGTATTAGTATTAGTGTAAGTGTTAGTGTTAGTGTTAGTATTAATATTAGTATTAGTATAAGTATAAATAGTAGTATAAGTGTTAGTGTTTGTATTAGTATTAGTATTAGTACTAGTGTAAGTGTTAGGTTTAGAGTAAGTACTGTGTTAGAGTTAGTATTATTAGTAGTATAAGTGTTAGTATTAGTATTAACAGTAATGTTAGTATAAGTAATAATATCAGTATCAGTAATGCTATTGGTATTAGTATTAGTATAAGTATAAGTGTTAATATTAATATTAGTATTAGAATGAGTATTAGTATTAGCATTTTTAAGAAGTGGTTGTAGTATTATTGCTAGTATAAGTATTACTATTAGTATTAGTATTAGTGTTAGTTTTAATAGTAGTATTAGTGTTAGTATTAGTATAAGTATTAGTATAAGTATTAGTATAAGTGTTAGTATTTGTATTAGTGTTAGTATGATAGTTGTATTAGTGTTAGTATTAGTATTAGTATTAGTATTAGTATTAGTATTAGCATTAGTGTTTGTGTTAGTGTTAGTGTTAGTGTTAGTGTCAGTGTCAGTGTCAGTGTCAGTGTCAGTGCTAGTGCTAGTGCCAGAGCTAGTGCTAGTGTAAGTGTTAGTGTTAGTATAAGTATTAATAACAGTATAAGTATCAGTATCAGTCGTGGTGGTTGTTTCCTTTGAAAGTTGCTTTTGCAGTTGGACATACATGGGTTTTTTTACTTTTGACGTTTGATATACATGTATATATCTGAACCAGGAGATGTGACTGCGACGGCGTTCAAGCCCACTAACATATGTTCATGTATGTCAACATATGATTATTGCGTCTCTCTCCCCGTTACATTTCATACATAACAATGTTCATGTATGTCAACATATGATTCTTGCGTCTCTCTCCCCGTTACATTTCATACATAACAATGTTCATGTATGTCAACATATGATTCTTGCGTCTCTCTCCCCGTTACATTTCATACATAACAATGTTCATGTATGTCAACATATGATTCATGCGTCTCTCTCCCCGTTACATTTCATACATAACAATGTTCATGTATGTCAACATATGATTCTTGCGTCTCTCTCCCCGTTACATTTCATACATAACAATGTTCATGTATGTCAACATATGATTCTTGCGTCTCTCTCCCCGTTACATTTCATACGTAACATATGTTCATGTATGTCAACATATGATTCTTGCATCTCTCCCCCCGTTACATTTCATACATAACAAATGTTCATGTATGTCAACATGTGATTCTTGCATCTCTCCCCCCGTTACATTTCATACATAACATATGTTCATGTATGTCAACATGTGATTCTTGCATCTCTCCCCCCGTTACATTTCATACATAACATATGTTCATGTATGTCAACATATGATTCTTGCATCTCTCTCCCCGTTACATTGCATACATACATGTAACATATGTTCATGTATGTCAACATATGATTCTTGCTTCTCTCTCCCCGTTACATTTCATACATAACAATGTTCATGTATGTCAACATATGATTCTTGCTTCTCTCTCCCCGTTACATTTCATACATAACAATGTTCATGTATGTCAACATATGATTATTGTGTCTCTCTCCTCGTAACATTTCATACATAACATATGTTCATGTATGTCAACATATGATTATTGCGTCTCTCTCCTCGTTACATTTCATACATAACAATGTTCATGTATGTCAACATATGATTATTGTGTCTCTCTCCTCGTAACATTTCATACATAACATATGTTCATGTATGTCAACATATGATTCTTGCATCTCTCTCCCCGTTACATTGCATACATAACATATGTTCATGTATGTCAACATATGATTCTTGCTTCTCTCTCCCCGTTACATTTCATACATAACAATGTTCATGTATGTCAACATATGATTCTTGCTTCTCTCTCCCCGTTACATTTCATACATAACAATGTTCATGTATGTCAACATATGATTATTGTGTCTCTCTCCTCGTTACATTTCATACATAACATATGTTCATGTATGTCAACATATGATTATTGCGTCTCTCTCCTCGTTACATTTCATACATAACAATGTTCATGTATGTCAACATATGATTATTGTGTCTCTCTCCTCGTAACATTTCATACATAACATATGTTCATGTATGTCAACATATGATTCATGCTTCTCTCTCCCCATTACGTTTCATACGTAACATATACACAATAGCACACACATAGACGACAAATGCTTACATGTTAGACAGATAAATTTTAATGTTACCATATTCACCCGCATTGCGACACATTAAATTCAGCTTCTTTTTATAGATAAAATAGACACGTGAGCTACTTTCACAGGAAATGTTTGTAAATTTGGAAAACTCGGTGTTGATCCATATATCATAGTTTGGTGATATTTAAAGATACGTTCTCTGGAATACTAGTATAAATCGATCAGAGCTAGATATTGTTTATTTTCTGATTGCTGTTATTTTCTCTATAAGAAAATGTCCGCTTGGTGTATAACTGACCACCTACTGAAGTACGTGGGGTCGGTTTGATAAACAGGTGGCAATGGTTAAGTCGAATAACAAAGTGTTTTTCCTACTCACTTAAAATAAATAGAATTGACCTACATTTTTTTTCTAAAATTCTACGTTCTTGAAATATATAAAAACAATGTTACTGTTATGTTGCCAGAATCCTCGGTAAAATGGCATAGCAGCGTATACGTATATATATATATATATATATATATGCATAGAGCACATTGTTAATTAAAATGTAAACGCGATTTATTATAAACAATGTTAAATTTTGACATATCAATATAAAAAGCACTTTAAAACCTTGCAAACATTAATCATTTGATGGTGTTGTCATGGACACCAGTAAACTAACATATATTCTTTAAAAACAATGATTATGTCACTCAACCATATATTCCGGGAGATCCAACTGACGACACGTGTCATGTCCATAAATAGACGTAATCGATCACTTACAATAGCGTATAAATAATGAAAGTTTGCACACTCGCAATGGTGTCATTACATGGAGGTATGCAACAGAACAGAATATTATTGCATTTCCCTGTGGCAATATGCTACCATGCCTTTAGTATTTCAAATATTTCCAAACCAATTCTCGAGGCAATATACTGTTCACCAATATTTTCACATAATATCTCTTTTGAAAAAAGTTTATCTGATTTTCATAATGGATTAAATCTGAATGAAAATGCGAACCCAGATATTTTGTGAAGACGCGAACACATGATCAGGAGACCCGGAACTGTCTAAGTTTAAGTTGGTGGCGATTTTATACAAAGTAAAATGCATGTTGACACATTCCAATAATTAAAGTACAACGTCGTTCGCCAAAAAACATATGGGAGACATGAATCCGTGAGAACTTTTCATGGTAGAATAAAGGGGTCATTTTAACCCGTTAACAAATAATCTCGGAAACTGCTCGAATTAGAAACATAAAATTATCAATTATACAATTATAGATTTGTCCGAAAAATCCTTCAAACAAAAAATAGATTCGCAGTCGTCTGCTGCTGAATGCTGGATGACTATTCAGTACCAACTCTTAGCCCCACAACAACCAATTATCACATGACCATATAAACAAGTAATATTTCACCAATCAGGAGAAATTATTCCAACCTAATAAAGTCCCATCACGAAACACTAGCTATAATTGCATTCTGGTAATGTCATTATTAACATCCACACACATGTTAAGCGTTTCCACGCTTTGACCATATCTTTTGTGCATTGGAATGCAAAATATGCACGTTACGTTATCTTGTGACTTAGTTACTAGTCACAAGTTAATACACTCCCTAACACATTTTAACTCGCTACATTCACCTCTGTCATTGGCTCCGAACTACTTTCGGCTTCACGTGACTTTCATGTCACATGATCACTGCCATTTCAAAATGGCTGCTACATACAACTAAATTGAAATAAAAGTTACAAAAAAAAAATGGCTGCTACGTCGTTGAAAACAACGCTCATCAACTGTTTTGTCATTTGTCATTAGTATTAAATATACAAGATTCTATAAATTCAATGGCAGGAAATCATATAACAGCGCTTCGTGCTGTTAACCCTTAAAACAATTTGCGTATTAATCGGGAAATCACACTGCCTTAAAAACGCGCACTCACACACGAAAATAGTTTATTCGTGTAAAAGCTGCTTTATTGTTTTTGTTCTTATGTAGAAATAGATAGCGATGATTTGACGGTTTCTAGTTTTGTTGTCTTGTTTTAACAATATGCTTATATTTGTATAAACTGTAATTACTAAGTTTCGTTAAAAATCCTGACTTTTAGCCTGTTGCAGAGGTGTTAGGATTTAACGAACGATAACTCTGCGATTGTGAGCGCAATTCATGTTATGTACTCTTGCGACGTAGGTACTAGTCACTGATATTTGTAAAAAAAGTGACGTAATTTAATTAAAAATCACAGATTTTTTTTTATTTCTTTGATAGCAAAGTAGTGCATAAAATAACATTTTATTAATTTAACCAATATTTTATTCACAATAAACATAATGAATAATCATTACAATTTGTAGCGAAAGTCACGACATTATGAATATAATCATTATATTATAAATGCGCTTTAAGCACCATGCTACGGTCGGGCACCATTGAAAACATTTCCATTATAAGAGAGTTGGGTGTTTCTTTTGCTATAACATAAAGTTCTTGACTTTATGGAATAATCAATCAACGACACTCTTTTGTATTATTTTTCTGTGCAGAGTACATTTTGTGAAACGAAATTCATAAATCATAAATTGTCATGAAACGTGTGAAATAATATCATATAATAAAGTATATCTGTTGTAAATATACATACATAGATCTTCAACAAAAAATTGCGTAGTTCATGTATTTTTTGGTCCCGATTGTAAAGTATCACTGGTACTAATTTTACATGTATTATGACGAATGAAATGTGTTACCGTTCTTGTAAATGTGTGTAAAATAAATAGTATACATATACTATTATGTGTCGGTTAATAGTTTTTTTTCCATATACTTTTATCCATTAACAAATTTACTTGGTTAAGTCCAATTCTAACTGGTGACAGGTCTCGCAACACTGTTGAACTTTGTTCTGAATATAGTAAGGTGTAGGATTTCCACGATGCAAACTAACCGGTGGGTTGACTAGCTTGTGTTTTTTTTTCAAAGAAAGTGCAGTGACACTCATCAGTTTTATTTAAGAAAGTCCTCAAATCCTCATAAAATACAACCATCTGCAAAATCCTATAAAAGTCACGTTTTCAAGCAATACAAGTGGTCTTATTGCCGTATATGTTATACCGCTCTTGCTCTACAGCAAGAAATCACAGCCCCTGTGAACCATTTTGAAAATATTTTGAACCAAATTACAAAACATTTTTAAGCGTAAGAATCATGTTGCCGTGACAAAAAGGGGAACAACTGTATAGTAAGACATCTATTTTGTTGAACATTTTACTGTTAATTCGCTTACTGCGACAATCACTTCAATTCTACTTCCGTATCCGGGTAATCATTCATTGCTGTGTTTTGTATGTTTTATCTACATAAAATATTGTTCATATCACCATTTATTGTCTATGCTACGCGTCAATATAAGAATATATTGATGCCCATGTTTAAGGTAGTCATTTTCATATTTGTAAAGTGTTCGTATTCATTTTAGAATATTGACTATCGCCCAGACGCTAGCTGCATCCAACGACCAAACGCAAAATTATTTCGTAGATAAATACCGTCATAAAACACAGTTGTTTGGGGGGAAGAATCTATGTTTTCCCCCATTTGTCTGATGGAAGCAGTCTCTTAGGATGATTTCCATATAGATAACGGCTAATTGTAATTTGCTCGAAAAGACATAAAACCCAAAATAATAAGCCGTAAAAACCGAAAGCATTTCTTTACAGCGTGATGCCTTTAGGTCACTAGAATCATTAAAAAAAACATTTTATTGTAGCCTGGTGTGTTTGTACAATGTCGTCTGTGGTACTACAAGCACATTATATCTATCGTTCATCATACACAGGAAGGATCTGAAAAGTGCGTATCTCTTTGCAATATGCTCATTTCTGACAGAAAGTACATTTAAACATAAAAGTACAGTACATGCTTTGTATGGATGAGATAGTCAGAAGTATAGAATAATGGATCAGTATTTAATCACATTCCCTGAGCCAAATGACCTGAGTCTAAATTTATCAATCATTTAAGTCTTAGAATACTGAGGAATCCGGAACAAAATCCATTTTTGCAATGGCTAAAAATGCCAAATAATGAGTAAAAAATTAAGTTTTCTGATAAATTGATCAAAGGTTGTTTTTATACATTCAAGTTCAATTTATCTTTGAAAAAAAAAAAACAACAACAACACAATACCACATATACATTATGAGAGTAATAATAAAATGCCTAGTAATTCAAGTAGTGGAATAGTAATATAAAAAAAAAACTTAATACACATACATACTTAATTAGAAATCTATTATCTATATTATATAGTATTTTCTTATATTTAAATGTATTTTTTTCACTTTGATATCAATGAAAATTTGTTTAACCATAACATTACGCAGATGTGTTAATCTGGATTTTTAATTGATATCAAACTAAATAAAACAGTTCAATATAACAATATATATGCCTAACAAAAGACAAAAGTTCAAATGACGCAACCATCTTATTAGAGCATACATACTATTAATACATAGAAAAACCACGACTATACATCTCACTATGGAGTTATTTCCCACGGTAATGATGCTTACGTTTAAAAACAAGGCCCATGTAATTTGGTTTTGAAATACTTTCAAAATGGTTCTCAGTGGTTGTGATTTCTTGCTGCAGATGAGTAGAGCAAATGTTGGTATAGCATATACTACAGTAAGACATCACTGGTGTTAAAAAGGTGACTTTTATAGGATTTCGACATATTCATGTTTTTTATGAGCATTTGAGGACTTCTTTTTTCAAAAAATCTCAGGGTGTCACTGCACCCTCTTTAAAAAATACCGACGTGGTCAACCTACCAGTTATTGTGAATTTTTATGTGGGTTAACATTCCTGCTATGAAAAAAAATTCTATGTGGAATTCTTTTTTTACCATGGAAATCATAGACCTTATTTTATATAGAATAAAGAACAAAATTCAACTGTGTAGTGAGACCTTAAACATAGCTTAACCCTTTACTCCATAGATACGCGTTTTTCGGCACCAATCACAGAAGGCCTTTGAAAACAGTGCAGGAAGAGTTCAAATTGCTCGTAACGAGCAATCTGAACACTTCCTGCACTGTTTTCCGCTCTGTTAGTTAATATAAACATAATTCACCCAATAATTCAAAAGCCTTTTATATTACGTGTCAATGAAGTAAATTATAAATACATTAAACATATAAAGAAGAAACGAAAAAAGAAGTCACCGCTTTGAGAGGGTCAGTAGCTAAACCATCATGGAAGATGTTAAAATATGCTTCATTGAACACAAAGTGTTTTTACGCGATTTTAGCAATCAGCTCGCTATAAATATATATATGACGTCATTCTCTTCTCTGATTTATTATCTTCCAGCCTGATCAATACGCGGAATACAATGCTATTTTGTTTTTTCAAATCCATCATTTTTTTAAAAGTCTATAGCCGTTTGGCTTGTTTTGCAAATACTGCCCAATGTCATATACTTTGTAGCCAGACTGTCTCGTCTTGATGTCCAATTTAGTGTCGTGTCAAATAAAGATGTTTGTTATATACAAACATTTCTGGTCTTTTGTCATTTTATAACGGAACATAAAACGAGTTAAATGTCCATCCAGCATGCAACAGTTATGAGAGTTTGAGCAATTTAATATGAAACGGCTGAAAAGCACTTGGGTTGATGTTTTACATTTAAGTATAAGTCCCATAAAAAGATGAATTTAATTACTCTGTTCAATGTATATTTAAAACCAATGTCTAGAACGAATTTAACGTTTAAACATTTTCACTCTTTATAGCTTTGATTCGCAAAATATTTCGGTTTATCGAATTTGTTTTTTCAATATGTTAGCCCTCAATGGTTTAAAAATGACGCTATATGGTCAATCAATCAATAAATCAATCAATCAATCAATCAATTAATAAATAAAGCAATCAATCAATCAATCAATCAATCAATCAATCAATCAATCAATCAATCAATCAATCAATCAATCAATCAATTAATCAATAAATCGATCAATCAATCAATCAATCGTAAAGTGTTTACCAAGCTTATAATAAGACATTTCTAATTTTATATACATGTATACTCAATTATTAATATTCAATTAAATATTCATTTGGTGAAATATATGATAGAAATATATGATAGAAAATTATGATAGAAATATATAGAAATATATGATAGAAAATTATGATAGATATATATGATAGAAAATTTTTATAGAAATATATGATAGAAAATTATGATAGAAAATTATATATATATATATATATATATATATATATATATATATATATATAAATATTATTGCTTTTATATATTTTACCGAATGAATATTGAACTGGTATGGCCACGAATGGTAACGCGACAGCTGAACATGCCAAATTTATATAATTGACATTTCACTGAAAAACAACATTTTATATATTTATATGTATATTGTGATGGGAAACTGAAATTAAGATAGATTACAATTTACGATTTGGCAAACGACTGACCTAAGTCGATTTTCGATATTCAACATGATATCAAGGGACTTGTAAAGAAGGATAGGAAACTTGCATCTCCTGACTAAATGTTGACAAAACAAAACACGAAGGTTTAATAATATGCAAATTAATCATTCAAAATTCACAGGCAACTGATTTCTTGTACATTAACTGTAAGTTGTATGTAATCTTAGATGTTTAAACATGTTTCGATCACGCAAAATGATCTTGAATTAAAGGTATTGAGGTTTGGAGCGAAATTTATCGTAATTTGTCTTCACCAACTTTAAACACACATTTCTGGGATAGTATTGTTTTGATGACAATTTCATTCTGTAATATTGAAGAATTACACATTGTCCTATCGAAATACGAAAAAGGAATATTAAAAATGACACATATAAATATGCATTTTACAGCGATCTCATCAGAATCTCGCTTTGTTGTGTTTTCTTTGCATCGCTAATAAGCATGTGCAGGGAAAGGCTGTAAGCCTAAATTCTCTACATCCCGGCGCTCAGTTTACAATATAAGAAGATATATATCCAATAGAAGTCGTTACATACAGTAGACACAGCCGTAACACCATCATTTACATACTATCAATGTAATTGAATATTCATGATGATTAGTATGTACAGCGCTTACATACAGTAGACACAGCCGTAACACCATCATTTACATACTATCATTGAAATTGAATATTCATGATAATTAGTATGTACAGCGCTTATATACAGTAGACACAGCCGTAACACCATCATTTACATACTATCAATGAAATTGAATATTCATGATAATTAGTATGTACAGCGCTTACATACAGAAGACATATGATTGGATGATGGAATTTAAGTCTGGTTTTTACCGTAAACTTTATTTTTATTGTTTCTACTAAAACAGATTTTAGTTTTAGATAATATTACGCTTAAAGTAGATCGTTTATTAGAGATTTTAGTATAACTTTCAATTAGCTATGTTGTTAAGTTTTGTTTAATACGATAATCATAGATTATGATAGATATATATATAATAGATTATTTGGAAAAAACACGTTCGATTCTACAAACTCACATGCTAATTCTCTTAAGGGGGATTCACCGGGAGAGTCTGTTTTCTGTCGTCACGTGACTGAAACAATACATTGAAGCTGAGCTATCTGCTTTTATATGCAAATATTTAATATTTACTCATGCACAACTGTCACTTGCAAGTGAATGTCGGATGGCATCCAAAACGAAATGCACTGTTTCATTATTGTGTTATTAAAATAAGCCTGTGCTACGTTCTGTTTGTTTAAACGTTTGCAAACGTTAGCTAGAATATTTTCCTGGACACTGGCTCAATCTCAAATAAGCGCGCACTTACGCGATAAGATTTGGGAATCAAGTAGCAAAACGTCTTTGCTGTGCGCGGGCCCGGTGACTAGACAACTGTCGTCAGATTGATTGAGCAGCTGTTCTTCGCCCATGACGTCATCGTCCTTTGGTTGTCTGAAGCACTCGTTGACATTGCGTTGAATACAGTGCTTACTTGCAACTAAACAAATTCTGCGTTATACAAATAGTTCGTAACAAGGAATTTTTGGAACGTAGTGATGGCAATCGTGAAACAGCGGGTATTTCTGTATCCACCGTATAATACACCTCGTGTATAGCTCTAGAATACACCAACGCTATTCGCCTGTGTTACAAGTCTATGTTCATTCGCGTGAAAGTAACAAATTATGTAATCGTCATTAAGTTGAATATATAGCGTTATTATATCGATATTTTTATTTATACACTCGACATAGGTCATGTTTATAGAGAAATTTAAAATATCAGTCTTGATTAACTAACGTTTATATTTTCAACGTACATGTATATAACGTGGCATAAGGGGGCCGCCATTTTATTTTATCATGTGACTGAAAGTTGTTCCAAAATGGCGCCTTATTATGTAAGAGGTCTATTGCGTAGCATAAAGGCCGAGGAGATCAGATTGGTAGTGTTGCCTCATTTACTTGCGTAAGACGATTGTCCGTTAGGTGCTATGCTTGCATATTACTTGAATACTCGAATAACTAATAAAGTGTAAGACTTCAGTAACTGCCACAGTTATATATCGTTAAAGAATACTTGAAGAAAAAAACTGCATTATCACAAACAGACGATATGAACTGGCTTTCAGTTGAATGTTAATTATACAATTGAAAACAAGTCCATCGTATGATACAATGCATTACTTGCAAACGTAATTTCTCAATAATAAATGAATCATATTAGAAAATAATGCTTTACACGTGCTCAGTTGATTTTAAAGGTATCAGCCATGTTGTATACATATTTCAAAGCATACTATATTCAATATTATGACCGTTTGCATGGGCCTATTTTGATTTCAGATAAGATTTTTGGGTATGTTTTAGACAGAATTTTCAATACACGTGGAGGTGATAGTTGGGACATATCCGAATTATATCTTGCTGCAATTTAATGGATGCGTAAAATGGTTTGTGTCGTGTTAGAAAGGAGGGTACCATTTTATTATCTGAAAACCGCAAACAATATTAAAAATGCGGTTTACTCATTTTTGGCAACAAATGGCATTTATTTTCATTTCAAATGCTAACATTATGCAATAACCTATGTTATACTTAAAAATATTAGACATAGTAATTAAAAATTTGTGTAAAAAATGCTGAATATTGTATGACTGATTTAAACATGTTGCATAATATTCGACATTAACGATATGCACAAGATGACCCATGATGATGGTATAGAACCAGAAAAGGTTTATTACATGTATGCAATTTGACCTATATGTTTGTAAAAGAGATCCTCGTGAAAATCAAGGTACATAATACTACAATGTGTAATGTATCAATTGATGTCAAATTTTGACAATTCCTAACACTCTTTTATACTTTATATTCAATTTGATATATCTGGAATACATGCAAACTCTGTTGAAACCCTATGAAAGGGGAAAGAACTTTTAAAAACATGTATTCGAGTCAAGGGCAAATATTTCGAAGAAATATTATCACAATTTAGTAATACCATTGTTTTCTATGGTTGTTTTAATAAATATATTATTATTTAATGAACGCCCCATGTATATATTATTGTATAACATGTTCTAGATTAAAACAATACCCATGTGAAAGTTTGGTTAAAATAATTCCTGCTTTGATATTTGTTGGAAACAATCCTACACAAATGTTTTTGTTCAAATCATCCTACCCCGATGTTTAGTTTAAATCATCCTGTCTGACCGTTTGTTTGAAACAACTCTATCTTACTACATGTACAAGGAAACGAATAAGCGCAATTATGTTTGTGTGGTATTTTCTGACTTCATGGATTTCAAATCGAAAACAATAACGTTTTCAATTCATAATATGGGTATTGGGGAATATAATTCCGAATTACATTGCAACAATACATGTTACTGATACAGGTCCGCCGAAATAACAACAGTAACCACACCTACACTAGTATTCACAGTCGAGTCAATACCGCGTATTCAGCAGTCTTGCACCATTCCTTGAAGCAGTCACGTCACAGCAGCTCACGTTCATTTTGGCATATCCGTAGGATTATTTTTTCACATTTCAATATATTCAGCCGGGCCCGATTAGCTCAGTCGGTTACGCGTCTGACTATCAATCCAGGGGTCTTGAATTCGGATCCCCGCCCGGTAACAATCTCCGTGATGGTTGATATACGACAGTGTGCCTCATAATCATTCGTCTCTCACCGCTGATCCAAGTGGGAAAGTCATCAGTTACATTCGGAGATGGGATATGCTAGTGTACTGGTAAACCTTCCAGGATCAAAGGAAACAGTGGTTAGGTTAACTGATCGTCTGTTAGACATCGCCGATGGCAAATATAAACGACGCTAAATATTCAATCAATCAATCAATCAATATATTCAAAATAGTCTGTATGTGTTAGGTGTTAGGGATTGTTTTAAATGTGAACCGTTGTGTAAATAGTCACCGGGGTTACTGAGCACGAGGAAATTTTGTTTTTTTGCTAAGCGTTGTAGTGTATCAATAGCGCCAATCAACCGTTACTAGTGCAGTTAATACTGTCGGCCAAAGTTTATAACACCCAATAGGCAAAATAGAAATTATTATTTGTTTGATGAACCCATTCAACAAATACTGTAACAAAAATACGTACATATATCTATGTATGGTGTGTACCCGTGATCACTTCAAATTAAGTTAGGGCTATGCTATCAGAAGGTAAATGCAATGTGTTCTAATTGATGTCTTATTACATGTACAGTTTTGGCATACATAATGCCCATTGTGTTACAAAATAGAGCAAGTATTAATATTTCATTTGGACATATATTCATTTTTCAGTGGGAAGCAATTACTTAGTAATGAAGTCGCAGAGATCAATATATAGCCATACTGAGCAACTATACACATATCTGTCGTTACTCATGGATTGAAAAACACACACACTAAGTTGATTGATTTGTGTGTGTGCGTGCGTGCGTGCGTGTGTGTCGTACATAATGTGAACGGTTTCATTATGTAGTCGTTGTTGTTGATTTTGTTGTTGTTGTATAAAGTGTTTAGCGTCGCTTTCCATAGTGTTTTCAGCTGTACTGCGACGATGTCTTCTTGAGAGACAGTGTTCGAAGCGCTGTCACACTAAAGTACCATGCCACAGACACATGGTATGATACCCCCACCCAGTCACATTATACATACACCGGGACGCCAGACTTAGAACTATCTTCTAAACGCGCCAAGCGAGGGGGCTTCCAGTACCATCTTCCAAGTATCTGGTACTACCCGGCCAGGGATAGAACCGACCTTCAACATAGATAACGTCATATATGCAATTAGAAGAGACAATTATGACCTGATACGGTCAAGAGTAGATAATCCTTGACACCATACCTTATCACCAATACCGTATAAGCAAAAAACTTATATTCAGATTAACTTTAGGGTTATTAAATTTGTATAGCTTAGTTATCTCCCTTGAACATATTTGTTAATAGCGAGTCTGCTATGGTTGCCATGAAACCTTTCATCAGACATTGTCATCCAGGTGTTGTGTTATGATCTTAAAAAGTTGACATCTTTAAGATGGCAGTTCTCAGACCATATGCAACATATAGTGCTTACTTACATGAGATACTTTTCACGCTGTATCAGCTACTGGTACCCGGCTATCAAATATCTGGAACAATGAGAAATTGCCGCCGTTGTTTAACTGGATTACTGTTTCAGAAAAGTGCAGAATACCGTAAATAAAAGTACTTTAAGTACTGAAACCGGGGCAAACAAAGGTTAACTAGAAATGAAACGATAAAGTTTGTGTCAGATTAGGAATCGGAACTCAAATGTTGAACTATTTTTTCAGCGGTATAATTCATGGAGGTCCTTCGTTTTTTTTTTTAAAGTTGTTACTATTTATATAACATAAATCCTACGAGTGAGACTACTAAACCTTGGCAAATTTGCCCAGGTAAAAAAAGAAACCAAAATGAAAACAATATAATTCACACAAATGTCATTTTTGCAAAGGGAAAGTTATTCAATACTATAATTGACTGACATGAAGTGGATACTGTTTGATTACTAGATACCGTTTGATTGTAAGTCTATACATTTTGGAATGTTTGATCTATATATTAAGATAGATTACACTGATTATTAAGGGGTATTCAATAATAACGTGGAGCAAAACATATATAAGGAATTGCGGAATTGACATTTCCAATCAATAATAAGTAATTTCCTGTCTCGTGCCAAATTTTTCTGTGGTATACATTGCAATAATATAAGGTTTTGAGTTTACTTTTTTTATTGTTTAAACGAACAGAATTTGTAATGTTGATTTCCTGAAGTATTGTTTGATGTTTCGCGTAGAAAACTTCTTTTAAGTTGCCGATTTCGTTATTTTTTTAAGATTTGCAATCCATTCGTTGTTGAATAATAAACTGAAAGGATAAAAAAAAAAACGCCGGGTGAATTTCAAAGGAATATTGTCAAACCGTTATAAGCGACATTTATAGTTTTAGAATATGTATAAAAGTAATTTATATGATTTATATGATATAAAAATTGCCATGTGACCCTTTACTTCTTAAAGTAGCTAATTGTACATGTATTTTATTCCAATACTAGTATAACCCAGAAAATTAAAACACATTTTCATACCCTCATGGTAATTTAAAATTTGTTTGTTTCATTGTATAGTGAAGCAAAAATTGAGAAGGTGTAAGTAGAGCAACATTTTTTTTACATAGAAAGAAGAAAAAAGGAAGGCCATCACAGACACTCGTATCAAAATATATACTAATGATATGTATACTAATGATATATATATAATGTATATACATACTCAGATAATTCATTGTAACAATAGTCCACATAATAATTTTTGTCAATATAGTAGAATGTTGGTACAACTAGAGAGGTTCAGAAATTATGTTTATGTAATGTTTCCAAATATTTTTCAAGTGCAAACCTTTTAGTTGTTTTAAGGCTACATATTTTTCAATTTTGAAAATTAAGATGGTTCTACCCTTTTTTGGTTTGTGATAGAATATGTCACAGTGGTATTTTGCCAGTATCAAAATTTTATTTAGTAAGTTAAACCATAATTATTATTCCCTAGAAATATATCTGAAACTGACCAATTAGTAATTACTTTATGACAATAATTTTTTTATGAAAATTGATAGGAAAAGTTGTTAATTGTTTAAAAAAAACTGGAAAAAAATGCCACCAAAAAGAACGTTTCCGAAAATGAGTTAAATTACCTCTTACCACATAAAGATAAGAACGTATTCTGAAATCAACTTCTATTAGAATCCAAAACGATTTGATTTAATTTATAATAAATTCAAATTTTCAGTTTGTTGCCAACTTTATACAGTTATGATATTTATAATATACATGGCTCATGACCGGCTTAGTACCCGTAAGTCCTTGAATGTTCCCAAAGTAGTTTATATGTATAAAACTTGCTGAATTGATCTATTCCAGATAATGTTTTATAAATAATAAGATGGTGTAGACAATTTTATATCATAATAAATACAGCTTAATTTCGGTAACCAAGGTACCGAAAACATAAAAAATATAAAATGATAACTAAATATATTTTCCTCTGTATTGAAGTACGTGTTATAATAATCATGAAACAAATAAAAATGATGAAACTTTCATAATTTTCCTTTGTCTTAGGATTATTACAGTCGACGTAATGTAATTGCTAATTGTTTGCCATCCTTGATAAACACTCACTGGGTCGAAATATTGGAAATTAAGCGTAAGCAAATAGACTTAAACTGATGTGCTTAGCATGGAAAAGGAGATGGAAATAAATTATTTCTGGACACATAAACAATTTAATATTGGTGTAGATAGTGCCAAACATTTGTTTATAAAAAGTAATAAAAACTGTCTGACTTCTTGATTATATTTGCGAAAACAGTGCCCAATATAAGACGCAATGGCGTAATTGATTTATATAAAAGATGTGGATATACATGCTGAGTAGAATCGGTTCTGCTCAAAACGATAGGTTATTAGCACGAGTACATTATTAACCATGGCAACCACAGCTTGGTCTAGTGGTAGAGCGTCCGCCTCGCAAGCGGAAGGTCGTGGCTTCGATCCCCGACCAGGTCATACCAAATACTATTAAAATGGTACTAGAAGCTTCTTCGCTTGACGCACAGATAATGTCGATAATGGCCGACATGTAAACGTAGCGTTAGATTCTGAGTCATAAACGGCGAACCGGTCGCCATTGTAAATATTGAATGAATCGAGTGAAAGCTTATAAAACCGTTGAAGAAAACTTGGATAGCTATTATGCGGTTCCATAAATATTTGATACCGACTCTCCAAAGTCTCTTTGCAATGTTGACATTATATCAGACTTTATTCTTTTATTGGGTGAATCAAAAGAGCAGTAGATACTTTATCCGGCTCATCCGACTATATAACGAAATAATAAAAGACAGCATTGTTTCATAATTGATTGAGACATCTGAAAGGATCACATTGAGCTTCTTAATATATGGCAAATATTGCCAGCTGGAAGACAGTTATCATAAAATACTAATATGAAGTGATATCTTAAAGGACAATAGAAACACAAATGTGAATAACACAGACATCATGGTATGTAAAAAAGACATACAGATAATAGAAAAGGATATACGCACATATCTCATATAACATATGAGAATGGTATCCTGAATTTGCTTATTTATTCAAAATTTGACTGGTCTTTGACTTGTTCTTCATAATTAACGTAGTTGTTCGAAATAAGGAGATATTCAGTTACGCTAAACGTTACTCAATTCTGGATCTCTATGTTGTTTTTTTTCATACATTCGGCCTTATTTCAAACTTTAATTATATTCACTGTTTAACTAGTTGATATTCGACATTATGGTTTTCACAAATCCCATGTAGTAACATGCACATTCAAAATAATATATATGTCGATTACTTAGTGGTATGTACATTTGTGCGAATGATCCGTAAGACAACTTGCTTATGTATGTTGGCTGCCCCAGTTTTGAATGTATCAACATTACAATAAACGTAGGTTACCAATATGCACTACCACAGCACACGAGATAGTTATATTGTTTAAAATAATTTATTCTGCGGAAGTGTTAAGTTGCGTGCAAAATCATGACTTTTCTCCCAAATGGGTAATTTACTATGAAACATCCCAAAGCGGAAGACAACGCTGTCTCAGTGGAACATGTCAACTCACATAGATATGTATTTTAAAAGTCAAAGTCTTCGTGATGGTTGATAAACGACATTGCGTCTCATTGTCATTTGTCTTGCACCGCTGATTCAAGCGGAAACAATTTCAATTACTTACAGAGAAGGGGTGTGTTTGAGTACGGATTCACCTTAAAGGATCCCAGGAAAGAGTGGTAAGATTAACTGATCGACTGCAAGCCATCGAATGCTAAAATGGCGCTAATTATTCAAATAAACAAACAAACAAACGAGGAGATTCGTGAGTGTAATTCACCATTTTTATCCTAAATTACTTAAACGACAAGCAGTTGTGCACTTGACGTTATAAAGGTATACATGTGTACCTAAAAACAATTGGTACAATCGACTGAAAACAAGAACATATCTGTCGAGCCGTCACTACACAAGCACAATGTGATGAAACCATTAGACTTTCATACTCATCTAAACTTCTGCGGTTTACGTATATCTTAACGGAAAATGTGCAGTGACATATTCGGTCTATCCAAACTACGGCTGACATATTAAATCTATCCAAACTATGGCTGATTTATTCGATTTATCAAAACTACGGCTGACATATTCGATTTATCCAAACGACGTCTAAGGCTGAGATATTCGATTTATCCAAACGTCTACGGTTGACATATAAGAGTTATCCAAACTACGTCTACGTCTGACATATTCGATTAATCCAAAATACGTCTACGGTTGACATATAAGATTTATCCAAACTACGTCTACGGCTGACATATTCGATTCATCCAAACTACGTCTACGGTTGACATATAAGATTTATCCAAACTACGTCTACGTCTGACATATTCGATTAATCCAAAATACGTCTACGGTTGACATATAAGATTTATCCAAACTACGTCTACGGCTGACATATTCGATTTATCCAAACTACGTCTACGGTTGACATAAAAGATTTATCCAAACTATGTCTACGTCTGACATATTCGATTTATCCAAAATACGTCTACGGCTGACATGTTCGCTTTATCCAAACTACGTCTATGGCTGACATATTCTATTTATCCAAACTACGTCTACGTCTGACGTATTCGATTTATCCAAAATAAGTCTACGGCTGACATGTTCGATTTATCCAAACTACGTCTATGGCTGACATATTCAATTTATCCAAAATACGTCTACGGCTGACATGTTCGATTTATCCAAACTACGTCGATGGCTGACAAATTAGATTTATCCAAACTACGTCTACGTCTGACATATTCGATTTATCTAAAATACGTCTATGGCTGATATATTCGATTTATCCAAACTACGTCTACGTCTGACATATTCGATTTATCCATAATATGTCTTTGAATGACATATTCGATTTATCCAAAATACGTCTACGTCAGACATATTCGATTTATCCAAACTACGTCTACGGCTGACATATTCGATTTATAAAAACTACGTCTATGACTGACATATTCGATTTATGCTAACTACGTCTATGGCTGACATATTCGATTTATCCAAACTACGTCTACGGCTGACATATTCGATTTATCCAAACTACGTCTATCACTGACATTTTCGATTTATCCAAACTACGTCTATGGCTGACATATTCGATTTATCCAAACTACGTCTACGTCTGACATATTCGATATCCAAACTACGTCTACGTCTGACATATTCGATTTATCCAAACTACGTCTTTAGCTGACATATTCGATTTATCCAAACTACGTCTATGGCTGACAAATTCGATTTATCCAAACTACGTCTACGTCTGACATATTTGATTTATCCAAACTAAGACTATGGCTTATGTATAGTTTTGACGGGAAGATATATTTAAAATATCGCTAAATCCCCTCCCCAACCCACCCCCACCCCCACCCGCACCCCCACCCTCCTTCTCTTCCCGCCATTTGTGTATGATTAATTTATACAAAAGGTCTTCCTTAAAGCCACTGTTATAATTTCTTCTCAACCATAAAAATTCGTCGCGTGTGAAACAGAAAATAAAAGTATTTTGATACATTCGATTCCACCAAAATCACCTCCTGGTATTTATTTGTGTTAGAGAGAGAAAGTAGGATAATCTGCAAACTTAATAATTTATTATGATCCATCGTTAACTAATTTGCCGGAATGAAGAATTAATTGTGCGTCGTCTATAACCATTATCAGGCAGGAAAGACAAACGTGTTACGCGCTCGATTTGTAGTTATTACCAATACGTCAACTTACTTTTTTCCATTGGCATCAATTCGTAAAGGAGACACAAAGCATACTTAGAAAGTACTCTATTTTCTTAACCCTTACCTTAGCTATCACAGGTTTTATTTCTTGGCGTAAATTTGTAAAGGAGACACAAGACAAACATCTGAAAATAATTAATTTTCTTTACCAATACGTCAACCGACTTATTTTTTTTGTTGGCGTACATTATTAAAGGAAACACACAACATTACAGCTGAAATTATTTAACTTCTTTGCTGTTACGTCGACCTGTACATTTTTATTGGCGTACATTCCTAAAGGAAATACACAAAATTACAGCTGAAAATATTTAATTACCTTTCCTGTCACGTCAACCTATACATTTTTATTGGCGTACATTCCTCTAAAAGGAAACACACGACATTACAGCTGAACGTACTTATTTTTTTACTGTTACGTAAACCTATACATTTTTATTGGATAGGCGTATATTCCTAAAGGGAACGTACAACATTACAGCTGAAAGTATTTAATTTCTTTACGGTTACGTCAAAGTATACATTTTTATTGGCGTAAATTTGTGAAAAAATAAAACATACACCTGGAAATTACATTAACTGGAAATCGGTTACATAATGTATTTCTTTATTATATACTTTCTGTTTTTCCCCCAATTGCATCTGTTTTCTCCAACCCCTTCAATCAATATAGTTCCATGTATACCATATATTTTGGACATCTGCGTGTTTTTAATCTACTTCTATTTGTGAATACTCTGTTATCAAACGGATTCGATCCCATACAACAAAGTTTGGAGCCTTATGACTTGCTGGAAGACATTTTTTATTTTCTATTGTCATAATTGATTCTTCTCGTTGAAAACAAACTAACTTGCAGTAGTAAACAGCACGCTCGGTTGTCTTGGAGGTATTGAAAGAATGTTTGCATTAAATATAAGCCCTATAGTTTTGACATGAGAGTAATTTCCACCATTCGTATCAGCATGCAAGGAGATGCCCGCTCTGGGACAGGAGTCATTTGTAAATTAGCCAGGAGACCGTTCTTCGACAATCTGATAGAAAACAGACGCACCACGTATGCGTCTATAATAATGCGGTCTCGTTTTCGTTTTACTTCTAATTTTCAAACAATTGCCGCTGACTTTCGGCCTGCCACCAATGAATATCCGAACGTATATCGTCTTCATCAGCTGTGATATGTTTGTTCTATTTTGGAACTTGTTCATTTGAAAAATAGTTTTACCAATGATTTATTTTAACCTGAAAATTTTGGTAATAGTGTTTAAGTGACAAGTTTTACATCTTTCTGACTAACAATGTTATTATTTATAATAATTAAGGGAAAGAAGTTGGTGACATGTCACATTTAGCCGCCAGTGTTAACCAATATTAACATTAATGCGTACATAATATAAGATGCCCGGTAGAAGTGTGTAAAAACACATACTACTGACATAGATATCATTTACGTGGAGTTGGATATGTTGACCTGTAACATACGTTGACCGGTATAAGTCTGTATAAACACATACTATTGACATAGATATCATTACGTGGGGTTGGATATGTTGACCTGTAACATACGTTGACCGGTAGAAGTGTGTACAAACACAAACTATTGACATAAATATCATTACGTGGGGTTGGATATGTTGACCTGTAACATACGTTGACCGGTATAAGTGTGTATTAACACATACTATTGACATACATATCATTTACGTTGAGTTGGATATGTTGACCTGTAACATCCGTTGACCGGTAGAAGTGTGTATAAACACATACTATTGACATAAATATCATTTACGTGGGGTTGGATATGTTGACCTGTAACATACGTTGCCCGGTATAAGTCTGACGTGGGGTTGGATATGTTGACCTGTAACATATGTTGCCCGGTATAAGTATGACGTGGGATTGGATATGTTGACCTGTAACATACGTTGCCCGGTATAAGTCTGACGTGGGGTTGGATATGTTGACCTGTAACATACGTTGCCCGGTATAAGTCTGACGTGGGGTTGGATATGTTGACCTGTAACATATGTTGCCGGTATAAGTCTGACGTGGGGTTGGATATGTTGACCTGTAACATACATTGCCCGGTATAAGTCTGACGTGGGGTTGGATATGTTGATCTGTACCATACGTTGCCCAATGCTCGTAGTTGCTTATTTGTATCAGTGCACATCAATATATCGCATGGTCAGCAACACTAACTGACCTGTAATGTTACAGGATGCCTCCCTGCTCCTGTGATACTTTGTAATCATGGAGTTTATTAGTGTTGTTTGCTACTGTAGTGTTCCATAACCCCCCCCACACACACACACACACACACACACACACACACACACACACCCTCCCCCTCCCCCTCTCGCTCCCCCATGAACAGATGCAATAAACTGAGTCTGCTGTGTTTTTCTCTTGGTTGCGTTTTGTATTTTAAATGAATCCATTTGCAGAGTTTCTGAGAAAATGGTCTCTGATAATAAATCTTTTATGCCCTCCATAAGTTCCATCAGACATAATCTCACGTGTAAAGTATGCGAAGCAGGTTAAACAGTAAGGCAACTAAAAGGGTTTCATGATTGAAAGACAATTAAAGTAAGAAACGAACACGAATGTGTAGACGATATAAAGGAAAAGGTGAGGCTTTAATGTTAAAGTTGTATCAGCATAAAACAGGAATTACAATTCAACATGATTAGTGCATTATTTATTAAAACGCACAATATTATTTAATAATGACGAGAATTACAGTTAATTACACGAATGTATAGCAATTATAGGTGTGGCTGGCTTCCTCCCGCACATAACCAGTGATAAACTACTGCGTATACATGTAAACTGTGTTCATTCTCATTTATATGTGTATCTGAGCTCTTCTGATACTGTGCTATGAATGCAAACGAATAAAAGAGTTTAAGAATAAATAGTTAGAAATTATATGCCCAACAAAATTGACGATATATCATAAGCTGTGCGGCGTATTTATTAACTATACTATCTTACATAGTACTTTTGTCAGTTTCTAGTTTATATCTGATGTTTTGTTTCAATGATAAAAGCATCTGGTCAGATACACTGATGAGCCAATTAATATTTAATGACGATATAGCTGGTGTTGAGACAACTGGCTAATTAATCACAAACAAACGATGGCTACACATGGACAGAGTTAAGTGAGTGCGTCCACAAACACACACGCATGTGCCTCAGGTATACATACAGAACTAAAGAATGTCGGCTCGTCAAAATGAGAGTAATTAGATGTTATTTCAATTCAGTTAAAAATGCTATTCATTATGATCTCAGATGAAATTGATCACGAACAATTGTCGTGCTCATTTTTGTGCTATTTCATTTTTAAGATGATACCTTAAAATCTAATATTTTGTTTATTTTGATAAAAATTAGGTCATACAGATTTCTTTCTTTTATATATATGAAACTGAACTTAAAATAAGCATCATTAATAAACAATACATTACAAATGTTTCAATCTTTGAAAAGTTCACTGAAAACTATGTTTAACCAAAAACTCATGATAAATATAAATTGGGATAGTTAGATTTTTTTATATTTTATTTTCCTTTGGTTCAAAGTAAGACCTTTCATAATTTATCAAGAAAACCATAGTCTGTCATGCATTTTAAAGGAATGTTTGTCAAATTACCTTAAATAATGCGTATTTTGGTAGTATTAATAACTGTTTATACGAGGGGTTAGCCAGAAGTTTCTGGACAAATGTTATAAAAAATTATTGTGCACACGTTTATAAGTGTGAATTACACAACTTAAACGTTTATGCACTACACATCTATAGTAAGTAATTTATTGTTTTTCATGCAACTATTATAAAGTTATAGTAACCATAGTAACGTACATGCACATGAATTGCCGCAGCTCATTTTTTTTAATAAACTCTTATTTATACATGTTAATTATTAAAAATATATTTTTTCAATTCCGGGGGGAAACAGACATGTTTGACGCAACGTCATTAACGTTTTTAAATTTAATTTTATTTGTTGTTTTACGCGCACGCATTCGAATTCAGCGCAAATTTCATTGAGAAGGTATTCGCCAGCATGCGTAAAAATGGCGTCTGAAGAACGGTGGTAAAAACAACGAGCGGCAATACAATTCTGCGGAAATCTCGGGCATACACCGATATAGACGATGGAACTTCTAAACAGAGCCTCAAAGAAACATGCTGCCGCACGTTCTATAGTTTACAAATGGTATAAGCGATACAGTGATGGTCTGGAAACCATAATGGACGATGAAAGGTGTGGTCGCCCAACGTCAAAATCACGTCAAAGTGACATTAAAATAGTCAAAGATCTTCTAGGCAAGGACCGCCGAGTAACAACACATTAACTATGTCAGGATTGGGAAATGGGCTACGGTACCGTTCATAAAATCAATAAAGATGAATTAAAAATGAGCCGAATAAGTGCACGATAGGTTCCCCGATTAAAAGATCATGAAATGGAACGCCGGGTAACAGAATCTAGGAAGTTTCTAGCGAGATACGCAAAAGAAAGCGACTCATTCCTAAATAGGAGAAGTTGTTTTACTAAGATCTTGAAACGAAACAACAGTCAAGTCAGTGGAAATCAACCAATTCGTCGCCACCGAAAAAAAAGCCAGAATGTTCAAATCGTTAGGAAAACATATGTTTATCGTCTTCTTCGACATCAATGGAATAATCCTGAGCCTTAAGAAGGAAACCTGTTGCCCAACACAACTTGGAACGCATCATTCCTACAATGTATTATCAAAATTTTGATAAAAATGTTTCAAACATTGCTATAAACTGAAATCGGATTAAAATTGATAGAAATAACCCGAATGCATTGATTGACGTATCTACTACTTGTATACGTGCCAGTATAAACATCTTTGTACTTGTACATGCCGAGTAGTCTGCTGAATTGCAGAAACAGACACACGCCAAAGGAAAAAAAACAACAACAATGAGACATCTCTAATATCAGACGTAAATTAATCCACAATTTAATGTCTTATACACGTCACATAGTTACCTTTCTTAGCAACCTTTGAGCACACTATTATATAATTGCCTAAGGAAACACTGATACTAACAATGAGTGAATAATAGTTTTACCGTTTCGCTATTTATTAAATTATCATTGAAATAAGTGTTTCCATCTCTAGAGATTTTATGCCATGTAGTTTGACGATGTTCTTATTAGTGTCATTCGCTTTTTTAGAATAACGCATTTCCATAGAAACTATACCTGCAATTTCGTTACGGGTTATATATTATGGTGGGATTATTTGATCCTTTAAACTATTAGATAATGAATATTGATTGTTATGAAACCAAACTTGATATTGTTTCTTCGTACTTTTATTCACTAAGAATAGTTTATTACATAATAACAGTGACTATAATAGATCTCACTTTACAATTAAATGACAGTAATGATGTTAGTTGTATCCACTTTGCTTTATAATACTAAAATAATGATACAAGAAGTGTCCACGTAATTAATTTTCTATACACCTATTTCGAGTGTTAATAACAATGTAAACATGTCCTGATTCAATATCCGTGTTACATGTCTACTATAATTGTCCAGGGCTGCGTTTCACAAAATAACTTAAAAACGATAAAAATCGACGTAAGTCAATTTGACGATATCTCCTTTGTGTGTTCAAATTTTGAATGACATTTAAAATGATTGTATTTTCAGAAAATATGTAACTTTCAGCATGATTTGAGCCATCTTGGCTTCATATGGATGAAAATATAACAAATTATGAATATTTGTTGGTTTACGTTTACGACGATTTTTGTCGTTAGTTGTTTTGTGAAACGCACTGTATTCTATGTGGTATCATGATTATCCAGGTCACAATGCATGTTGTATGATTAATGTAAATATGATCACATCTAAGAAAACAACATAGCTCTTATAATGTTATTTTTTTTGTCTCTCTTTTTCCTATTTCATACAGATTCGGTATTATATTTATACCATCTCCGAATAGGCTTCGGGATAATCTATTCAACCACATATAATAAACACTTCTTGTAATGAACTTTTATTTCACCTTATGTGAAGAACGAATACCGCTTCCCCGTTTCTTACGTAACGTTGATGTTATCAGACTGTTTGTCGTCTGTTAATTACTAAACTTTATGGCTATTATATATCTGTTATGTAAAATGTGTTTACATTCAATTTGAAACGTTTTGATACATTTTGTTTATAGAACATTTCAAAAGAACTGTTTCAAAATATAAATAACAAAATCAAAATGTATACTTTGTCACCGCTCGACTGATACCCATTTTGTATTAGTTTACATAATAAATTATGAAACAATTCTTATAGTTATAAAACTAGTATGTTTTCGATAATTTAAATATTAAGCAGCATTATATAATAAACAGTACTGTTACCCAAAATTACGTTATGAATATACACATTATGATATATATATATATATTTATCACACCAAAATATTAAAGGGAATGTATCAGGATTTTTCAAAAAATTAAAATTGGCTAAAAACATTTCCCCCCAATATAGCATGCCTATATATACTCACTGACCCCGTATTCCCACAAGACTATATATTTAAACATAGCAAAATATATTGAAAAGGGATTCCTTAACTTGGGCTACGCGCCTAGGTTAGACTAAAAATAGATTTTCCGCTTAAAATTGCAACATATTTTGTGATGTGTTAAATGAGTCACATGATTTCATTCGATTTTAATTTGATATGTTTTACAGTTTACACATAATAAACAATGATGCATCTTAGAAGTCACAGAGGTCGATCAGTATTTACGTGCTTTCTATTTATTGAATGGGGATTTCGTTTCAAGTTTACCAATCTAATTTAAATTACGATTTTGTCACGTTTTGGTGGGTTTGCCATATCAAACCATTGGGGATTGTCATTTTTTATGATAATTAGATACGTTTTATCCATTCTAAAAATAATTTTATTCTTTTATACATTTATAGCGTTTCTCTCTGATATACTCCCTTTAATTGGTAACTACACAACACACGAACATTTATCACGAATGGGTAAACAATAGTCTAATTTATATTCGCTTGAAATAAAGTCAGCAATATACTGGTCATGATTGTTATCACAATAAAGGAAAATTTGAAGTATAAACATACAGGCTACATAACTACACGTCAAAGGTATATTTTATGAATTGTGATATTTACATGTGTCATCTTCTATCCAAGGAGGTTTATAGGTGGTATAAGAAATTTAAAGATGCGAAATTTGACATCGAAGACGGTCCTTTCATTGGTAGGCCCAAGTCGAATGTTACTGCTGCAAACATATTTGCAGTACATTACTACATCAAAGAAGACGCTAGGTACACGTTGCAATATCTATCTTATTGGCATCTTAACAACAGCTGTTAACGAAATTCTGACCATACATCTAAAGGTAAAACAAATTTGTGCTAGATGAGTACCTTTTCGTTTAGTTGATTTCACAAAAGGTCACAAATGAGCTCATGTTTCAAAGATACATCCTACCAAGTTTCATCGTAAACACAATTGTCTTGTACTCCCAAGATGCGCTTGTGAAACTGTAAACCTATATTTAACCGGTTTGTAAGATAGACAGCATTTTACTCGTAAATGCCGTAATAATAACCCAAAATGCATACACAATCCCCTCATGTTTCACATTGCTTCTCTTTCATATATATATATATATATATATATATATATACTTAGACTTTAATAGGTTATTATATTTATTTGTATATCGTTTTAAAAGAAATCGTTAATTGCTTTAAGTTAAAACTTTATCTTTTTATATGATCAAATTAATAAACTGAAGAGCGTAGTATGGGCATGCTAGTTAAAAACCTTCTCCACCTACACAATCACCCGTCAATTCCTGCCGTGCAGTGCTTTCCGCTCAATCAATATTGTACTGGCAGAACTTTAACTGCGGTATCAATATTGTACTGGCAGAACTTTAACTGCGGTATAAGAAAGCGTTAAATAACAACTTACATATTCTGCCATTAAGATACAAGTTATAAACGTGTTACAACTCGGTGAATAATTAAAATGATTTCCATGCCAAATCGATAAACTTACTGTATATGAGTATGTGGTGATATACATGCCATATGTGCTGACTGTCGGCATATCTCTGCTGTCATGTCTTCTGTCTGTACTGGTACTGTACGTATTACTAGTATTTTACATATGGTTATGCTCATGATGTTGCGATTGTTTCTTTGACTGGTACGCTTCCTGTTGGACATATATGCTTGATGCTGAATGGCATTTTTTTCATGTGTTATTTCTAAGCTGATGTGACTTCATTTCATTGAATATATAAGTGTTATACTTATTTAGTCAGGATGTTAGACATTGTTAGGATGTTAGACAGGCGACAAACAGTCAAACGGTCAGTCGGTCGGTCGGTCGGTAGGCAGGCAGGCAGGCAGGCAGGCAATAAAGACAGACAGACAGACAGACAGACAGACAGACAGACAGACAGACAGACAGACAGACAGACAGACAGACAGACAGACAGACAGACAGACAGACAGACAGACAGACAGACAGACAGACAGACAGACAGACAGACAGACAGACAGACAGACAGACAGACAGACAGACAGACGTTTTATGTGTTTTTGTTTGGTCATTAATACACGATAAAGAGATAGTTCATGAGTAATGCGTGCTAAAACGTGTCGGGGTGTGCGGTCGACGATTGCCAAATTGAACAAAAAATATCTTAGGGCTCACTTGTATGCATGCTGCCAATGTTGTTGTTCATTAGGTATCGTTCCACAACTTGTATGGCAATAAAGGCAAAGTAAAAACGGTTTCACAAAGTGAATTCTGCCAAACTACTGTCATTCTGTGAAACAGCGAACATTATAACAGTGCGGTAGTTGAACATCGGCCATTTTGTCGACTTGGACATACCAATAACATCGCTACGACGAATGCAATGCCACAGCCGTCTTAGGATTCGGATGTCGTAAAAAAGCCGTTGAGTTTTGTTGTTGTGGAAAATGGCACAACTGTTTTGATGCTAGTCAAGGGAAGATGTAATTACAAGCCTGCATATTTTGTGCTTTAAAAGGGCGCAAAAAATCAAAAAAAATCAGCAAGGTTATTATTACTATTATAAAAATAAAATGATTTCTGAAACCAGTAAAAGTACCTTATACACGAGAGTTGTTTGGTTTATTTTTTATATAAAAACATATTCACTTTAAATGCTCAATTTCCGTTATATGTGACAATTTATAACACAATCTAGAGTTGTTTATATGTGCACTGAAATATAACTGTCTGGTATACAGGTGCAATGTTCACGTATATAAAACAAGGAATGGGAATGGAATATAATGTCATTGCAATACAGCGCATGTTATATAGCGTACCACTTCCACGGCATCGTAGAGCATTAAGGTGTTACGTGTATATAAAACACCAATGAAGATAGCGTCTTGATGTTCCAATGGGCCGTTCTGGTATTTGAGTAAGATAGCACAGTTATTGTTAAGACTCTGACGACAAGAATGACGTCACTTCTCAAGTAAATAAAGTGTTTCGACCGCACCGGGTTCGAACCAGTAGTCCTTAAGAAAGCTAAATGCGCCCTGGAGTCGATATCATAGACAACCCGACCACGGATACAACCCTATAAGATATTCTACGCGTATATCTTTAATTGATTGATGGATGTTAAAGGTCTATCAAAGAGAAGTATTCGGATACGTAAGCATATATAACGTGTGTGACTGTTACATTAGCTCTGGTCATGTGTGTTATCTCTCAGGACAGGGTTTATTGGGTCAACGTGGTCCTGTATTTACAGAAATTGATTACAAATTTGTCAATGTTCCCTAGCAACAGAAATTCGTAAAATATTTCACTGTATTTTCCAATTTGGTTATGAAATGAACGCCAAGATGATGTATTATTGTGCTTATAAAAGGTTTACACCGAGTGTTCAATGCTACACACGGAATCGATGTCTCTCTTTCTCTCTTGCTCCATTAATGCTTCTATTGAACATAGAAGACATTTAATTATTAAGCGCACAAACAGGACGGCGATGTCTTGTATATTATTTTGAATGACAATATAGGATATATTTCTTCGGATGCACTTTTAATCATTTAGATATATTTTATAAATATTACTCTACAAGAAAGACAATTTTACAGGAAATACGACATAAATACATTTAATTCTCCTTAACTTTGCCGAGTGGTAAAGTCGCCTTCTTAAGATCACTGACCTCCCATCACTGAGGTCGTTGGTTCGAGTCCCGCTCGTTCCAAAAACTTTATATGAGAAAGTTTGCCAGTTACTTGCGAAAAGACGACGGTTCTAAGCAGATTCTTTCTGACCTCTTCCTATATCAGTAACACTGTGTACGCCATATATAACCTGAAATATACTGAAGATTTGTTTGAAATCAAATTAAATAAGAAACTTTTTATGTACATGGTCTATTTTTATGATGCGACGACGGAGAAAAGAGCGAGGTTGGACGCAGCCGTAGTCCTAGATTAAGCTTTACACTATAAGAACTGTCCATTTAAAGGCGACAACCCGTGTTGCTATCTCTTCTGTATATATGTATGCTCTGTTGCTATAAATATTTGAGAACTATTATATTGTGTTGATGTGGTGGCTGTGTCAGTCAAGTGCTACTACTTCTGTAGAATATATATTTTCATATGTTTATTGCTGTTTTTTGTTTACTTAATGTTCGATACACGTTTTATTTTCACTTCCATTTATCTACACAAAAGTTATATTTTTGAAGCGAATTAGAAATGAAATACAGTTTTTGCCTCAAAGTCCAATGCATGTATTCGTATTTTCTTTTATATTAAATGTATTTTGTATAAAATATTCAAAATAAAATGACATAAAACATGTTATAGGTTTTTATAAAAATACGATAAAGTTAACATATATAGTACCATAAGACATAATTATCATGTTATCAAATAAGGTAATAAAATAGTTTTCATATCTCGTGTCGACTAAAGTAACCAGAAAAACATAATCAGACAATGTTACATTCCAGGTGAGCCCGACATTTGGTTTCAGATGACATATTGTGACTTTCTGTCTGCGTGATGCCAAATTAATTATAAGCAAAATCTTTGAAATTGCAAAAAAAGTGTAAAATTGAAGATATGACGATACTGTACCGCTGAATTGAATGAGAAAAAATAATAATTCTGACGACGTATTTCAAATGTGTTAGATGGTCTGCATGAAGTCTAGAATATTGACGTGCTGGGGAAGTAAACACCGTTACAGAGAAATCTGATTTACAAAGATGGTGTAATTTTAATGAAAGTTGGCATGGGACCAAAGTATAGAAACGACAAGAAGAGTTTCAACATTCTGGAGTATTACCCGATTTAACGTTATTTCTGGGCAAACAGAAAAAAAACTTACATATTTAACATTTGACTGCTACTGAAGAACACAAAGTTACAAAAAATCTACTGTTGCAAACTTTCTCAAAATATAAATATAAATGCAGACACTTGATTTGATGTTTTCGTATAATATTTCTTAAATAATATGTACCTTATACTGTACAATATGTTTTATCGAGTGCGCGTTAGTGGGTATTATGTGTTTGTCCTTGACCAATTAGTATGTAATCATAACATGATTATGTAGAACGGATATAAAATATGTACCCAACAATTAGACAGTGAGTGACGTACAATAAGCCAGTGAGTGTCCAACAATAGACAGTAAGTGGCGTACAATAAGCCAGTGAGTGTTACACAATAGACAGTGAGTGACGTACAATAAAACAGTAAGTGCTACACAATAGACAGTAAGTGGCGTACAATAAAACAGTGAGTGTTACACAATAGACAGTGAGTGCCCCACAATAAACAGTGAGTGCTACACAATAGACAGTGATTGACGAACAATAAAACAGTGAGTGCTATACAATAGACAGTGAGTGTCCCGCAATAGACAGTGAGTGGTGCACAATAAATCAGTGAGTGTTACACAATAGACAGTGATTGACGAACAATAAAACAGTGAGTGTTACACAATAGACAGTGATTGACGAACAATAACACAGTGAGTGCTACACAATAGACAGTGAGTGTCCCACAATAGACAGTGAGTGGTGCACACTAAATCAGTGAGTGTTACACAATAGACAGTGATTGACGTACAATAAAACAGTGAGTGCTACACAATAGACAGTGATTGGGGTACAATAAAACAGTGAGTGCTACACAATAGACAGTAATTGACCTACAATAAAACAGTGAGTGCTACACAATAGACAGTGATTGGCGTACAATAAAACAGTGAGTGCTACACAATAGACAGTGATTGGGGTACAATAAAACAGTGAGTGCTACACAATAGACAGTGATTGGTGTACAAGAAAACAGTGAGTGCAACACAAAAACACGGTGAGTGACGTACAAAAAACAGTGAGTGCCATACAATAAGCCAGTGAGTGACGTACAAAAAAATAGTGAGTGCCACAAAATAGACAGTGATTGAAGTACAGTAAACAGTGAGTGCTACACAATAGACAGTGTTTGACGTACAATAAAACTGTGAAGGCTACACAATGAGCCAGTGAGTGACGTACAATAAAACAGTGAGTGTTACACACTAATCCAGTGAGTGACGTACAATAAACAGTGAGTGACGCACAATACAATAATCAGTGCCACACAATTAGACAGTGAGTGCCCCACAATAAGACAGTGAGTGCCCAAAAATAAGCCAGTGAGTGCCCCACAATTAAACAGTGAGTGCCCCACAATAAAACAGTGAGTGCCACACAATAAGACACTTAAAGACAGTGAGTGCCCCACAATAAACCAGTGAGTGTCGCACAATAAGCCAGTGAGTGCCCAAAAATAAGTCAGTGAGTGCCCCACAATAAGCCAGTGAGTGCCCAACAATAAGACAGCGAATGCCCCACAATAAACCAGTGAGTGTCGCACAATATGCCAGTGAGTGCCCAAAAATAAGTCAGTGAGTGCCCCACAATAAGCCAGTGAGTGCCCAACAATAAGACAGCGAATGCCCCACAATAAACCAGTGAGTGTCGCACAATATGCCAGTGAGTGCCCAAAAATAAGTCAGTGAGTGCCCCACAATAAGCCAGTGCATGCCCCACAATAAGACAGTGAATGCCCCGAAATTAAACAGTGAGTGCCTCACAATAAGCCAGTGAGTGCCCCATAATAAAACAGTGAGTGCTGCACAAAAAGCCAGAGAGTGGTCACAATAGACAGTGAGTGCCTCAAAATAAGCCAGTGAATGCTCTACAATATACAATTTACTAATGAGTGCTCCACAATAAGCCAGTGAGTGCCCTGCAATAGACAGAGAGTGCCCCAAAATAACCCAGTTAGTGCTCCGAAATAAGCCTGTGAGTGTCCCAAAATAAGTCAGTGAGTGCTCCAAAATAAGCCAGTGAGTGCCGCACAAAAAGCCAGTGAATGCCGCACAATAAGCCAGTGAGTGCTCCAAAATAAACCAGTGAGTGCCGCACAATAAACAAGTGAATGCCCCACAATAAACCAGTGGGTGCCGCACAATAAGCAAGTGAGTGCCCCACAATAAGTCAGTGAGTGCCGCACAATAAGCAAGTGAATGCCCCACAATAAGACAGTGAGTGCCGCACAATAAGCCAGTGAGTGCCGTACAATAAGCCAGTAAATGCCTCACAATAAGCCAGTGAGTGCCCCACAATACAACAGTGAGTGTAACACAATAGGACACTTAAAGACAGTCAGTGCCCCACAATAAGCCAGTGAATGACCCACAATAATCCAGTGAGTGCCGCACAATAAGTCAGTGATTGTCCCACAATAAAACAGTGAGTGCTTCACAATAAGACACTTAAAGGCAGTGAGTATTCCATAATAAGCCAGTGAATGCCCCAAAATAAGCCAGTGAGTACCGCACAACAAGACAGTGAATGGTGCACAATAAGCCAGTGGGTGCCGCACAATAAGACAGTGAGTGTCCCACAATGAGACAGTGAGTGCTCATAATAAGCCAGTGAGTGCTGCACAATAAGCCAGCGATTGCCGCACAATAAGCCAGTGATTGTCCACAATAAAACGGTGAGTGCCACACAATAAGACACTTAAAGACAGTGAGTGCCCCACAGTAAGACAGTGAGTGCCCCAGTTTAAGCCAGTGAGTGCCGCACAATAAAACAGTGAGTGTCCCACAATAAAAAAGTGAGTGTCCCAAAATAAAACAATGAGTGCCCCAAAATAAAACGATGAGTGCCCCAAAATAAGCCAGTGAGTGTCCCACAATAAAACAGTGAGGGTTTCACAATAAAACAGTGAATGTCCCACAATAAGACAGTGAGTGTCCCACAATAAAACAGTGAGTGTCCCGCAATAAACCAGTAAGTTTCCCACAATAAGAACAGTGAATGCCCCACAATAAGACAGTGAATGCCCCACAATAAGACAATGAATACCCAACAATAAAACAGTGAATACCCCACAATAAGACAATGGAAATCCCACAATAAGACAGTGAATGCCCCACAATAAAACAGTGAATGTCCCACAATAAGCCAGTGCATGACCCACAATAAGACAGTGAATGCTTCACAATAAGACAGTGAGTGCTCTACAATAAGAGTGCCCCATAATAAGATAGTGAGTGCACCACAATAAGACAGACAGTGAGTGCCCCATAATATACCAGTGAGTGCCCAACAAAAGGACACAATAGCGAACACACAGGTTAGCATGACATTACGGCAAACATACATCTGACAGGCTATCAGGTTCACCAAATGAAAGCAGACAAGTATTTTCAACTCCCCAACAGTATCCATGCAATCATGTCCATCTGCCGCCCCGAACACACACATGCGCAACAAATCTCTTTTGTGCTTGTACCAGCGTGCTAACCGTGGCACATAACCATATTTATGTAAAGTTCGATTTAACATTGAGAGACTGTAGATACTTTATGCTTCGAGCTATTCAGGGAAAGCTTTTGACATGTTTCTGATGCCAGTGTTGTTTTATTGACAGTGTGTTCCCACGAGAGTTGCATTGCTATATCTATTATTTATAAAGTCACATTATCTGTATGAAGATATAGACCGATTTTCACCGGAGAATATCATATAATAGCGAATTAATAACAAAACAGTCACACGGCTTTGAGTTCATATTAATGTAAAGTATATGTAGAGTTCAGAATAAAAGATAAACGGAACTGAAGGTCAGAATGAATACTATATTTGTAAATTATATGTACGATGAATATGGACATATTAAACAACAAAACAAGTACATGCATGCAAAATAATCAAATGTAATATATTTAAGTTGAGAACGTTATAATAACGTTGTAATAAACATGATATAGGGTCAGAACGGATCAAATTCATTTGAAATATACACAAACGGATGTAACAAAAGTAACCGAAACGTTTGTACATTAATGCAGATGTTGTCGTGTCGTGTTTGGCATCGCTTTCAACAATTTTCATTCAAATCGTGACGGTTTCCACTTGAAACATTATTTTGGGCGCTGCCACACTGGCGGACCATGCCGCAGGCACATTATACTGACAACGGACCGACCACACCTAGAACTATTGTATAAATGCTGAGCGCCTAGCGAGGAAGCTTCTGGTTCCATTTTGCAAGTATTTGGTATGGTCCGGTCGGGTATCGAACCCACGACCTTCCGCATGCGAGACAGACGCTCGTCTACGTTACGGTCCTATTAAAACGGTATAAGTTTATAAACTATATGGAAGTTGAGTACATTAAAAAAAAGCACCCGAAGTTTAGAATAAAGAATATAATATAAACAATTTGTAAACACTGCAGAAAATAATGACAATATTATCGGCGAATAAACTGAAAAAGTTACATTTGAAATATAAGTACAATTAAATTACAATTTAAATGAGGCAATTAAAGTTAAGTAAATCGAGGCGTTGAATACAGACTTTTCTTGTAATACGCATGACGCATGGGGGACATTACGAAAACGAAACCGCCATACAAACTAAATTTACCCACACAGAGTTAAGACATAGAGCTTGATTGACTGGAATACCTAATGGTGACATTTCGTTAGAAGATATATTTAAGCTAAATATACGAGGTTAGATTATTGATCACTCACAGTGATACATATACACGCACAATGATGACGTTTTGTGTGACCATAACAATTATAATGTTACGTAAACAGAAGATATGAATGTTAACTAATTAAGGTAAACAAAGGTGACGTTTTATGTGATAAGATGAATGTAAGCTTATGTTACAAAGGTTAAATAAAATATATGAATCTGAGGATATTACGTAAACTGCATTGATTTACTGAACGAGAAATGTGCAAATCATAAATATGTCAGCTGAATACATTTAATGCACAGAATGAAGAATATGCATGTAAAATATATGAAGCTGGGGAAACTAAGTAAACTACATTAATGCCATATATGAGAAAGTTGAGTATATTAGGTGAACTAAATGTATGCACAGAGGGAGGAATATACATGTAAAATATATCTAAGTTGAGTACATTTGGAAAACTTAATTGATTCACAGAATGAAAAATATGAATGTCACATATATGCGGTCTGAATATATTCGGTAAACTGGTTTGATGCATAGAATGACAAATGTGCATGTCGTGTTTATGCAATCTAAATACAATAGGTAAAGTAAACTGGTGCACAGAATGAGACATGTGCATGTCGTGTTTATGCAATCTAAATACAATAGGTAAAGTAAACTGGTGCACAGAATGAGACATGCGCATGTCGTGTTTATGCAATCTAAATACAATAGGTAAAGTAAACTGGTGCACAGAATGAGAAATGCGCATGTCGTGTTTATGCAATCTAAATACAATAGGTAAAGTAAACTGGTGCACAGAATGAGACATGTGCATGTCGTGTTTATGCAATCTAAATACAATAGGTAAAGTAAACTGGTGCACAGAATGAGAAATGCGCATGTCATGTTTATGCAATCTAAATACAACAGTCAAAGTAAACTGGTGCACAGAATGAGAAATGTGCATGTCATGTTTATGCAATCTAAGGTTAGACAGTACTTAATATAATATAACTTTAAAAGTAACAAATGTGGTCGCTGCCAAACTTTATCTACATATCCTTCCATTTGTAAATATATCTGGCTTAGATAGAACTGCCATAATGTGCCGAACTCCCGCAGTATTAATCTGCCTTTACTATATGGCATTATGGTAGGATAAAACACAGCCATTGTGCGGGCTTAACGACCATTAAGTCTGATTAAATTGACATAGAAATGCCACAAAATAGACCCTGAATATTTTACGCATTGTTAACGAATATCATACCATTAGTGCAAATACAAAAACGCCTGCGGCTGTATCCAACTCAACAGTGTACTCTCAACTATAGCTATTTAAATCATCTAAAAGAATAATAACACTTACAAATAAATAAATTATTGTATGATATGCGGCACATATATTACCGTTTCGAAAGGCAAAATACATCTTTATGCAAAAATAGGTTTGAAATACATATTTTGGGTGGGCTTGTTCCTATTTTAGATATGACCTCGATATAACAAATTCTTATTTTTTGTCTTAATTAAATCAGCCATGTTGTATCTGTTACACTAATAATAGATTTACCATGTGCTTCAATACAATGTACTTAAAAAATGAAATTTAAGAAAAGCGTAAAGGGGATTATGATTAAAGACGGGTTCCAGTTTAACTACATAGTGATTAATTGAAAATAATTTAAGAAAAAATAAATGACCAGTCAAAATTCAGTTTTTATAAATCAAAGAAAATGTGAAAAAGAAATCAGGTGTCATCACTATATACGGGTACGTATATACTGTATGCATTGTACTGTGTGACATGTGTGTTCTACTGTAGCCCGTGCGGTTCCGGCTCAGAATAGAATCACTGTCGATCTCTGCAGAGGTGAAAGAATCATCCGAGTTGGTGTCATGTTCATGTTATCATTTTTTGTCATGTTCACTATTTTGGTTGAATTATCAACCACTGTGTGGTTCTAGGGAGTCATATGAGTGATGTCAAGAATAGGATCACTGTGGCTTATGCATGTCGTAAGACGCGACACTTAGAGTAATACGACAGAATTTGCTAAAACTCTGCAGTTTTGCAGGTATAAAGGTTCTAGGTTAATTCGGCATATTCATTTGTTGATGTATTTTTTTAGCTTGCCGGGACGAAGTCCAATGAAAGCTATTGCCATGACCCCGGCATCGGCGTCATCATCTGTAGACACCCAGGTTAATCTTTTGCGTTTAAGTTTAAGATATCTATGCAACCACTCATTGGATGTGAATGAAACTTTGCATGTGTGTTTATCATCATCAATGGAACACACACACAGACAAGAACCATAACTCTAGATTGCATTTTGGCACAGTTATGGCCCTTTTTGGACACCCAGAGGCGAGCGCTGTTGTCTTCTGACAACTCTTGTTTAATCTATATGTTAATTTGTTGTTTTTGTAAATGTAGAGTGAACCTGGAATCTTCCTCCTTGTTGGCGTCGAATAACCTATAATGTGTTGGTACGTCGTAAAACCCCATTCATTCATGTGTTCTAATATGGAATGTGAACTATATACAACCACGCATGTTCTGACAAATATTTATGTATACTATCATAGAAGGTGTTTATAACACGTTTTAAAATATCACAAATACGGTAATACATGGCCTACATGAGACGTACCATTCAGAGGACACATCCGTCGTCACCGATGATCCCTTCTTTTATTTATGTATGTATACCTCTTTATTAGAGCTTTTTCCATTTTGTAGAAAAAAACACGTTTTGATTGAAATCTTGCTCTCTGTTCTGCAGACGCTTAGTGTGTAAAACTGTCAAATTTATCACCCAATCAGTCGCAATGTAATCGAGAAAGTCTCTCTGTAAAACGTCATTGACGATACTCAATCAGTTTGATATGCTGTAAGCAAGGACAGAATATGTCTTAACTGCGTTAATCAATGTCTACATTAATACAAATATGTCCCGGGATTGCTACCGTGCATTTAAACTACCATGTAAGTTTAACAGTTTTAAAACATCTCAGTTTTGATTTTTTTTATCAACATCGAGTATGAGTTACGCTCGCTAAACTAGTACTGACCAGTCACAGAAACCATACATTGCTCAACACACGACCTTTTTGAGGGTCATACTCGCAATCTTCGCAGTCCTTAAAGTGAAGTTAAGAGAAGCGTTATGGTCAAGTTAAACTAAGGAAACATAAAGTATAGTAATTATAGTATCGGTGGGTCATAGTTTAAACATAAAGTATGGTATAGTACCGGTGGATCATAGTTTAAACATAAAGTATGATATAGAACCGGTGGATCATAGTTTAAACATAAAGTATAATATAGCACCGGTAGATCATACTTTAAACATTAAGTATAATATAGCACCGGTGGATCATACTTTAAACATTAAGTTTAATATAGTACCAGTAAATCATAGTTTAAACATTAAGTATAATACAGACCCGGTAAATCATAGTTTATACATTAAGTATAATATAGTACCGGTAGATCATAGTTTAAACATAAAGTATGCTATAGAACCGGTGGGTCATAGTTTAAACATTAAGTATTATAAAGCACCGGTGGATCATAATTTAAACATTAAGTATAATATAGTACCGGTAAATCATAGTTTAAACATTAACTAAAATATAAACCGGTAGATCATAGTTTAAACATTAAGTATAATACAGTACCGGTAGATCATAGTTTAAACATTTAGTATAATATAGTACCGGTTGATCGTAGTTTAAACATTAAGTATAATATAGCACCCCTTGGATGATAGTTTAAACATAAAGTATAATATAGCACCGGTGGATCATACTTTAAACATAAAGTATAATATAGCACCCCTTGGATGATAGTTTAAACATAAAGTATAATATAGCACCGGTGGATCATACTTTAAACATTAAGTATAATATAGCACCGGTGGATCATACTTTAAACATAAAGTATAAAATAGCACCGGTAAATCATACTTTAAACATTAAGTATAATATAAAACCGATGGATCATACTTTAAACATTAAGTATAATATAGCACCGGTGGATCATACTTCAAACATAAAGTATAATATAGCACTGGTGGATCATATTTTAAACATTAAGTATAATATAGCACCGGTAGATCATCATAGTTTAAACATAAAGTATAATATAGCACCAGTAGATCATCATAGTTTAAACATAAAGTATAATATAGCACCGGTAGATCATCATAGTTTAAACATTAAATATAATATAGCACCGGTAGATCATCATAGTTTAAACATAAAGTATAATATAGCACCGGTGGATCATACTTTTAACAACTCTAGATATATTTATCAACTATTAGCGATTTAAAGTGACACTGACCCCGGATCTTACTGTCACCATGAAATACAAACAACATAATTTTATATATCACAGAAGTATTACATTTGCAATATGCTTTACTTCACTTGAAGTAACAGAGAAGCGTGCTAATACCTCTAGTTTTAAACACAGATATGTAAGTTATTTAAACCCTCAACAGAGCTGCATTCTCCATTAAACCAGGAATATGTTGAATAGGAGATGTAGTATCCAAAGGCGACAACCACGATAAAGATACAGAAGAAGAGAGAAAAGGTGTTGCCACCTTGAAACGGTCTGTAACAAAACATGAAACGTCCTTAGGGAACTAAGAGCTAATTAAATCTGTTAAATTAAAAAGTTGAGATTATATTCATTTAATTATCTCTATAATGTACCAAAATATATAACAAAAACGGTGGTATTTAATTTCGATTTTTTTAAAGACTGCAGTTTCAGAATTTGCAATGAAGCTCACTTGGATAAACGTTAGGAAGATATATTTTAGAACATTATCATCAGCATCATCATTAACATCGGTAATATGTGCAATGCATGCGCTCGTCATTTCTTCAGTGACACAGATAGAGTGAGGGCGATAGCTGTGTGACACTTCCTATGTCATTGTTATAAAAGATTAATACCATCAAGTCACGTGGTCAATTACAGTAATATTTCTGGTACCCTGTCTGAGGAAAGCAATTCTGATGCTAGGGCCGTATAGCATTGATACGTGTTTACTCTGTTGAAACTTAATAACGTAACTGCAATATGGTATAGCTATATAACTTACGGTGCTTATTACATTTGAAATGTTGAATTATGTACAAGAGGTATTTACATAAACAGATTTGCATACTCATAGAGTATCGGTTTTGTACAAGTAACTATTTTTCTATTTATTTTAAAAGACAAAAAAGCAAACACTGTTTTATTGAATCTTTTCATTGCGAGTGATTGACTATGCAACATTCTTGGTACCACTGGTTTGATCAGTATTCAGTTTTGAAATACGCTCCATATTTGTAAACGTTTACGTTTCCATACTGTAGCCTAAGTGAAAATGTGTACCGCTAACTACTTTCAAACTAAATACAACACTTCCTTACCATATGCTAAGATTGGTTGTGTTATATACTTCAAATGGATAATTTTTGTAAGAGTTTCTCAGAAATAATAACAAAACTTGAGGTCAATACGTTGCGACATGTGACGGTCGATACATTTCAGGTAGATCTGCTGTTCTGAGGAAAAAAGTATACACTGAAAGCACAGGAAGCAAAACAAAGAGAGAAAAAATCGGTTTCATTGAATCCGTTCATCATAAAATACCAAGCATTCCTTATTCCCAATAGCACTGACTAAAACATTATTCAGTTTTCGAATGACCTCCATTTTTGCAAACGTTTACATTTCCTGACTGTAAGTGAAAATGTATACCAACTAAATACTATACTTTCCAATCAATGATAGGAATCCTTTTGCTTAAGTAGTCAGAAAGTTAACCATAAAATAATAAGAAAATATATATATTCAGCAGAACACGTATTATTGAACAGAACAGAACTGTATATTAAGTTTTCGTCAAAAGGAGTCAAGTTTTCAAAAATTAATGCATAATTAGTGTCATGTTATATATGTTTTTGTCTCTGTACCTGAATGTATTTGAATATAATACATAGTTACTTAAATTCCAAACAGCGTGTTACTGGTTTGATATTATATTGTATATGGATAATGTTCGTGGGCCAGAAGCCTGAATCACTAATAAAGAACTGAATCATAATACGTAGCACACTACATGCATACATACGTAGTAACAGCAGGGGTAACCGCCTTGAAACAGTCAGTAGCAACATCCACCACACTGAAGCTTAAATCTGGTATATGGATAAACACGACCTCGCTCTCTCCCTCTCCTTCCGTCGCCAAATCAGGAAACAAGACCGTGTAAATAGTTGTCTTGTCAGACTAGACTCTCGTAAATTCGGTAGCATGCGCTGGATACTGCGGCTCCATAATGCTAAACAAAATTTCATTATCGTCATATTTTTTTCATATCAATATTTGGATTAAACGAAATTATATTAAGCTTAATCAGGCAACAAAAGGGAAAATGGGTAAAACTTCATCATTGTAAATAGCAATGCCCTCAATGTCTGATCTCCAAATTATTGCAATCGAAAACATCTTAAATTGTGTGTATTCTTATGTAATCGTTTGGCATTACTTTCTACATGTGTCGTTTTAGATGGTTAAAGTAGTTTACCCCAGAACCTGATATCTCCGAATCAGGTCTAATAATCACCAGTGAAAGAGCAGGAAATTATTTGCCTGTCCCGCAATTCACAGCAAGTGTACGCTTACTTAACCGTGACGACATTCAAACTTTCAGTTGAAGCAATCAACGTGCTCAAATACGGCTTTTCCCAACATGACTGTATTGTGTATGTGAATAACTTTTTGGCATTCTGTTTTCTAGAAAAATGCGTCTATTTGAAAACGGTCGTCAGGTGGAGCTAGAGGTAACATTAGTAGTGGGGGCGCAGTGCATAATGTTGCTCTTGTAACGATATATTTCTAGTGGTGCGTAAATGATTCATTGGTTTGCTCAAATAGTCAACGCTCGTGGAGTACTTGTTTATATTCGAATAGCCATTGCTTCAAGTAATAAGCAATGTTCAAATGGTACATCTTATTGTTGATTCTTGAATAATTTTAAAGTTTAGAGTGGTTATGATCGGTGATTTTGTTGCTTGTATTGGTTCATTAAAACGAATACACTTAAGAAGATATTAAAGAATATAAATCACTACTTTTATTTCTGAGACAATGAGCAGACCCGCTGTGAAAATGTCATTTGCAGACAAAGAATGCATTTCAAGCGATACAAACAAACTTCAAAATGTCGTCCAGAATTAATTTCATTAATATTCCAATATGTATCCTTTAAAGTTACCGTTATCCGTCTGACAGAACGCTTTGGATGTAAGAGATTTGCCCAAGCGCCAATACTACAATTTTTATTTGGCTTTTTACCATTTTCAAATCGATAGTGATTCAGTTTCTACAATTTCTTGCCGTAGAAACTGCTTATCGCTCATTCACCACAGCAAATTATGTATTCAATTGGATTATTTAAGATTGTTGAAGAAATCGGTACATGATCTTTTCTCGCTGAAAAGTCAATATTCTTCGCATAATTAAGATTTATTTCAGCTGATATATATTCCAACTGTTCCCGTATATAACAGACGAAGGAATGCGACGACGAAGATGAAATATTGTCCTGTTGTTATGTCTACTCTAATTTGTGTAAAGTTCCTGATCTCTGCAAGAACAAACTACATTATAGATTATATACGCTTGATATATGGCTTTGTTTTCTTTTACTTCGGTTATGAAATGCAATAGGTATAATCGATTCATTGGGCAAGTTTATGATTGCACGGTATGGATAAAGCTGACAATTACTGTTTCTTATACAACCAATTCCTAACTGAGTACCGGTCTTGCCTCTATAGAATAAGTGAAGCATATTAAATGTTTACAGCCGTTCTTAAGTAAACAAATAAACAAAAACGGACTTTAGTTGACATATTTCTTATAACTGGGTATTGATTATTGTTTTCCAAATTGTTTTGGTATTTTTTATTTCTTTTATTAAACACAATATCTAATTGTTTATTGTGTGCACAATGGTAGACTTACTGTTGATGTTATTTCATTGTGTTTTGCATTTATAAATAAAGTTATCGCCGATTGTCTCATAAACTGTTTATTGGAGCGGTTTCGTAATTTCGTTGATATGATATAGATGGTACTATTGCGTTGTTGGCTATTGACCGTATATAATGTAGAGATAACTTGTGGCCAGACCTTTATACCTATCATAGTATTGGGCTTTGATTTCTTTTAATAGACATTTATTACTGCAATGGGAGCTCAGTGGGTGTTATTAAAATCATGATATATTGGAAAATATGTTTTTGTTGTTTCTAAAACATGAAATAAAATAAATGATATACTTGTCTTTGAGTGGTTTTGTTGTTGTATGATGCTGTTGTTGTTGACCGTGGTTTTATAATTGTTGTTTAGATTGTGGTGGATGGTGACGGTGCAGCTTATATTGATTTTTTTTAAAAAAAAATGTTTTTGACAATGTATGTATTATTTCTGTTGATGTAGTTATGTAGATTAGTCGTCCGTAATTATTGCTGCTGCTGCTGTTGTGGTTATCGTAAAGATTTTGCACAGTCATTGTTTTGTTTTCTATCATTTCTTTTCAAAATATGTGTGTTTTGTGAACTTATCGTGCATATAAAACATGTGTATTATTTGTTTTAAAATATTCTGATGAAGAAACTTATGTAAATGTCGACAACGAATCTAAGGCGGTGACAAATACGGTACGTAATGTTGTCACCGTGTCGTGTCTTAATATTAATAATACATGTATTAACTATAAAAGTGTGATACGAATAATAACTGTTTGTGCTCGGTGAGTCTGTGTTGTTAATTAAAATTGTCAAAGAATTATTTGACTCAGATGCCATGTTCATTACCACGTGTACACTCTGGTTTTAACGGTAGTGGATGTGGCGATGGAGGAAATGTTCCTGTTTTAGGGATGTTGGTTTTCATATTTTATTGATTTGATCAGGGATGTTATCTGTACTGTTAAAGATCGGTGCTTTGTTATAGCTTGATGGCATTGTTTAAGTCTGGTGTTTTTGTTTTAACTTGATAGTTTTGTTTAAGCCTGGTGGTTCTGTGTTTTTGTGGTAGTGATGGTGTTAAATGATTGCCCTAGAAATCTGGATTATTACTCGTAGCTCAACTTCAAAGGACAATACAGACACTGTAACACCATTACGTGGTACCAGGAGAACATTTCCACTATCGATTTGACTTTTGTGAGAAGGGTCGAAAGTAGTAGCAACAGCAAACGGCTTAACGACATCAACCAAATTAAAATATTTGTGTTATTGATTGCAGTAACAGGCACGCGGGCCTGTTTTCTTGAGGCGTCATATCCCGAGTTACATATTCAAATGTTAGATGTGCTTGTAGACGGTCTAATATATAAGCACTTATTCAAACGTGGTTGAAATTGGCAGTAAAACTGTCTCTGCTATAAATGCACAAACAATGTTTAACCATCTTCTTCTAACAGCTTTTTCTGGTATTCGCTCCTGATAATTATAAGCATGAAATAAAACAAAAACTTGTTTTAAACAAGACAATATTATCTTCTTTTGTTAATTGATAAAATGGCATTTGTTCAAAATATCCGACAGCAGCAGTGGTCTGGGGGTAGAACGTATTCCTCGCATGCAGAAGCTCGTTGGTTCGATCACCGGCCGGGTCATACCAAAAACTTGGAAAACACTAGAACCTTACTTACTTGGCACTCAGCATTTAGAGGATAGTTCTAGGTCGGGTCTGCCCAGTGTCAGTATAATGTGACTGGGTGGGGTATCATACCATGTGTCTGGGGCATGATACTCTAGTGAGGCAGCGATTAGAATACAAGTGGGTACCGTCTCAAGTCTCAGGTAGGTACCGTCGCTATATGACTGAAAACTTGTTGAAAGCGACGCTGAACACCATGCAACAACATCGTCAAAAATATTTGATAAAAGGATCTGTTAAAAGCACAAAAAGACAACAGTAGATTCGATTTCCTGAGGGGAACTTAAATATACAAGTCCATCTATGCTGCTTAGCGTATTGTTTTATCAAAGCAGCACTGAATGGGTTCCATGGTTCCAAGGAACCTAAACATAAACAGCAAGAAAATTGTTTTTATTTCATATAGTTAATTGCACTTATTATAATTATTCTATCCATTGATTAATGCCCAGGCTGCTTTGTTGGCTATGTCTTTCGGGTATTTCGTTTACTGTAGGTCATATCTTTTCTTAGTTTCGTATTTACAAATGAGACGATGTTTTTTTGCAAAAAGAGATTAACTGCTCTTTGACTGATCTCTATCAAAATGACACACACCTTGAAGATCGTTTGGACATCTGCCCTTTACAAATGTAAAATTGGTCAAAAGGTATTGACATAAATTCTCTACCGATTGCTGTTAGCTTTTTTAAAAGGCATTAAAGTCACGTGATTTAAACACGTTGATGTATTGATACAGTAATAGAAAATACCTTTTATATTGTCATCTTCTTTGTATCGCTGCTTTAACAACTATTTCTGATAAGAGTTGACGAAGTATGTCTCTCGTGTTCCCTTGTGTGACTAGGACTTGCCGATGGCGGTCATCCACTTTATTTAATTAAAACTCCATAGTAACGACGCATATGTGTGTGGGAAACTACTGAATTAAAGTGAATGTGTAGTTTAATTCAAAACATTTAAACAAACCAATAAAATGTCCTTTTTTGGCTTTAATCAAAATGTTAGCTAAACCATAAAAATCCATATTAAAGGATTAGAAGCCGAATAGGGTGATGAAAAAAATACAGCCTGAAAGGCTTCTCAATAATATAACTAATCTAACGTTTTTCATCACCTCATGTAAATTAGAAATTCAGTTTAAAGTCCTTTTATTTACAATAATATTTTCAAATCAAACCGTCATTTTAAGCTCCGCCCAAATGAAATGAAATGCAGTTAATCTATATAGTTCATTTTGACCGATTGCAGTAAAAACGTAAATATATAAGAATTAAAAGCCGAATTTTGAGTTTTCATCGGGTGATGAAAAATATTACACAAGTTTAATGTTGCCGAGAAGCACGTCAGGCTTCACGAACATTAAACTAGCCTAATGTTTTTCGTCACGATTTTGAAAATTGAAACGATTCCATTAAATTGAAGTTAAACACTAAGTATACTATATGTAACTTATTACATAAAAAAGATACAGTTAGCTTTGATATTTTTACTGTTTCTTTTCAAAGTAAGATGCTATGTATTGAGTGTATTTATGTCATTAATACATTAATCTCATTTTGAACATAATTTCTTTTCAAAGTAAGATGATTTATATTGAGTGTATTTATGTCAATAATACATTTATCTAATTATGAACATAATTTCTTTTCAAAGTAAGATGATTTATATTGAGTGTATTTATGTTAATAATACATTTATTTAATTATGAACATAATTTCTTTTCAAAGTAAGATGATTTATATTGAGTGTATTTATGTCAATAATACATTAATCTCATTATGAACATAATTTCTTTTCAAAGTAAGATGATTTATATTGAGTGTATTTATGTCAATAATACATTTATCTAATTATGAACATAATTTCTTTTCAAAGTAAGATGATTTTTATTGAGTGTATTTATGTCAATAATACATTAATCTCATTTTGAACATAATTTCTTTTCAAAGTAAGATGATTTATATTGAGTGTATTTATGTCAATAATACATTAATCTAATTATGAATATAATTTCTTTTCAAAGTAAGATGATTTATATTGAGTGTATTTATGTCAATAATACATTAATCTCAATATGATCATAATTTCTTTTCAAAGTAAGATGATTTATATTGAGTGTATTTATGTCAATAATACATTAATCTAATAATAAACATAATTTCTTTTCAAAGTAAGATGATTTATATTGAGTGTATTTATGTCAATAATACATTTATCTAATTATGAACATAATTTCTTTTCAAAGTAAGATGATTTATATTGAGTGTATTTATGTCAATAATACATTAATCTCATTATGAACATAATTTCTTTTCAAAGTAAGATGATTTATATTGAGTGTATTTATGTCAATAATACATTAATCTCAATATGATCATAATTTCTTTTCAAAGTAAGATGATTTATATTGAGTGTATTTATGTCAATAATACATTAATCTAATAATAAACATAATTTCTTTTCAAAGTAAGATGATTTATATTGAGTGTATTTATGTCAATAATACATGTATCTAATTATGAACATAATTTCTTTTCAAAGTAAGATGATTTATATTGAGTGTATTTATGTCAATAATACATTAATCTAATAATGAACATAATTTCTTTTCAAAGTAAGATGATTTATATTGAGTGTATTTATGTCAATAATACATTAATCTCATTTTGAACATAATTTCTTTTCAAAGTAAGATGATTTATATTGAGTGTATTTATGTCAATAATACATTAATCTAATAATAAACATAATTTCTTTTCAAAGTAAGATGATTTATATTGAGTGTATTTATGTCAATAATACATTTATCTAATTATGAACATAATTTCTTTTCAAAGTAAGATGATTTATATTGAGTGTATTTATGTCAATAATACATTAATCTCATTATGAACATAATTTCTTTTCAAAGTAAGATGATTTATATTGAGTGTATTTATGTCAATAATACATTAATCTAATAATGAACATAATTTCTTTTCAAAGTAAGATGATTTATATTGAGTGTATTTATGTCAATAATACATTAATCTCATTTTGAACATAATTTCTTTTCAAAGTAAGATGATTTATATTGAGTGTATTTATGTCAATAATACATTAATCTAATTATGAACATAATTTCTTTTCAAAGTAAGATGATTTATATTGAGTGTATTTATGTCAATAATACATTAATCTCATTATGAACATAATTTCTTTTCAAAGTAAGATGATTTATATTGAGTGTATTTATGTCAATAATACATTAATCTCATTATGAACATAATTTCTTTTCAAAGTAAGATGATTTATATTGAGTGTATTTATGTCAATAATACATTTATCTAATTATGAACATAATTTTTTTTCAAAGTAAGATGATTTGTATTGAATGTAATTATGTCATTAATACATTAATCTCATTATGAACATAATTCTCAGAGTTTTCACTTTATAGCACTTTTTACGTATTCGCTGATTTTCATAATAAGTCACTGGTTTAATTTTAGTTTTAAATGTCAAAATAACCCAAATGGTCTAAAAACCATTGCATGAGGAAAAACTCCCTACAGCAATATATTCCGCCTTTAAATAGCAATTTAGTAGCATCTTTAATTACTTAAAATAGTTAATATGGATACAAAACATCTTAATATCATAAATAAATAAAATTGGATTTGATTTTGGTACGTCAAGTTCACCAAAACGTGACAAAAACGTTATTGTAATCGGATTGGTAAACTTGAAACGAAATTTCTATTCTAAAAATAGGCAGCACTAAAAAACTGCTTGACTTTTTCTAAGATGAATCGTATTCTACAATATTCAAACCAGTATGATGACGTTACATATCAAATCGCTATCAAAAGAATTCACAATAATGTTGCAACATTAAGCACGAAATATTTTTTAGTCTGACCAGGACGCGTAGACAAAGTTAAGCAATCCATTTTCATTATATTATTTTTTATGTTTAAGTTTAAATAGATATTCTTATGTTATTATGGGATAAGTGATATATAGACACGGTATTCGGGGAAAATGTTTTTGCAAGTTTTAAAATTTAAAAAAAAGCGTGATATATACTTCCTTTAAACATCTGTCATTATAATAGGATATATCTAGATCGAAGCAAAACATGCAATTTATTTATTCGTTAAGTTTATTATATGCATTACGCCTATTTGCGTATGCTATGTCACCGATATCGTATGAAATACGCACTGATGTCATACATCACGTATATCTGATGAAAATAATTTAAAATTAATTTCTGTTCCTTAAGAGTTGAGATTTTTGGTATAGATGTTATATTATTTTGAAATTTCCGTTGCGTACATTATTAAATTTTGAGATTGCTGTTGCAGACATTATGTTATTTTAAGATTTTAGTTGAAGAAATCTTGTTCTTTTGAGTTTGACGTTGAAGAAATTATGTTACTTTGATATTGTCATTGAAGAAATTATGTTACTTTGATATTGCAGTTGAAGAATTTATGTTACTTTGAGACTGCCGTTGAAGAAATTATGATATTTTGACATTACCGTTGAAGAAATTATGTTTCTTTAACGTTGCCGTTGAAGAAATTATGTTACTTTGACATTGCCGTTGAAGAAATTATGTTACTTTAACGTTGCCGTTGAAGAAATTGTGTTACTTTGACATTGAAGAAATTATGATATTTTGACATTGCTATTGAAGAAATTATGTTACTTTGACATTGTCGTTGAAGAATTTATGTTACTTTGAAATTGCAGTTGAAGAAATTATGATATTTTGACATTGCCGTTGAAGAAATTATGTTACTTTGACATTGCCATTGAAGAAATTATATTACTTTTATATTGCCGTTGAAGACATTATGTTACTTTGAGACTGCCGTTGAAGAAATTATGTTACTTTAACGTTGCCGTTGAAGAAATTATGTTACTTTGACATTGCCGTTGAAGAAATTATGATATTCCAAGAATGTCATTGAAGAAATTATATTATTTATTGCCCACATTTGAATGTAAGCTACGAGTAGGACAAAATGATTAAGTATTGTCTATAGCTGAAACGTCTGCCAGGCTGCTGCAATTGCACATTATGAATGTTTACACAATCAACTTAAACTTATGACGCCTGGAATGTTGTGAACACATTATTCAAATGTGTGACTAACTATTAAGACAAAGACGATGTCTTAATATATACATATATCATACGTATATATAGAAACAAGGGACGTTTTGATTTACTAAAATGAGAAAGATTGTGACAGTTTGCACAGACAATTTAAATTAAGGAAGCGTTTAACGTTTTGGGGATACACACATCAAGGCAGATACGAACGCATTAAACGTTGTGTGACTAAGTATAGAGGCGTTGTAGATTTGGGTGTTTGGCGTATGTAGAGCTTAACCTAATAAGCGTTGGACAGACTTAGGGAGATGCTGAACGTTGTGTGAAAAGAAGGCAACACGGACTAAGGAACCATTCAGATAGTTGATCTGCTGAAGCGGTGAACATACAAAATAAAATAGACCACGTTGGAATTTGTGTGACTAGGTTTACTGACACAACTTGAACTCAGTTAGATTTGAACACCTTTTGAATAACAAAACTTACATTTTGAACAAACATAACTCTCTTTTATTCCATTCTACTGTGGACAACAGTACAAACTCACTGTTTGAAACGAAAATACCTATTGGAATAACAGAACTGACATTTTGAACAAACACAGAATGTACAGTGAAAAAGTTACGAAATGTTTGAAACGAAGAAAGTTTGCAAAACCAGATCCAGACTGTTTTATCAAAGGAAAACGTGTGTTAAAACTATTAGTAACGAATGGCTGTTAAAGCATGAACGAGTAGCGGGAATTCATGGGGTCATAACCAGGGACAAGTATCTTCTGCTGCATTTTAGCAGTTGGCCATGTGTCGGCAATTGGTCATCTTCCGTTCAGATAACGTCGAATCATAATTATATCTGTCTAGCGATTTGCCCCAAGACAATACTTATTCCACATTCATCCATATCTTTCAAATTCATGACTTAATTCTAAAATGTTCACGTAATTTTACCGTCAGATTCTATACAACTCTGTCTGGGTTTCTTATTATTCTTTATGTAAATGAATCTTGCGATTTTCGTAACAAATATGTGCTATCCTATACGGAGGATCTTGTCGTTCCTGTTGCATCGGTGTAACTCATTTGCTTGTTGTCTGACACTTAAAAATAACACGATGATGTATTGAATCATAATGGGATATGAAAAACTATCAGAATATTGATAAGTGTGTGGTTTGGTTGTATATCATCAAAGCCAGGATCGGGCGGTCCTGGGTTCGATTCTCTGCTATGGTTATGTGTGGTGACCTTAAGCAAGACACCTTTTTTCGCACAACCATTCTTGAGAAAAGTCTTAGACTCGAGTTTGAAAATTGAAAAGTTCAACCTTAGATTTCTAGTTTATCATGGCAGATAGAATGATTATGAAGGTTTATTTGACTTTACATTCGGCGTCACTATATGCTTGCAAATTTTGGCTCTTAAGTGTGTGTTTTTTTCAAATTTCATTCTTGAGTTCAAGTCTAAGACTATTCTTAAGAATTATTGGTGAATTCCACCCCTGGTTCTACCCAGAAAGACTTCGAGCGTGATTTATATTAGTTGTAATAACTTGTTTCACAATCGATGTAATATAAATAAGTTAAAACTAAGAACTTTCAGAACATAGGATAGCGTTTTAGCTATTGAAATTAAAAGTCAGATCTGCAGTGCTTAGTAATTAGAATGAGTCTGCATGTTATGTTCTTTTCTTGGACGCGTTCGGTGCTCCTAAGGGACACTTTCATCAGTTGTTATCATATATATTAACATCAGCTGACACCAGTTTATACAGTTTGTTCACGAGTTGTATTGAAATATGCAGCACCAGTCACGAACCCAGTCACAATAACTACTTTATTGTTTTTTTTAACACTTTCAATTCCAAAATATGACACTTTATGCCAAACAGGAGATGTAGCATTCAAAGGACACGACCATCAAAACAGCACATACATAACCAATATATAAAATACTAGTAATCAAAGTATTGTAGAAACATACAGAAAAAAGTGACAACATGGAATATCCCCTCGGAACAAACAGTAGCCAAACCGCCGATGGGGATCTGAAAAAAAGTGGCAACATGAGATATCCCCTTTGATCAAACAGTAGAAAAACCACCGTTAGGGATCTGAGGCCACAGAAGAAACCTGTATAAATGGTTCACATAACCTCGCTCTTCCCTTGGCCGCATAATCATAAAACGTGACAACAAATTCCTTATATTTCCTTAACATCTCAAAATTCTAAGTGAATTACGATGCCAAGTATATTCTTATTTCATATACAAGTTCCACCTTTTTGCTTGAATGGGATGATAAATATTAATGTATCTATCTTTAATCTCTTCAGTCCAGTTAAGAAGGCACACTAATATTACGTACACGCTTAATATATTCAATACAAGATCAAGGGGAGTGCACATTTTTTTCATTATTTTATTTAAATACGTATCCCCTGATAATTTTGGTATAAACGTAACGCGTTAATATAGTACGTTTGTGTCTAGAGAAGTACATCTTCATTCATGTATTACCACTAAAACCACTTTTCACAATTAAATTAACAATATGAAATGAATTGTAACAAGACGAAGTTGGTTAATTGGTCGTTACTCTCTATAACAGTGGAAAACAAGCAGAAGAAAATAACCGTTTTTGTAACATGGCATCTATATTCAGTATCATCTATACAGCCTCGTTTGCAACAAATTTGACAGTAAAAAAGGAGACATGTCATTCATGACATGTAATTGCTGAGCATAAATTTTCGTTGAAGGTACTGATCTAGTGGGTAATGTTTTTTGTTGTTCTTTCCAAAACCTACTACGTCGTATTTTTTTTATTGCAATGTGTCTATATCTCTACTTTGATATCTTGCCTTTACATGCCACTCGCTGCAGATCTGATTATAAACACAAATTACGACACTCGCACTTGTTTGCATTGTACTAAATGCTCAGTTGGAGCAACTCTCGTGGTACATTCTGTATTGGAAATTCCTGAACTTTGTGTTTTATTGTTGCTTTTAATAGTGTAATATAACCTGGACTTTCATCGATTTCTGGAAACGAATATTACCATGATGGTTGTAGGGTGTTTTCTGATTTATTTTATTTGTTTAAAATAGAGTTAATATCACATAAATCTACATACATTGATTCGATAGCGTGCTATATATGTATATATTCTAAACGAACAATTATCGATTGTGCTGATGCTGGTGGTATACAGCAACTTGAATCATATATGTGCATTACCAGTATTTCTAATGTTAGTTTTAAAAGTCCTCCATGGCCGAGTTATCTGAGGCAATGTCGTTTAATGATCACTAGGGTCATAGCTTCAAATCCAGCTAGGCCCTAAATATTCCACTCTGTGTCCTACACTCCCCTCTTTAAAGCATTTAATAAAGTTTCCAGAGGGAAACCACTTTGATTTAACAGATTGAGCAATCTCCTAATTTGCTATGTTCATTTTAAACCTCAACAAATAATAACGCCAATCTTGCTAGGTATTCGTTAGCCTTTTTTTTTATTTCAGCTTAGTATGCAAAACAAATTCTTCTCGTTTCTATGTAGATTTCGTAATAAAACATTGAAAATATTTTGTATTCTGTACAAATATTTCCCGTTTGACGTTATGATATTATCGGATCCTAACAATAAAAAAGCAGCAGCATAAAATATGTCTGAAGTTGTCACGTTTCGCGCGTCTTTTGTGCTCTGTCGTCTTATACTTACCGTCATTCTATAGTTGGTCTTAGAGGCATTTTCTCTAATTTGTACACAAACATTAGATCGTGGTAATAATTATCAACAAATCTGATTTGACTGTAAATGAAGAAGATCTTTTCATTACACGCTTAAAGCAATCAGCCTTTACCAAATTTTTATTAGGAAATCGGATGAGACCAATTGACAGAGGAAATTCCTTTTAAATGATATTTGCAGCGCAATTCGTATGCTGTTGATTAACTATTTTCATGTAAAAGTGTCACTTGCATCATCTACGGATCTGTAAAGATAATATTTCACTGTAATAGTAAATAACAATACATCGACGTATGTATTATTACTCACTCCGTATAATGGTCTTTGTAGCACAATGAAACGCTCTTAGTCATGTCAGACTATTGGCATTCCTTAGTGCTCAGGCCCAACGGTCGTCCATTAAACAATGCGGTTCTCTGTTCTGTTTCGTGTATTTGTTCAACACTGTCAGTATCGTCTGTTTCATTGAAGACTTTCGACCGGACCCATTTCCCTTCTGATGTCTGTTACATAGCAGTGCTTGCGTTTTTATTGGAGCTGAACAGACATGACTCTGGAGAGATCAGGGACTGGCATATACTAGTTTCATTGGTCTCACACCACTATTACATTTCCCATAGGGCTCCATTGTAACATTTATGTCTCACACCACTACAACATTTCCCATAGGGCTCCATTGTAACATTTATGCCTCACACCACTATTACATTTCCCATAGGGCTCCATTGTAACATTTACGTCTCACACCAGTATTACATTTCCCATAGGGCTCCATTGTAACATTTATGTCCAAAACAGAGTGAAAAATCAAATTCTGCAGCATGTGTCTGGGCTCAAATTCTTCACTGGTTCAAGATATGCAATTAAAAGGGAAAAAAGCATACATTGACCAGGTTGTTTTTTTTTAAAAATCAATGCTTTTGTGAGACCAATCAATTTCCAGAGTAATAATATGTCAACTATTCGCCCTAGATGCGGTTCGAACCAGAAAGCTGGTATTAGCATCAAATTTTCAGTGGTGATTTCTAAAATACTGACCATTTAATTCATGCTAGCAAAAAACAAACCATTGTTGTACTCAAGGGAGATAATAGTGGTGTGAGTCCTATAGGTCGCATACATAAGGGTTTCATTTGCAACTGTTCTCGTACTATTGTACAATACGGTAGTTGTAAAGAAGACGAATATGGCGCATGCCAGAAATACAATATTAGAACAAATATTTTATTATATATATATATATGTGTGTATTTTAAATTTAGTGAAAAAAGCACAGTTAATTTTACATAAACAAAAACAATACTTAACAAATATAGTTGAAAGTATTACCGAACGCTCTCTTAAAGAGTTGTAGTAGTTTGGCGCATGCCAGCAAGTCAAACACTAGAACAAATATTTTATTATATACACGCATTTCAAATTTAATGAATCTTACACAAACAAAAACAAAAATTTACAAAAACAAACTCCCTCTAAAAGAGTAAATACATGACAATGCGTTGGAATTGATACTTTCCCCTATTTTTTATCTGTCCCAAATTAATGATAAAATGTGTTAAAAAGACAGAGTAATAACAGAGTAGCAATCAAAACTGGATTAAGTCTATTAAACCTTCTCTTTTATAACTGTTCATAACGAGTGATTAAGATAAATATCATTTAAGTATGGTTTATTGATACAATTTATTCGCAGTGTACGTGCTTTAGCCATTAGCTGTGCAAATTGGAAGTGCGCATGTATGGGCCGCTGATTTATATATTTCACTACGTATTCGCTTGACGAAGTTAATGTTAACGTTCGATTGACGGACTTCGTGTTAACGTTCAATTGACGGATTTCATGTTAACGTTCGACTGACGGATTTCATGTTAACGTTCAATTGACGGACTTCATGTTTACGTTCGATTGACAGATTTCATGTTTACGTTCGACTGACGGACTTCATGTTTAAGTTCGGTTGACGGACTTCGTGTTAACTTTCGATTGACGGACTTCGTGTTAACGTTCGATTGGCGGACTTCGTGTTAGCGTTCGATTGACGAACTTTTCTTAACATCCGGTTGACGGACTTCGTGTTAACGTTCGATTGACGGATTTCATGTTAACGTTCGACTGACAGACTTCATGTGTACGTTCAACTGACGGACTTCATGTTAACGTACGACTGACGGACTTAATGTTAACGTTCAATTGACGGACTTCATGTTTACGTTCGATTGACAGATTTCATGTTTACGTTCGATTGACGGACTTCATGTTTAAGTTCGGTTGACGGACTTCGTGTTAACTTTCGATTGACGGACTTCGTGTTAACGTTCGATTGGCGGACTTAGTGTTAGCTTTCGATTGACGAACTTTTATTAACATCCGGTTGACGGACTTCGTGTTAACATTCGATTGACGGATTTCATGTTAACGTTCGATTGACAGACTTCATGCTTACGTTCGATTGACGGACTTCGTGTTTACGTTCGATTGACGGACTTCATGCTAATGTTCTATTGACGGACTTCATGTTAATGTTCGGGTGACTGACTTCAAATGTGACTAAAGAGTCTGCTGATTGTTATCTATTATTCAAAAATCATTCTATTTGTAATGTGTTTTCACTTCTTATGTATGTCTATAGTGTCCTGTGTTAGTCTGTATATTGATGGTGTTTATGCTTATTTGGTGGTTGTGTCCTTTAAATGCTACTCTAGTGTCGGTCATAAACTTTCTTATTTCTTATTTAAGTTAAATCACTATATATATAGTGATTTAACTTAAATAAGAAATAAGAAAGTTTATGACTGACACTAGAGTAGCATTTAAAGGACATATATATATATATATGATCCAACGGGTTTATAAATATGTCCTTTATATAGCATGTGAGTAGTCATGAATCCTTAACTGGATCCTACTCATATAAAGCTATCACGTCATGTATGTAAATTTGTCCACCCTGTCTTGATGTGTTGCATGTAATTCTATAGTATATAAGTCATGGTCGACACCAAATTTATTGGTTTGGCAGAGGCCTTGATATTGTATCTGTGGTTTGCATTGTAGCTAGGCGCACTCGCCGTAGTCTGGTCTGTACATTTATGCCTTGGTTATATTCACAAATAATTTTCTCCATATATATATATCATGCATTGTGAATGAGCATCTGAAAAGATCCTAAAAATCGTAAATTCCGTTGTTGTGAATTTAATTATCTCCCTTTATGTAATTAAATATATATGAATTCACTGTATCTATTTGATCCAACGGGTTTATAAATATGTCCTTTATATAGCATGTGGTAGTCATGAATCCTTAACTGGATCCTACTCATATAAAGCTATCACTTCATGTATGTAAATTTGTCCACGCTGTCCAGATGTGTTGCATGTAATTCCATAGTATATAAGTCATGGCCGACACTAAATTTATTGGTTTGGCAGAGGCCTTGATATTGTATCTGTGGTTTGCATTGTAGCTAGGCGCATTCGCAGTAGTAGTCTGGTCTGTATATTTATGTCTTGGTTATTCACAAATAATTATCTCCATATATATATATATATATATATATTAATATTTTGTTACGATGAGTTTATGCCATACTGCGGCGTTCTCCATGCACGTGACCAATAAATATTTTTAAAAAGTCATCCTCGGCTTAAAACGAAACATGACAACCTAAAGGAAGTTATAATTAACTCTATTTCTGAAAGAAATGAATAATGAAAATATGTTGTCAAAATACCACAATATGTATGTAGATCATAAATCTCATTTCATTTTTTTGAAAATCGATGACATCAAGTGTAAAAAATAGTTTTATTTTATTTTTTAATAACGTATGTTAAATGTCAAATGTCTGATACACTTTGACAATCTTTTGTTTTTCTTTACACATGCATATCTAACTAAAACACCCACACTCAACGAAATTAGAAGACCATGCCTGTTACATTTGTTTTATTTACATTAAGTTCATTGTTGCACATACTTAATTCTGAGAATAATTTGTTAATTTGTCGGACCAATAATTATTTTCAGCGTTGTAACATACCGCATTTAAATGGTATTCTATGTCTTTCGCTGAAAAACAGGAGCACAGAGTCCGGTTTGAATTCTGACATTCACTGTTTCCCTCCTGCTGGGGTTTTATCGACCGGCGAGCTTTTCTATGGGTTACGAAATTATTGCCAACAATAAACGGATCTTAGTGTAAAATACCTCGGATGCCAAGACTGACTTCCAATATTGATCTGTAATGAGTCATTATAAAATGCATGCAACACGAATTATGTGTCATGAAGGCCTTACAGGCACTGCATTTGAAAAGCTCACCAACATTATAGAGATGCTCGATTGCTTGACATTTCTCTTATTTGGCGCTAGTTAGAGTTGCTTTTATCATGTATATCAACAAGTTTGTTAAGGTCCATGAATAAGGGTATCTATCAAACCTTATTCATGGGCGCGGATACGGGTGCGGCATGGTGCGGTATGCCGCACCAATATAATCATTTTTTTTTACATTTTTTGC